>CALNXK010000109.1:1410000-1717500 GCA_942486035.1 Porites lobata | reverse complement strand
TTTTACCTATCATGCAAAAATGCTGCTTGTTCCAATAAATTGATTTCTCTGTCGAGTAGTTTATTATGCCTTGGAGGAAAACATTTTGACTGTGCAAGTGTGAATTTTGGCCACTTATTGAATATACATGTATGTCATACTGAGAGGTCGTGACATGCATATTGATTTTCTGTGGTCGACATGATTTGCCCTCTGATGCAAGAGCATTTTCTTTGTTGGCCTCTTTAGAAATGTAAAGCTCTTCATTGCGGCTGATTAAGGGTTTTAGGTTGTTTAATAAAAATTTCTCCAAAGTGCCTCCTGGATTTGAGTAATAAGCCATTTCCTTTGTGTCCATGAATGTGACTTTTTCCTGCAATGTTTTGTCACGCTGGGACCAGCTCATTAGCGGTTTTAGCAGGATGTTTAAATTCTCAAGGATAATGATTTACAGAGTCAAATCACGAAGAAGTGGATTGGAATAAGGGGATTTACTCATTCTTTTCAATCTCGATAATTGTTCATTGTCAGTTGGCATATTCAGTTTTTCTCTAATTTGCGAAAACGTCGCAATGCAGTTTCTAACCTTTGTTCCGCACAGAGAGCAAACTCTCGTGAAGAAAGATTCTCCTTCCTCGAGGACAACGAAAAGTTCATTTTTCAGTAGCTCAGCCAACTTTGGTAACGTTTCTCCTTTTCTGGTAGCCGCAACAAACACATTCTCCCAGCTTATCCATCCACTCATAAAATTGCCGAACTGTGTTTTGAAACAACAGCTGCACATTCTACAATTTATCCGAAGCATTTGGCTCTTTCGGCTTTCTCCATCTTCAAGGAGCAGGCACAGGCTTTGTTGGCGTACTGCCACTTCCACTCATTTTTGATCCTCCACTATATATACTACATTTCACTATATACACTGCATTTCACAGAGAAGCAACTCTAAAAACTGCTTTAGAATTTCTGGTTTACAGCGTAAAGATTTGAAGCCAAGTGCAGAAAATAACACGTGTATTCTCCCTCGAAATCAATCACCGAGTGTATCAAATTCTCAAAGAGGGCAGAGTTGTGAACAGATTTTTGACAGCTCAACAACATTAATTTTTTGAACCCCCTGGTCATAACAAACTCATTGTATGGAAAGCTGACAGTCATTTTTTTTTTTCTCTTGCCTCACATGTCCCATGGGGGTGTGAGGCTCGCACCCTTCACTCGCATAAGACTCTTATGCCCCACTTTCCGATTTCTTTACTGATTTTGAGAAAAAAACCGACTGTTTTGCAGTCTACAGTTTTTAGGAGAAACTGTTAATACTTTCCCAGGGTGCAAAGAAAATCATTTTTACAGCTTGCCATTCGGGCAAGCTGAAGCTAGTATTTACTAGCCCAGATGTCATTTCAACTAGCCCCAAAAACTTTTTGACTAGCAGAATTGATTTCATAGTTCTTCTGTCATTCGAATTCCTCAAAAAACATCACTTGCCCGTCGGGCAAGTTAAAAACAGAATTCACTAGCCCGATAGCAAAATCCAGTAGCCCCAAGCTATCGGACACTACTTTCTTTGCACGCTGCTTTCCTGACAGACGTAGAGCACGGCTGGCGAAGCAGAGTAATAAATTTATTTTTGTATAAAATGGAAGTTGATGTATTGGCCAGTATGCAAATTTAATATTTTTACAGTTTTTGGCTGTCGTGTCTGCTTGGCTAAAACTAGCCTGTGTAGCAAGCGTTTCCTCGCGAGGTTCGTCTAGAAAGCTGGGACACAGGCGCGGATCCACACCGGTTTCCACCGTTTTATAGAAATCGGTCAGATTTTTGATGACAAACATTTTTAATAATAAAATAACAATAATAGAACTTTCTGGAAAATAGTCTGGACAAATGTTTTCTTTTACAAAATTCTGGGCATTAGACAGAAACCCAAGAAAGGGAACTTTAGGGACTTTAAAAATCAAAAAAAATTCCCGGGGGCTCCCCTAGACGCTTGCTCCCTTGGCCCCTCGTTTAGGAAATCAGTCAATATTAATCCTAGATCCGCGCCTGGGACAAGAGCAAAAAAAAAATGAATGACGGGGAAGGGGGAGGGGAAAGAAGGAACCGCTTGCCCGCAAACCCCACGATTTTGAAAAACTGCGTTCGCCCATGAACGCAGCTTCTGATTGGCGCGGTGCGGGTAGTGTTGATTGCTTAACATTCGAAACATCAATCAAACCAGGTATGCTTTGTTTTCGTGCGTCACAGATCTGGTCTCATGTGATTTGTGGTCGCAGATTACAAATGCTTTGGACTGATATTTATTGGAATCATGTTTGTGCGAAGGTTTATGAGATCAGAGTCTTCAAAGTATGATTGGAAATCGAGCAGTGGAGACTAGGGAAGGCCAATTTATTGAGAATGACGGCGTGCAGATCTGACTGGAAAAAATGGACTGTTTGTTGGAGATAACATCAACATAACTCAGAACATCGGTACACGACACTAGCTAAAGCCGCCATGGACGAGCGATTTGTTATCTTTTTGAAATGAAAAGATTCTTTTTGTTTATTGGAAATTTAGCGGCATCTATTGTAGAGAACGTTTCGACACAGACTGAAGAGCAGCCGCTCTGCAAAACTTATACCCGGCAGAGTGAATTGTTGCGGACAAATCATTTTTGACATGTTGACAAGGTTTCAGACGAGATAAAGCCTCACAATAAAAAAACAAGAAATTCCGCAGCAATCACTCATAGTTTTAACTTTCTTTTATCGTAAATATTTTTTATTACAGTTCTTGCAATCGCCTGCAATGTGTCCTATTTAGAGAACAAAGTAATTTTACAAATCTGGTAATCCAGGGGTAATCTGTTCGTTATGTTTCTATTTTGACGAGCTGTCAATTTACAAATGAACCGAACCGTGAAATATCAAGGGGCGTTTTCCAGAATCGTGGGGTTTGCGGAGAAGCGTTTCCTCTTCTCCCTTCCCCCTCCCCCTTCAACCTTTTTTTTGCTTCCGCTCTAACTTTCGCGCAATAACTCGATTGGAAACGCTTGCTACGCAGGCTAGGCTAAAACATAACTTATGATTGTTTCCTTCCCTTTACCTAAGATAATGAAATATAAAGAGAAAAGATATGATTGTTCTGATTGTTTTTATTCAGTTGTTTTAGAAACAGAGCAGTTCCACGTTGTCTTGTCATTTCGTGTACTATCGAAAACTAAATGCGCATGCATGCATAGGCTAAATTTAGCGGCCAAAAAAAAACGGAAAGAAGAGCTTGTTTATGCTTCAACCGTATCCACTAAAAGCTCATTTATCCTAAAAGATTCACTGGTAATATAGAAAAGAAAATTAAAAATGACTTATTTTTTTATTAAAGCAATAGGTTTGGGGCCGCAGTGGTTTCACTGTTCTGTTTCACGGAATTTTTTTTTGGGAACTTGAATTCCACCTGCCGCGTAACCTCCGTCACTTTATATTTCATGTCGCATTGATTCACCTTTTGAAAATATGTTTTCAAGTTTAGTATTGCTGGTAAAAAGCACAGTTTTCTTATGTTTGACTCAAACATCTTAATGAAGTTTACGTAAACCTGCTGAAATTTTTACTTTTCCCTCTTTAAAACCTGAAAAGTTTGGAGCATTGCTCATGTTTCTGGTTTTAAATCTGAATGGCACAAAAACTTTGATGGGTTTCACAAGACATCATGTGGGTTTTTCACGCCCAAAAGCTAAAATTACCGAGTTTTCTTGCTCAATAAAAGTCTGGGTTCTACTTGAAACAAAATGCACTGTTGGATACAAAATGGTGGCTTTTGTAATTTTGTGTAGAAGGTGCTTATCTATTTTTCTTTAGTGAATTAAAACATAAGCCTAAGTACGTTGAAAAGGAGACAAGTGTAAGGCCCACTGTACTCTTTCTTTGGAGGAAAGCAATCATCAGATGATAAAGAAATTACACAGCATCTGAAACACCTGCTTCGGCCAAAAAAACACGCAAGTAGCAGGAGGCATGGAAGGATAAATACAAACGGCTGAGGTTTGAGAGAAAGAAAAACACAATGTTCTGCGAGTTTTATAGAGATAACTCCAGAGGATCAAAACAAATAATTTCCAAACAGACAGCCTGAAAGCACATATCATGAGGCCAGTGAAGGACATGCTTTGACCAACGTCCAAGAAAATGGAATTTCTTTTTAACACAGCATATTATGTTGTATATTTAAAACTTCTGTTAATTTTTATCTTCCCACAGCTGTGCTCATTGCAAAGAAAGAATGGTTTGTCCCGTGAAAACACAAGCATACATGTACATGTCATGTATATACACCGTATATCTATTATGGCTGATGGAGCAACAGATATCTCATAAGAAGTTGTGTCTGCAGGGTTCAAAATGACAACACTACAGTTGCGAAAAGAAAGCCTGAAAAAAAACTGCAAAAGTTGCGTCTATAACTGCGATGATCTACTTTCATATAATTCTTTTCCCCCTAATTCACATAATGATTTTCATTATATTCGTAACTCTCATCATCATTTTTTCATGGATTTATAATGAACCAATTCAACGACACGCTTTTGGCTTGTTAGCTCAATGGTAAGAGCGCTGAACCGGTATCACAGAGGTCAAGGGTTCAAATCCCATACAAGCCTGAATTTTTTTCAGGCTTTCTTTTTGCAACTGCAAAAGTTGCATTCTATAACTACGATGATCTACTTTCATATAATTCTTCATCCCGCAGTTCACATTTATGATTTTCATATATTCATAACTTAATTATAATATTATTACAATTCCTTAGAAGCTAGTTCTGTGCTTGAGAGGAGTTGGAAAGAAAGACATGGCATTGTGGAGGGATTAAAGGGCATCCAACACCAAGTGATGCCATTAGCTGTGGAGTGTATGTCATACATGTAAAGGTGGGTTCAGAAATAGACTGGGAAAACAGCTGACATTTTGCAACGGAATGACTGGTTTCCCCACGCAATGACATCTAAATGTGAATGCTGAAATTCCATACTGATGACGCATCAATACCCAGATCTCAATAGTGTTTCTGATCGGCTGAAGTAAATTTACCACCCAGCACAAGCAATCAGAAGCATGACCCAGATCTCGGTAGTGACACATCATCAATATGGTATTTTTGCACTTGTTTCTCAGATTTCATTTCAAGAACATATTAGTGGTAGCGGCACAAAATGTTGGCTGCTTTCTTAGGGTATTACAGAAAATTAAATTATATATATTTATATTATATCTGTTTCATGATTAAAATCTTGCTTTCAGTGCTGTTCTCACTTTTATGTTAGAGTGCTGAAATGTATTGCCATCCAAAAAAAATGACTGATGGAAGATTTGAAAAATGTACTTTTGTCTTTACTGCAGATGGTGGCTCATGACCTTATGAATATTCCACGTGAGAATCATGGCCCTAAGTTGGGATTGCTAAAATTACAAAATAATGTTCTTTTAAAATAAAAAGAAGAAGAAAAGAGAAAAGAAAAAGAAGTGAAGACCATAAGTAGTAGCTTTAGGAGAGGGTAGCTCAACAGACATAACTACACCCTGTACCCTGTAGACTATAGGTTATAGACCAGAGAATAAACAAAAAATTATTTCTTAGATAGCCTGGATAGTGGGTAAAAAACTAGATCTTGTACAATATAATTTAATAAAACCTATCAACAACAAATATGAGCATCAGGAATGGTGCCTGAAGAAGATGGAGCCACAAGACAAGCAGCAAAGCCAAACGCATAGGGAATCCTTGACAACACTGTGAGTGGCAGCCACCACGCAAAATAACCATTTTTATAAAATGGTTATCACATACTTACAGAGAACTATAATCCTGTGAGAGAAATCTTAGAATTTGCTCGTTAAAGGCCGCATTCATCTTTTCAGTCTAATGTGCACCACAAAAGTGCCATAGGCTTTGAGGAAATAATACTGAGAAATAGTCAATGTTCGTTCAAATTCATATCCATGTTTTGTCTCATTTTTGTTTCACCAGTGACTTTTAAGTAAAAGAATTTGTAAGGTTCATTGATGACAGGGGATGTTCCCTTAAAGGTAAGCTTGGAATAACACATGTATACAGCTGTATATATCATTTTCAAAGCTAAGTGCTCAAATACTTTTTTTTAACTGTTATATTCCATCATTACAAGTAATCTTGTATAGCCACTGAAATGCTATGAGGACCAGTGCTAAGCAATAACAGAAGTTGAATAATTCCTTGTTAAAAGATCTATCGTACTTCAATTCTAGAGGTTACTTGGTCCTTGCCCATGGCCAATTTAATAATTCGCTAAATAACAGTGAGCTCCCAACTAGATGAGATCTAGCCAGAAACAGGGCCTTCATTTTCATAATATTAATAGTGCAAAGGTGATAGCGGGACAAGTGACCATTAACAGACAATTATAACACCACAGACCAGTGATTTGGTTGTCATTAAATAGCCACTTGATGGTATGGCAGTTGGATATAAAACTGTTAAATGTTTGAATCCAGGAGTCATTTGATAAGTAGGTTGAGCATGGTCACCTGCAGGGTGAACTTACAGCTGCTGTAGTCCTCAAAAGGACTGTTGTTGACAGTGACTGACACTTCTGCATCCTGTGTGGTAGTCATTTTTAGCAAAAATACTATCAACTGACATGACACAACTCACTTTGACTCTGGTTATTGGCCTGACTGGTCAATTAAGTTGCAATGTTAATGGCTGTCTGTCAGTCGACAGTTAGACCATGATGTTATTGGCTATGAAGACTCGAATTAATATCATTCATTTTGTACAAAACTTTTTTTTTATTGTTCATCAAACTATTGGTTGTCCAGTCAATCCATTCTCTTGTAGTTAGTTTTGCTTGAGTTATCAATAAGTCGTTTGTACGGTGCCAGTAACTGTTGACTACATGTCCAATTCAATGACATGAGTCCCAGTTGATTTGATGTTTGGTCTGAAAAGGGTAAATTAAAAATAAGGGATTGTGTTATTAATGTTTGTTTGTTTTGTTTTCTCAAGTACTTTTTAATACTATATGAAACTAAAATATGTTACTGACATGTTTGCCACTTCATCGCAAACAAAAATTTCTCCGGTGTATTCAAAGGCTCAAACAGTCAATTAACTTTCCTTAAAAAGGGAAGTCTATAGCACACCGTTTTGATTTACTTCAACTAATTTCTCAGTCTTGAGAGTCAAAATCAAGTCTGCCTTCTTTTAGAGGTTGGTGGGAGGTTAGTCTTAAGCTCATTCCAATTGAAAATTACCTTTTTTCTTTAAAGGTGGTTTATTTTAGTAAAAAAAAGAAGCACTTTTGAGTGTCAATGTATTTAGGATGAAAGTGCTAATTTGGGACACTATTTGTATGTCTCCTGCTGGAGACGGGACCACCATTTTAAATGGTCATGAGAGCCACGCGAAGCTATTTGTAGGGCAAAGGCAGTACCTTGATTTCTCAGTCATGTTAAGACCCTGAGTGTTGGTCTGGTCCCAGGAATTGAACCTGCGACCTTCCGCTCTGCAGTCAAGCACTCTTACCGACTAAGCTAATCCTCTGCTATGGTTTAGTAATACAATTCATTTTATTTCAGGGGGAAGTGCAATGTGAATTAATTTTTTGGTGAAATGGATCAAAAAAGGTGAGTTACTGTGTATGGGGCTATTTTCATGATACCATAAAGACTTTCATTCTGGAATGAGTCCATGTTAGTTTTGTTTACAAGATACTGAACAACATTCCATTCTCGTGTACAAGTAATTGCACTTTGCGCTAATGACGTCACAAATTTCTGGTCCCTGCTGTAACTTAGACATTGAACCAACCTGATCAGTAGAAGAGTTTTTATGGGAAAGTCACATTCGCCAACAATTTTCGTTGTCTTTGAACGCTTTGCAGATAAGCGCTGTCTTTTAAACGCTTTGCAGATTATGAGTCTCGCTGCTTACGCAAGCGAGACTAATAAGTACCCAAAAGAAAAATTCTAAGGAATATGTATTATGGGAGGTACACCAGAATTAACATATAGGTAAAGAAGTTTGGCCCAATATGTGGTGTGACTAAATGAATGTAGTTTGAGCAGTACATGGGGTTTGGTTACAATTACAAGTTCTCTTGATTAAACGTAGGACCTTTATTCGTGATGTTTACTTTGGCCATGATAATGGTTATGCCAGGATGATTCTGACTTATTAACATTGACATTTAGGTCTTTGTTGGTATTGTCAGAGGAGGAAACTGATCCCTCAGCAGTCTGCTGTTTTCAAACTTAGCAACTTCACTGATTTTGACCCTCCGGTGATGGCAAGGGACAAAATTAATCTTCAAAGAGTAGTAGTTAATTAAGAGTGAAATTGGCGATGGATTTTTCCCCACGGAGGGCACTTTTGCTTTAGACCCCCCACCCCTGTGGAATTTTCATTCCATGTGGCAGGGCTAGTACATGTCATGGAAAACCTGGAAAGTCATGGAAGTTAATAGTCGGTCCTTGAAAGTCATGTAAAATTAAAGTTTTGTTTGATAGCTTAGTCACTGTCGATGGCAAGGCAAGGACAATGTAAGATATGGAGAGAAGTGATTGCGCATGAACAGTGTAAACAGCATGCATTTTGGTGGACACCAGAGTTTGTGTCTGTTGAACTGTTTAAGGTCCAAAAATACCGTAAAACAAGGAAAGTCCTACAAATTTTTGAAAGTGACAGCTAAACCTAAGGTCTTGGAAAACTTAAAAAGGTCATGGAAAAGGTCATGGAATCTGAAGAGGGTAAAATAGTACAAACCCTGCAGGCGGGTGCTGGTTATCTAGCAACAGCTAGATAATGGGAATTTTATTCATCAGCCGATGACAACTGTATTAAAGAAAGCTATCGCATAAGCCATGAAAAAAGTATTTGGCTGATCATAGATAAAAGATGATCAATGCAAACAATAATACTTGTTTTGAAACACTGGTAACAGTAAAATAACTGATAACTTGCTCAACAGAGAAGCTGTTATATATTAATAACTCACCAATCTTACTCAGAGCCCCCTGGAAAAAAACCCCCCTCCCCCTTGGACATGATCCTTAAGGACCTTCCCCCTTCCCCTCAGAATTTCCGTTGCCCTCCATGGGGTGGTGGGGGGAGGGGGTTATCGATAATTCCTGGAACTACACAATGGAAGTTTATCAGGATTGGTCAGAATATCCAGACCGAGGCCGAGGTATTAGTGGAAAGATCTATGTTTACTGATGTTTTTTACCATCTTGTTACATGCTAAATGGGTCCAGAGAGGAAAATGTGCATTGTTCCTTATGGAATGAAAATAACCAGAGCTGTTGTCAAAGGGTTAAGGTGTTATTTTGAGGATTTTTATTAACTTTTGTTATTTAAAATAAGACCATGGAAGTGTCTTTTGATGAATCAACAACAATGTCAGTTTGAGTGTAGACTGAATAGTTGTTAATTTTTCCCCAGCACCATGGATCCAACAGAGTAAGGAAGTTTGTGACTACAGACTGTGGCTGCACACTGGTGGAAGCTGCATTCAAGGACCTGTTGACAAGTTGTCTTGGCTTCATACCAATTTTATAACAAAGCAAAGAATATATTTTAATACAGTGCTATAACGATCAGAGTCAATTCTCTTTTCTCTGCAGGTATATGTGGGAAATATTTAGTAACCATTTCAGGTTGTCATTACAAAGAGAGGCTGGTTATTTTGACAATGATCATGTGGTTCGCCTGTCCACATTAATTTACTGAAATTTATTTTAAGAGTTGGACTGATCAAGAATGAAAATGACATCAGTTGAATTTCCAGAAATTCTCAAACCCTGTGCAGTTGGCAGCATTCATACAGCAGCTTTGTACAATCTTGAAAAGGTGTTGGCGTAAAAAGTTATTGAATTTGCTTAAGGTCTTTGAAAAGTACTGAATACCTTTACTGGGTCTTCAAAAGTCCTTGAAATTCAATACCTTGCCTACTCCACACTGTTTTCTGTGAAATTAGATTATCTCACAGAGGAAAATTTGGCTCGTCCTTGGTGTAAGAACCTGTAAAACTCACGGTTAATCTAATTGTTACAACTTTTTTGTGCATAAGCAATATTTTGTTTCTGTTTCCTTATTTCAAATGCTATTTCTGTACCTCAGATGCAACTTCAAGTCATACCCAGTCGTTGCAAAGTGTTGTCACGGAAAGTGGTATGGCTGAAGAAGTAAAAATGGTAAATGACTGCTCAGTTAAAAAAGGAGATAAAAAATGCTGATTTATTGAATAAGTCTTAGTCATTGAAAACTGTAATTTGCCCTTGAAAAGTCGTTGAAATTTGTTTGCCCAAATTTGTATGAATGATGATTCAATATCGTCATGTCAGTTTTAATTTGTTGATGAAATGACATCACTGTTACTGTAAAACAATTTCTCTTGTTGCCACTTAACTGGAACAAAGGATTATTACATGTATTAATGATGGATGCACCATCAAACCAAGAAATCATGGTAAAAAAAATAATAAGAACTTGTTTAAGAAATTTGGAAAGTAAAAATAATATTAAAAGAAAAGAAATTCGTTATATCGAGGTTCCACTGTAGTAGTAAAGGTAAACAAAGTCTTTCAGCCACTTGTTCTATATGTCTGACCAAACAACAACAATGATGGTATTTCTACTTTCTCTGTTTGTCTGCCATTTGTTTGTTTTCTAATAATTTCCACGTCAGGCATTTTTAAAATAGATTATCCTTTTAAAGTAATGAGGCCCTCTCGAATTGAATTTCCATTTTTGCTCACAGGAGTGAGGGGGAGATAATTATGTCCCCAATCTGAATTTCAAAACCCATCTTTTCAAGTGTAGAGGTAGCCATGGCCTGTTGGTATTTTAATATTGTTTTGTGCTTTTCTGAATACTCAAGGCTAGCTAGTCATATGGTACAATGGGCCTTTTGAAGGTGGTCAGACAGTTGTGTGATACAAAATCACAATGCTGGGAGGCAAGGGTTGTGGCCATTTGACAGCTTTCAAAACAGGGTATCTGCTGACCAAAATCACATGGCTCAACTCTGAGTGGATTTCTTTGCAAAGGTTACAAGTTTATTGTTTGATGTAAATTATAAATTTAATAACGGGAACTTCGCCTTTATTATTGCATATATATATATATTATTAGCTACATGCTGCCTTGGTGCGGAGGCCCAAAAAAATACTATTATTTGGAAATCTACCCCCTTTCTTTTAAAGGATCAATGTATTTCTTGCTTTCCCGCATAACAGCTTTTGGCCAGTCAAGTGGTATGAAACTGTTATACTTACATGTAAGAAATGCACTGGAATAAGGCGGACAAAGAGCTCGCCCCAATGAAAAAAAGAGAGGGAGAGTTCCAAATGGTTACTAGTATTTTTTGCCTCAGCACCCAAGGCAGCTTGTAGCTAATAATATACAGTATGTACATTTACATTATGTATAATGTACAGTATATGTTTTTGTATACCCACTACCTCATTCCCACATGTTACCGTTAAAATTATAAATAATGGGAAACGAGCCTGGCATCAGCCATTCACATCCACATGTCTAATATAAGAAACCTAAAAAGTGAGGTTTAGCTCAAGTTATTCATAGTGTCACCGGTCTAGTGATCATTTAATTGCTCTTGTTCTTTTGCACTGCTTTCTCTGAATCAGGTTTTTCTGTTTAGTGTCATTAAACATTTGCAGAGTGCAGCTCATTGAATAAAATAACACTTCCTATAGCAGAACCTAAATCTCTAGGAATACAGAGGCAACTTTTCCTTGAAAGTCTTGCTCGTGTAAACTGGAGAACTTGGTTTTTTGAAAAAACTGTCAATGGTTATTTACGCCACCAAGGAAAAGTTGCCATTAAAAACTTGTTCTAGTAAAAGGGGCTGATAGGATCCTCTTCTCAAAGTTGTGCCTCATTTGCAGCTCCGTCGTAATTTCTTCATCTAAATAGCAAAACTTGGCAAGTTCTTTTCCTTTTCAAGGAAAACCATACTCGCTGCTTGAAGGAAGTAAGCATAGCCCTGACGCTATTCAAGGTCATGTTTAAAGATAACTTTACAAGCTGCATTTCATTGTGTAACCCACAACCCTGCCAAGTTAAACAACCTCCCTCTTTTGCTAATGGTATTTTTAGATAGTCACCTTTGAGATATTTTCAGTGGAAGACTAAAAGGGACTATAATTTGAAAATCACGCCATTAATGCAAATTAAGAGCGCTTAAGTGCACAACGAGCCCTCAACACACTATCCACTATGTGCTTGGCCTAAAGTAGAAAGAAAGTCGAAAGTCAAACCCAGCACCAGGAACACTCGAATTGTTTTGCTGCTGATAATTCAATAATTACAGCATTTATACAGGAACACTAAAGCAGCAAAATTAATGTCTTCAAAGCCATTGCAAAATTAATATTCCAATATTCCTTAAAAAGATACAGTAATTTCAGTTATACTTTATTAAATTAATATGCTCTGTGGTTAACTACCCATTGTAGATCACGAGATATTCTCTGCGGGTTAAAACCTTTAGAGGAGAGACCTCTTTTCAAATTCACCATTTTCACGTAGATCATAATGCACTTTATTTCCGCCCCTAAATTTTGCATGTGCATTGTCTTTGATTTCCTTTTGGACTACTGTAATGCCGACGAGAAATTGGAATCAATGGTTATGCAAAGCTATGGAGATAAACAAGGTGCATTATCATCTAAGAAAAGTGGTGAATATATATAAAAAATTGGTCTTCTTCTCCATCAACACCACCATATAAAACTTGTCTACTCTTAATTTTGTTTGGAAATTCAGCCCTTCCCTACCCCGCCTGCTGGTGACTAAACGGAAGAGAAAAGGGGTGAGGGAGGTAGACCACACCCACTCACCCCTCCCCGTGAGAGGAGTGGGGAAAGGGTTGAGCGTGGTTGAATAGCGTTTTTATCTGCTTCGCCGTAACAATGAAAATATATGTAAAGAAGATAAAACGATATTAAATTATTAGAAAGAAAAACTGGTTTACTTTAATGTATTCTCTGTGTTATCAAAAAGTTAATTTTTAGTTCATATATTTTGTAAATAATATTACTTGTCAATACACAATTCTGCCTATGGGTTGAATAAATATTTATTCAATAAACTATTTATCTAGTTTCTAGCACAAATGAACGTTTCTATCCGTCAGGAAGTAATATAGAGACTAACGCCTTTGAAATCAAATCCTGTCAACCGTCAAACTCACAATATCCCCAGTTCGTGAGATATATGCCTAACCGAAAACTTGCTACATTTTCTAAAACACGTTACTGCGGCGCGCTTTTGAGTAAAGGGTTATATAAAATATCCCATTTTCAAGAACACGGTAATGCGATACCCTTGAGTAAAATTTGTTTATCGAAACTCCATAATTTAAATATGGCTGGGCGGCGCTCTTTTGAGAATACAAATATCAAAAATACTCCATTTTCAAGAACACGGCAGTGCGGCGCTCATTTGAGCAAACAGATTTAAATGCAGTTCATATTCGTGTTCTAAAACACGGCAGTGCGGCGCTCTTTTGAGTACCAAAACGATGGCACTGCGGCGCTCTTTCGAGTAAAAATTTATGAATATATGAATAAATTATCCGGCAGTGGGGTGTGGGCTCCCGCCCAAACCCCCCTCCCCCACTCCCCTCCCGGGAAGGGGGAGAGGGGGGTGTGGGCTCGGCCCCCCACTCTTTAGGGGGAAAAGTTAGAGTGTTTATCCCTCAAGGAAAAACTTGTCCGATTTTTCTATCTATTTTACCAAACAAATCATTTATGCTAAGACTTTTCAAGAAAAACCTGTCACTTAAGTCACAAGCAGAAGGTAAGTAAAGGTAGGAAAGGTCTCGATATAAGCATAAACTAGTAAGATATTTGACAAGTTTTATTTGGTGGTTTAAATGGAGAAATCAAGATTTGTTTTCATATTTACCCTTTTTACTTAGACTATAATACACATTGTTTACCTCTAAAATTTTGCCCAACCATTGTATTCAATTTCTCCCGGGTATTACAGTCATCCCAAGAGAAATGGAAGACAAGAGTTGTGCAAAATTTGGGGGGTAAACAAGGTGCATTATGGTCTCCGTAAAAACAGTGAATACGAAAAAAGTTCTCCATCTACACCACCAAATAAAACTGCTCAAAAATCTTACTAGTCTAAATTGAGACCTTACTTACCCTTACTTACCGTCTGCTGGTGACTGAAAAAGAAGGTTTTTCTTGCAAAGTCTCCGCATGAATGTTTTGCATGGTAACATAGATAGAAATATCAGACAAGTTTTTCCTTGAGGGATAAACTCTAACTTTTCTATTTACATTTAACAAATTAAACTGGTTAAAACACTGACTACTACTTCTTATTTAAATTAAGTTACGGAACACAACATGATTGTCCGCAAAATCCTCGAAAGGCTGCGGTAATTTAATGTTATATTTCAATCTTCTTTCGGTTCTGTTTTTGGTGTATCTTCTTGAAGGTCAGGGCTCTTGAACTTCATTCTTTCATGGATACATACTGTCTGAAAAAAATTAAAATACAAGTAAGACGAACTTTGAGGTTTAGAATTCTTTCTAACAATAAATATAGTTCCTCGGTTTTTATTGCTGAACCTGCATGTACAGAATTAATACACTTTGAACTTGCTTTTAGGATATAACTCCTGTACTCTTACTTATTGACACTGCTGCTTCTGAAAAGTCCATAAGAAGATGTCAACATCAGGCCTTCGAGGGCATCACTGAGGCAAAACCATGGCAGATTCTTTTGTTACAGGTAAACCTTTTAGACTGTTTTTTCCTCTTGCATTTTATAAATTTTTTTAAAGTTTGATTCATTTCAACTGGAGAGTGTCCTACTATCCCCTGAACGTGTCTACATTGGCAAATGAGGTAGAGTAAAAACATGAAATATGTTTTTGGAAGTTTTAGTTTCCAGTTAAGTTTACTTACTATAGATACTTGTGTGAAACGAATAATACTGAAATTAACTGAAAAAATTGCAAAGATCAACCAAGAGACCTCGTGTCTTTTTGCATCTAATCACCCATTCCCTAACTATAAGGATTGTGAGCGTGGCTAAGCAAAATTTTATGGAGAAAGAAATCTATCATAACGTTTATTAAAGCGTAGACCAAAATAAAGAAACACAACCCTTGCATAAAATCGCCTGATACGAGATTTCATCACGCAATTAACAAAATCAGTTCCAAATCAAGTTTTATTTTTATTCAATTTCAATGGCAGATTATATTCTAAATCCATGAGTTAGGTAAGCCTGAAAGAGGAAACAAAATGAAGGTAAAATATTTGTTGGTTTTTTGTTATATATTTATTTATTTTGATAACTTATTTTGAGGACATATGAAAAAAACAGCCTAGCGTAGTGTCAGCTAGAAAGTAAAACCTAACTGAAAAGAAAAGAAACTCTAAAAACAAATTATTTGTTTTTAGAGTTTCTTATTTTGCTGGTTCTTACCCAGTTTAGTAACTTTTTCTTAAGTGATTTAATTAAATTATTCAAAGGAGCTATGTCACGATTTTTTCAGCTGTATAATAAATAAAAAAACCTATAAACACGTGCATTGAAATAAAGCACTATAATGATGATTCGATTTTACTTAAAAATTACTCTAATAATTAGTGTACGTCGAATTTGGCTTTCGGTGACCAAAATAGAAACGGCTTGCTAACTAAGAAAACTGAGAATACTCTGTTCTTATTTCAGCTCAGCCTTTATTGTAGCAAGGGGTACTCTGCGCTTTAAAATGGTAATTTCAATTTTTAAAACTAAGAATTTGAATTTTTATATAAGTGATAATTTTTTGCACTCAAATGCATTCGGCCAGTGTTTTAAAATAAGCAAACGCAATCCAAGCCATTCAGAATGTATAGAAATCCTACTTACTTAAAAGAAGTCGAAAAAGGTTTTAAATATTGGGTGACCCAGAAATCGTGTATTATTATTATCTTATAGAAAGAAATACATGTACCTACTGTGGCTAAGATTTTAGTGAAATTCTTTTGCGAGGACGAAATCTTGGAAAGTACGTTACATTTTCCATGCTCTTAAGTCAGTGCATCAAATCCTTAACTCAATTCAGAGAGGGTTTTTTTGATCTCCTGGGACGATTAATGCACTCATCATTTTAATAACTGTAATGTAAAGCAAAGACTTTGAAACTTTTCTGATAAATTAATTAACCTACAGGGATAGGCGGATAAACGAACTCCTGACATTTTTAGAATATAAAAATTCAAACATATGACAACTTGAAAAAAAAAATTTGAATAAGATGACCAAGAAATCGAAAGATCATGTTGAAAAGTTTGAACTTTGCATGCTGGACCTAACGTTTTTATATCGATCCAATATACTAGCTGCGATTATGTAATTTTTTTGAATTTAAGAATTTAGTGGTTTTCTGTTTCCAAACAATCTCTACTGTAAAAATTCTTTTAACAGAAGACAAGTTAACGAAATCTGGAAAATATATGTACTATACGACTCTAATATTAGGACAATTGCACGATGACGATATTTGACTACAACTACCAGAATTCAATCCGCTCTTGCTTTGTTATTTAAATTTGTCAATCCCACTGAGGATTAAAGAACAATCACAAGAAAATAACAAACTCAAGGATTCTGGTAGTTGTAGTAAAATTACGTCATCCCGCAATTATCCTATTCTTCTCCGTGTCTAATATACAAAAAAAGAGTGTAGAAAGAAATAAATGTGCATCAATGAACCAAGCCTGCTGGAGACAGAAGCTCTAGTAGGCAAAATACTTGTTCACTGAGACTAAGATTTTAATGAAATTCTTACGCAAGTTTATGGCAGAGAAAATTTGGAAAAAAAATTTCTTTCAATTGTTCTTACTCGATTTCGTTAAAACCTTTCATGATACAGCCACTGAATTTATTCAAAAAAAGTACTTATCATTTTAAACGTCTATTTATAATTTAACAACGATGTAATGTGACTTCATTAGAAATGATGTCAAATTTCTTTTCTGAACCTATATTTCACCGTTCTAGCCTCTAAAAATAGGTGTAAAGTCAAAAAAACTAAAATAGGAACGTGTCTCATAAAATCATTAAGTTTGCAAATATTGAAGAGAAAATATTTAACAATGGCAGTGACGTAACGATGAAGTCATATATGACAAAAGAACGAACTGGAAGTATCCGCCATCTTAGACTTTGCCATTTTGAATTAATTGAATGCATTTTAATTTGCTTTAAAACTTATAAATTTAGGGAATCATCGAAAAAAATCAAATTCACTTGTTTACAAAAGGGTATCTTAGAAGAAAAACGAATCTACCAGTAAGATGAAATTCTGAAATAAGTAAACATTATCGTAAATTAAACTTGACAACTGTCATTTTTAACTCTTAAATAACCGCCTAATAAGCCGGGTTACGGTAGCAGCTAAAATAAATTTGATAACTATGCAATTTTTATTTCTGGGCGTCAAAAATGGTTTGCCATGGCGATGTCAATGTTGAAAACAAGTCAAGACGACTTAGCAATATTTCCAGATTGATTATAGCAAAAGTCGCTGTCTAAATGCTAGGCATAAATGGAACCAAACACAAGGCGAGAAAGAGACACTTTTTCAAAAATTCTTTCACTTCCCATTTGTACTAGCTGCATGCCTAACGTTTTGAGTTCTAGAAGAGTTTTTCAACATCCTAGAAAAGCATATTTTCCCACGGTACGAGATTCGAATGTTTGAGATGGAAAATTGCACGAGATTAGCCGACTAATGCATGATAGAAAATATATTCTCTTTTTTCACCACCCCATTACCCTTGCATGGGTAAACGAAACATGAATATAGCTAATGAGTTTCAGCGGGTGAGCAGCTCAGTATTATTATTATTATTTTAAATATTTAATTTACAAGGAATCAACGAGTAATTTCAAGTAGCTTTTGCAATACTGTAATACTTTGTTATGGTCATGCAAATAAAGCTTATGTTGTTGTTGTTGTATTAAGCTAAAAAAAATCTTTCAACGAAAGTCGAGTCTGTGAAAGATGTAGTTAGCGAAAACTGGGAAATCTTGGAAAAATACTCTTCTTCTTTTGTAGTCTTTCTACTTTTGATTTCTTACATTTTCTATGTGTGTTTGTGATTTGTATTTGATTGATAATATGGTACTTCTTTATTAGTTCGCAGTTAAAGGGGCTAAATATTCGTATTAACGACTTGAAGATGCACTTTTCCATTTTGCTTTAATTCCAGAGCGATGAACCGATACAGCTCTAGTATTTAATGAAATTTAGCAATATTAAATCAATAAGGAAAGATATCCTCATCTAATGTTTGAATAGGAAAAAAAATCATGTGGAATACTGAAATGTTGAGAAAGAAGGTGCAATATTTACAAAAGAAGAAATCTTTTTATCAATTAATATAGTCAGTAACAGCTGCAATTTCACCCAATTAAAATCTGTAGAAAAATCTATATTTTACACAGTTGTCACCTTAAAAATGAAAAGAAAAGCTGTTGAAAAATTATGTGAACCTGACATCAGAAACGAATTCTCTATTTCGCTGGTTCGTATTACTAAGTCCGTTAATGATCATTTCTGCGCAAGTTCTGGCAACAATATTTACCCCTATTCAGACTGGGCTTTTTTCGTCAATCTGTGACTGGGGGGAGGGCTCCTCGGACCCCCCCTCTGTATCTCCGGAACCAATAATGCTAGGGTCATGAAATTTACACACAATGATCATCTCCGTACAAAAAAGCCCCACACCCAGTTTTGACTTGCCACGCCCAATGATGACGTCACAGTGACGTCATATTCCGATTTTTCAATGTTTCTTATTATTTTTCCACTTAGATACGTAAAATATCAATAATATTGGTAAAGTCATCTCTTTGTTATCCTTTCTTATGAACTAGTAACAAGGAAACACTTGTACAGCGAGAAAAAGCAATAGGAAGCAATAAAATTTAAAATTTGAAATGGTTGTCCGCCATCTTGGATTTCCGTTTTTTTGTTAAAATTATAATTTAAAGCAACTTTCAAAGGGGAAAAAGCTCAGAATGTATAAAAGAAGTATCAAACTAATGTTTATTACCCAAACAAATGACTTTGGAAGTGTTATTTGGAAAATAGAGCAGCTTATTTGTCAAAGCAAAAAAGTGGCAAATTTTACCCCACCCCTCCCCCCCCAAATATTCGATGTTGAAACATTTTCATGTAATTCAAAAACTAGTCCCAAGCAAAGACCATTTTAACAACAAAAAGCACTATAAGTGTAAAAACGCGATCTTAAAACAAAAAAATCACCATTTTTTAAATTTTCGAAAACCTATGTGTCAGAAACTGGTTGCCGTGGCAACATCATTAATCACATGGACATGGTAATTATACCAAAATGTTCCTAGATAAGTTTTAGGAAAAGTCAGAAAATTTGAACGTCATAGCTCTTTCGGTGTAGGAGTTATCACGATTTTGCCGGAGGGGGGGTTCGAAAAGCCCCCCCAGTCTGAATAGGGTTAAGAAATACATTCCTAACTGCTTCTTTTCCTACGCTTACTGATACTTATAAGAAGCAATCAAAGTTTCATCAGGCGCTCGAATCAATCATGGTGATAAAAGTTTGATTAACTGAATATGATCAACAAAACTACTGAGGTCTAATTCGTATGTTACTGGTTTCATCCGGATATTTGTCGCAAACATTTTTTTTCCGCAAAAAAAGCTGTAACGAAATTAAAACAAGGTTATAGGTGTTATATTCCTATAGTTCCGAATCTAACTTTGGAGTAAAGTAAATCTGGAATAAATTATTTCATAAAGAGCTGACCGAGAGAAAATTATTTTTCTGTCATAGCCATCGAGTACATCAACTTAATTTCAATCAGTATAATAATTCGCTACTGAAAAGATATCACACTATCAAAAGAATTTTTTAAGTCAATTCGTCAGGTCGTTAAGAAACTAGAAGCTCTCTGTAAGAGAGGTAGCTCACTTTGGTTCGAATTTCTCAAAGCAATTAGATTAGATGACGCGTGCACGCAAACGAAAACTCAGAGATAATAAAATTGTCTGAAACTTATTTTAGAAAACCTAGTTGAAGAACATATATAAGAAAATTTCTAGTTCTCTTTTGTCTGTGTCTAACAAAGCAAGCAAGAGAAGAAAAGAAAGAAATATGTGTACATGAACCAAGCCCAAACTGAAGAAAAGACGCTCTATTAGGCCAATTATTGAATGAAATCCTTAAGCCAGTAGGCAGACAAAATGTTGTAAAAATAGTTAGTCAAATTTCATTGAAACTTTTGAGCCCGTGTAATACAAGAATCGAGTGACTAACTAAACCAAAAACCAGTTAGCCAAATCTGAAAATCTAAAAGAGGTCCATTAAGGCTTCTATTCTTGCGGGTTATTTTTATTCAGTTAATTTCAATAAATCCTAAGTATGACGAAAGAAACCGAATTAGAGAAAAACTGCTCCTGATTTCAATGGTTTCGTTTAAAGTTGTTGATCAGTGCAGAGTAACTAAATATTTCGAGAACTACAGTAGCCTCTCTCTTCTTCTTTCCACTGCTAACTTTCTTAAGCTTTTATTTGGGTTTCTTGGATACATTTTAAAACATCTTTTGAAGAATAAAATTTTTAAACTGAAAGCCTATTGAAGATTTTTTTTCTCAAAAATGTTCGAGAAACAATTTTGTATTTCGCACGACAAGGATGTAAATTGCATAATTATGTACTGTAGTTTATAACTAGTGACCAGTGAATTAAAAGGGGAAATTAACAAGATACTTATCCATCCTCCAGGCCTGCGAATAGTTATCATTCAAGCGAACAAGACAGACACACTCTTAGAAAATTGTACATCTGAAAGGAAGAAATATAACACAATATTAGCTGACAGTTACAACTGAGATTGCTACTAAAATTTTTGATTGGTACACGGAGATGTATAGAGGTATTTACCTGTATTTCATTATTGCCAATCAAAGTAGACGTCATTCGTATGAAAAAGCTCTACAGCTCTGAGATGAATTCTAGTACATACTTCTGTTAGCCTGAAAAAACCCAGAAATGCATCTTAGCACAAAGTCTCCATTGAATAGGACTCAGTCCCTCAAAGGCCGAAAGTCACTAAGTATGTACTTCCTCAACCCCAGTCTTCCAACTAAACACACACCCCTTATTACATCTACGTCCCCAGGGAATTACGAAAATCCTCCGAGAATTAATCCGATATAGAAAAGTGTCAATCAAAAATCTACAGTTCGTAATCTATTGTAGCTTTGCAGTTTTTATCAGATTCCCAGGACCCTTAGCTTGGGGAAGGACCGCAATCCATGTGAAGTGCCATTTAACTGGGCCATTGCGCGCCCACGCTTTTCAAATTTCTATATTTTGAAATTTGTAGAATCTAAAATGGCGTTTAAATTTTTATTTTCGATTTTGACCCTTACAGGAGTTATTTTAAGGTTATATTTTATTTGATATTGTGATTTGTGAGGTGAATAACAGAAGAACAAAACACCAGCCAAACTGTCGCAAAATCCATAAAGAAAACTTGCATGATCCGAGTAACATAATTTGTCACCCAGGGTGAATGAAAAAAAAAAAAAGAAAAAAAACAGAGCAGGAAAACAAATTTCTAGATATCTGAAAGTTCTTTCTTCAGTATACGAAGTTCTGTATCTCACTATTATAGAACTCTAGACTGAAAGTGTTACGAAAAATTAAGCATCTGTTCACTTAATTATCCCGAGACTGCACGGAAAATAAATTGCTATTATGGTAATAATAAAGCAGTAAATGAATAAATAAATAAACATAAACATAAATCATGGCATGCAGACATAAAAAAAATGAAACTGAATTAGTTAATTTAGGTAGCTTAGTAGTCTATCGTGTCGTAGCTTGGTGAAAAGATGCTTTCACTTGCCTCGAAGTTCTTGCTTATTGTTATAAGGCTATAACGGCCTGAATAAATCTTTTTACTTTACCCAAGAAATTAAATGTGTTTAACCTTTTTGGTAATCTACCTTATTTGATTCAACCACCAGTTATTTCAAGTTTTATCCCCTAAGGTCTAATAAACTGGCCAGGTATTGCGAGCTAGCAATCCGAGTGGCATCAAAATGTATATTTGATTAGAATATCCTGAGAACATATCTCTATGTAGCATTGTATTTATATATATGAAAAAAAAAACAATATCAATCCCAGCAAGGACTTAGTAGATGTATTTGTAAGCTATCCAGCATGAAAAGAAAATTGTTTTAAGTCTTATGTATAAAGCCAAATTAATTGAGTGGCACGTTTTTAATTTCTGATTTCGTTTTCATTGAATAATATCTTTGTTTTCTCAACAAAAGTTAGTCAGATAAATATATATTTTTGGCTGCTTTGTGATTGTTAGAAGACTGAATAAGGACCAATTAATGCCAGTTTCTATTTCGCTGGAGTTCTAGGTAAAATACTAAAGATATACAATTGCTTTTGATGAACGCAACGCGAATTTTGCACTAATATTAAAGCAATAAACTGATCAATTGAAAAGAATCGCAAACATTCCGTAACATAGTCTCAAAATGGCTATGACCTCCTTCACATGGTTTGCTTGGGGACCCACCCTTATGGATCTTGTAGAATTGTTCCTATATACAAGAAAAATCGAATTCACCCATGAAGCTCCAAGGAACAATTTATGTCCTTGCTTTCTGGGTGTTTGAAGCCCTCCTCCTACCCTCTACCAAGAGTAATACACTTGAGTTCGTTTTTTTTATTTTCCCATAAAGATAAAAGGACTAATTTTTTGCCCCTACTTTTTGGGTGTTTGAAGCCCTTCCTCCTCCCCTCTTCCAATCGAAATACACTTGTGTTTGTTTTTAATATCCCCATGAAGATGAAAGGAAGAATCTCTGTCCCCTCAACGAAAAATAGCTTCACAATCAGTTCTCCCAGAAACATTGAGTGGGAGCTAAAAATGAACGATTTAATCACCCTTGGGAGAGAGGAAGGTGAATGAAAGGTTAACAAATACTTATCTCCACACTCGTCCGTTTCCTGGTGAAAAGAGACAACTCTTCTATAATGACAGTCAGGACTCCTGCAGGACTGGCAGCTCTTAAGCGATCAACAGGTGACCCTGGATGGTCCAGTCTTCTGTGTCCCAAGCGCACAATCTAACGAAAAAAAAAGATCAATGATCCTCTCAATTAGCATATACAGTAACAGAATATAAATAAGTGAGTAAATATGAATTATCAATATACTACCCTTAACGAATTTGTCGTTATATGTCAGTTAAAGAGGTGCTTTGAACAGCAGATTGGTCAACATAATTGTTCGGTAGTTTTCTCAGCTAAGTTTATAGATGCGGGCCGACCCGATTACGTTGGACTTGATTTAAATGATCGACAAATATGGCTCAAAAAATATCAAAGTTCGTATCTTTTGAACCCAAAATTGTGAAAATTGTACTGCTGTCACTTAAGAGCTGGATTCACGAAAGCATACTGGCGGTGAATAAAGCTTTTTCCTATGCAGTATATTCTCTTTGCTAAGATCAAAGTGAACAAGGCTTGCAATCATGTAAGATTTTAATGCTTGTAACGCGCAGTTCTTCTAGCTTTGAACCAACTTCTTAATTTCAATTTGGCGAATTTTTGTTTATTTTATGTCCTTTTCCAGTTACAATTTAGCTTTAATGGCTTGTTGTCACAGAGGTCTCCAGTTGCAAGGCACTAAGTCAATGAGCTCAGTAACAGACCTTCTTAGCTCTTGTTAATTTTGTATTCCCGATGCAGGTCAACTGATAATACGCCAGAAAACTGTTTGTTTCAAATTTCTCCATATTCACGAGCATATGTATGAATAATTTATTAAAAGACCCTTAGGGCAAATTCCCCTGGGACCTTCATTAGGAAAACAAAATATACGTGCTAAAGAGGTCTATAGATGGAGCGATGCAAAGAAATACCGTTAAGCCAAACCGCAGCCGAGCGCGAAAAAATGCTTGCGAAACGAAATTTCATGTATTTTTTGATAGTTTAAAATCGCCAACATTCAACGAAATGTCGGCGAAAGAGTAGACAACTGGACGAAATTCTGCGAATTTTGTCCTCAAGTCTTTTTCACAGTACTGTGGGTATGCATGTAAATATCCTAAGTTAAGCCTACTTTAGAGTAGACATAAGGATATTTAATTTGCAAATAGGACATGTCTAAAATAATGTCCTAATGTTCCTAAGTTATATCTCAGGATATATCTTAGGCAGATTCAGTCTTATTAATGGGTTAGCCTATTTATATCTTTTGCTGAGTATTTGCTATCTTTATTGTACTTTCCGCTGTTTTTCCTAAATTTCGCTTGTTTTCTTGCTCAAAAAGCTAGATTGGTAGCTCTGTTATGTTGTTACAGCGACTTCGAAAGCCATTGAGACTAATGATCCATCTCGCCCTTGAAAAATTCCATATGCCAAGGAGTGAATTCTAAAAAAGTCATTTGCCTAGTGAATTTTGTTTATGAACGGAGTTCTTATAATAAATGAAAAATTAACAGCTATAATTGATCAAAGAAAAGTCGTGAAATATTAAATGAAAATCTGTAAGTTTTGTTGGTATCGTTTGAACAAAGTTAAAGAAGTAATAATTAAAGCAGAAAACTAAGTGACCCCGACGACAGAAATTCCGGCAACAAACAGTAATCAATTATCCAAAATAACAAAAGACCACAAAAGACGCATATAAGCAAGATTAAACTTTATTGTGCTTTCTTGCATGCAGCGCATCGTCGCAATAAAATATAAAAAATGCGGTATTTATGCCGCATTTTTGCTGATCATTTGAATCAAGCCCAGAGTAACGTATCATTAGGCCATAGGGTTTCAAATAGTGTCTCCGGCTAAGCCAAAAAAAACTATCGAATGAATGTTGACCAATTTTTGCCCAAATTTGTAGGACTTCACAAAACCTCCCAGCCTTATTAAGAGTTCATGAGACACAATTACTCCATTATACTAAATATCAATCCTACTGGATTTTTCTTGCAAACATTTTAGCTGAAATGATTTCAAATTTATACGATCATAGCATGCGAGTTATTTGATCTTTTTCAAAAGTAGAAAGTAGCGCTTCTGAGAGAAACAATATTCAATTGGGAAAAGAAAATAAACTGAGATTATATAAACTCAAATCTTTTGTTTAATGCCAACACATCGAATGTTTTTAGAAACAGCCCAGATAAAATTCACCAATTAATTTCATTTTCTTTTTTTTTCAAAGCAAATACGGCTATTTTCGTCATCCTTAGTTGTAAAAACAACTTAATAGTCTATAATATTAAATACACTTATCTGTCGGCCTTCCGTTCGCTTGTCGGAATGGACTTTCCAAGGACTCTGTACGTGCATTGTTGAACTGAAGGGAACGAAAGTTCGTTGGACGCGCCATCGGTCTTCAGATTTCTGTGTGACAAAACAAAAGAGATTAGGGGAGTAATTTATTTCCTTGGTGCGTTTAGTCTTCACAGGTTTTCCTGGCTGTTTCTTATGCATAATGTTTCCTCAAAGTTCGCAAATTTTCATTCACCGACGCCGACAAAGGGGGACAAATTATCGTTATTTTTAGACAAATGTCTTCCGTTTCATTCGTACTTTTCAATTGTAAAATGAGATTTTAATCAACATCAGATCCGCGCTATAGAATAATTTTGAGACCATCATAATCGGTCAACAAAAATTTAAATTATTTTCAAAAACGTTACTAAGTATGAATTGTCCATTTCAATTAAAACTGGAAGGACACTGAAAGCTAGTTTAGGTTACAATCAGTACACGTTGATACTTTTCCGCCACAAAAAATGATATCGATTTCTCGGAGATTAAGAAACAGATTCTAACTAAGAAAACGGTGAAGTTAAAACTTTTGATTACCTGACATAAACAGAGACTGGCTGAAGGATCCCACGCCAAAGTCTTCGAGGCATTCTCTTTCAGAGAAGAAGCTGCAGGGAACTGTTGGTAGAAGGCGAAAAAGTTAGCTTGTCTACTGAATACTATTGAGTCAGTTTGTATTTGCTCTAAACCTATCCAAATTGTATCCTAAAAAAAATGAAATAAACGGAGCAGCAACTCAAGTTTACTTCTAAACGACACATCGTGGGATGTAAGAGTTTGGCCAAGAACTTCAGTCAACACGCGTCGCTTTTACTTTATAACACGTTTTCAGTTATAGAGACAGGCTCTGATGTATAAACCTCTGAACGAAATGACATATTAAGAGAACAAACCTGTTATCGTCTTGACTAATGTAGCAAAAATTAATCCAAAAGAGGCAACACTACAGCATTCAGCCTTCCAGTCACTACTTTCAATTCTAAATACTGGGTGTGTTCCTTCGTTTTATACCCTCTGGTATAAACGCGGACTAAATTTATTCAGCGCAGTCGAGAAATACTTTTTACAGAGCTGAAAAAACAAAAGGAAGTGTTACTTTATGACTGTTCCGATAAATATGTAAAACCCCACCTTACAACCTGTTGTTTTCGGCTTGTCGGAATTTCATGCAATGTTTTGTACAATGTAATCAAGCGAGCTCCTTACCAACCTTAGTTTTCATGGTATTACCAAGAGAACAGTGTTTTTGCTGTCTAGATTGCGGTGGCGGCCTTTCCTAGTTTTGTGATGCTTGCTTCATTCATCTGAATTACGGATGACCTGAGTACAAATGATACTACTTGTACTCTTGTAGAAATTTCCTTTTCTTTTTTCCTGTATGACATAGCGAGGGCAAAACAAGACGCATTTTATTGAGGTTTGAACAAAAACGCCTTTACCCGTTGATGATCATGAATCGTATAATTGTCACATTTGGGGAAAATGCCAACATGAGGTGAGAGAAGATTATCATCATTTGTTTCCTAGCTTGTCATTGGTGTCGGTATTAAACACAACAAAAACAACAACAAGTTATTTCAGTATTACCATTTCTATACATGGTGTTACTGAGTAAGTTTGAATGACTTAAGTTCTATTTTCAGAGCAGAGGTAATTTGGGAAATATCAATATAGTCATCATGTTTCACAGATATCAACAAGGAAAGACTGGAGTTTGGTTTTGAAGCGTTTCTTGAAAAAGCTCTCTTTTGGATATCTAGCCTAGATTTCTTAATATAGAGGTTATTTGACGAGGAAGACCGAGTGTTATAAGAATGAATACTAGGGTTGCGTTCGATTGGGAAATTCGGATTTCGGATTTTGCAATCGAACGCGAAATCCGAAAACGGATTTCACCTCCGAGAAATCCGTCCTCATGGTGGATTTCAATTAAGAAATCCAAATCCAGATTTCATGGATTTCCTTTTTACCGTTCGATTGGGAAATCTGAAAAAGGATTTGCAAAACTGTTCTCGTCAACAGCGGTGTTCTCTTTGTTAATTCTTTTTCTTGCGTGCCGTTAAGTGCTTTCTTTACGCATCCTTTACGGCAGCTTTTCTAGTTCAACTTTACGCGCCTTTATGATAGTGTAAACTTGCGTAAAGCTTTGCCTTCGAACTTTACGGAACTTTAAGGAATCACGCCAGGTAAAGTTCGTAAATTTCATTTTTCGTGCTCTATTTTTCTAATCCTTTTTCCGATTTCCCGGAAAATCCAAAAAGAGATGTCTCAGCATGATGTCCGCGTTGAAATCCGTTTTCGGATTTCGCGTTCGATTGCAAATCCGAAAACGGATTTTAAAATCTAAATCCAGATTTCCCGATCGAACGCACCCTAGTAGTATCGCAGAATAGACCTTGTCACGGTTTTTGACGCCATCTTGACGAGTAGGCAAACGCGTGAGAAATTACAGTGTTTGTATGAGAATCTAACGTCGAATAATTTCCGTAGAACGGCTGTTCTGAAAAAAAAAAAATAAGAATTGTAAACTAAAGCTTCACTCCTAAGGATTCTATTGAAAATAATTGAGAGCGATAGCAAAACTGAACACTTCAAGTCCCTAACAGAAAAATGATCACTCTTCAGCTATTGCTGACCATATCACTGCCACCGGACATAACATTAACTTGGATCACTTTGAAATCTTAGCATCTGGCAAAACAGATTATCATTGTAAGATAAAAGAAACTTTGTTTATTCAAGACCTTATACTACTACATGAGAAATTACTGCAATTTGACTGGCTTAGAGCAGTGGTATTTCAGCTTAATTTGTAATACCTATACATGTGAAAATTACAAACCTTTTGTGGGTAGTAGTATAAACAAATAATAGCATGATTTGTACGTGATATTTGGCATGAATACCACTCGTGATATTTCAAAATTGTCTCAATTTTCACTCGCCTAACGGCTCGTGAAATATAACAATTTCGAAATATCACTCGTGGTATTTATGCCAAATATCACTACAAATCATGCTATTACCTATACTAATAAGCCAGCCTTCAATGTCAACATCAGCAGTGAAAAGTTGATGCTTGATTAGCTGTTGCCTTTTGTATTCTTTACAGTTAAGAATTGTTAAATTCTTAATCTCATTTTCAGACCCCTTGTAATAGACCTTGTCACGGTTTTCGACGCCATCTTGACGAGTAGGCAAACGCATGAGAAATTACAGTGTTTGTATGAGAATCTAATGTCGAATAATTTCCATAAAACGGCCGTTCTGAACAAAATATCAATTGTAAACGAAAGCAACAAAGCAAAGAATTGTCCTAAAAAATTTGGGGGGCGTACCCGTGATAGAATTTCTCCAGAGGCTTGCTTTAGATTTTCCATATATTTGTCTGTAATTTTCCGGGGACTTTCCAACAGACAAATGTATAGGAAATTTAAAAAAGTGGTTCTAGGTCGTCTAGTGCATGCAACGCTCTCAAATTTTTTCAAGAGAATCCTTAGGAGTGAAGCTTTAGTTTACAAATCGTATTTTTTTCAGAACAGTCGTTCTACGGAAATTATTCGACATTAGATTCTCATACAATCACTGTAATTTCTGACGCGTTTGCCTACTCGTCAAGATGGCGTCGAAAACCTTGACAGGGTCTATTTTGGAATTTATAGTCTCGTCATTTTCTTTTACGGTCACTTAAGATCACTTTTGAAAATGTATGTTGAAAAGCATACGAAACGTCAAGTTTATAAAAATACGAAAACTCACGATGATTATTAACGCTGTTTTTGTTTTATTTTTGATAAATTATGGCTTTTGTTTCGAGCAAGTCTATACTCCCGCTATACACTTTTTTGCAAGTGGTGGGGGGTTAATTTACTTAGTCCTCGATAAAGGAAAACTACTGCGAGAGACTGAACTGACACCAGTTTCCTTGTATATTAGAAGCGCAGCCAGGACAATTTCAAGGGCGTCTTACTTTTTTATTTGATTTCTCATGACTCCAGACAGAATATGATTATTTAAAGCACAGATCACTGCTGCTTCTTGAAATGTTGTCTTATGATTATTACGTTATTATTATCATTATTATTATTATCTTTATTGTTTTTATCTTTATCTTTAACGTTATCATCATCATCATCATTATCATCACTATACTATTTTCACTTGAGACTGGTCAGCTTCTGAATTTTACAATACTGCCACAGCACATCCTGAAATTAGAATCGTAAGCTTGGGTCCCGCAACACGCGGGTCTTATTCCCGACCTGAATTGTACAGTGCCACCAAAGCAGATCCTGAAACTAGCATCGTAAGCTTGGGTCCCGCAACACGCGGGTCTGATTCCCGACCTGACTTGTATTGTACCGCCACAGCACATACGAAATGTCGGGTTGTAAGTTGTTCCTCCACATCTAGCGCTAATAAATCGACGTTGCCTGCTTTCTGTTGTCATGTGATCTAGTGGCGAATAAAACAAAGACGACTTAAGTCCCAGGCCATAGCAAAACGTGAAGAAAATGCATACTCGAGAAAAGAGCTAGGTAAAAGAAGAATTTCGTACCAGTATCGTACTCGTGATGGTGCGTTAAAGCTTGTATTTTTCTAAAGAGAAACTGAATTAATTAAGCACCGTGAACTAACCTTGATCCTCTTTCGAACCATCGTAATCTTTGAAGCTATCATCTTGGAATTCAGCATCCTCCTCATGAGGGTCTTCACTACGGCTTCTTTGGTCCTTTAAATTTCCATATTTGAAATCTGTCAGCGAATCTAGTTCTTCCGGCAGTAAGTTCCCAGCATAGCTGCCGCAAAAACACAAGACTACAGCCGCAATAAATGCAAATGCTAGCTTGACCATTGTTGGTATACTGAATATGCCCTCCTCTGATTCTCAGTCACTGACTGCTTCACTCCCTCGAACATTCTGATGCTTTTGTAGTGTTTTGTGTTGTCTTTAAACTTGAGTAGCCTGTTCCAGGCTCCGAGATAGTCGGGTCCGCCTCTCTTTTCGCGTACCTTTCACTTTCGCGTCTTCCCCACTTTTTGAGAACCTGAAACAGGATAGAACTTGAGTTATTGAAGTGATTTTTCTGATTGTTGTCACTAATTTGGATTGTTTGTCAACAGGTTCAGTTTTTCCTTGATATAAGGAAGCTTGAAAAGCACGTTATATGATCACTCATATGTTTGGAACCTGTCCCACGGCTCGAGAAAGTGAAACATCGAGATCTATCATTCGTAAAAATTTATTACGTCAAAATGTCCACTTTTGACACATTCATTTAACTCACTTTCATTTCATTTCACTCGCTTGATGTCTAATGGAAAGGAAAATGTAATTTTAATAAACCAACGATAAAATTTATCCGAGGCTTGGAGGAATAAAACATAAGAAAATAATGTATAATTCATTGCTGAGCCTCGAGAAATTTCTTTAATTTGTTTTATTCGCACAAGCCTAGGAGCGAAGTACGAAGTTTAATATATCAAAATTGAAATAATTTTTGCGTTTACTTTTAAGATTTCTGATCGTGTCAATGTTCTGAGAACTTAAAATTCTTTCAGATAGAACTTCCCTGTTCGGCTTCTTCTTTTGGGAACTACTATGATGTTGTCTAAAACAATATTGAAACCTCTATCTTGAAGATTAACAACCACAGCTTTTCGGGCCCGTTAATTATCGGGAGTTTCTAGAAACGCCCCCCTGAGTCGCTGAGGGCTGAGTATCGTGAAGCACTTGATAATAACAAACAAGCAAAACAAAACCAAAAGCAATGGGCTAAATTCAGGGAAAGTCTCACTTTCTCAGAAGAGTCTTTGAGCTGACTGCACTTTAAAAGTAAAGGCCACGACCAGCTTTGTTCGTTAAGCAAAAATGGCAACAACCCATAGTAGAAGTCATTTAAATAATTTATTGATACAAGACAATGACTAGTACCCAATCCCTTATCACGACAGGTTCCTTTTGTCAGATCTTTCCTTTACAATTTCTTAAAGGCCCATGTTCACCCTAGATGCATTGCGCGCCCTGTACTCCAGGAAAAACATTTCGCGTAGTTGAAAATCGCTGCCTTCAATGTGTAAAGTCAATCTTTGTTAATCTTCCACAGTTCGCTAAATCTGGTTTAAAAGAGAGTCTAAACAGGTTCTTTTAGTATTTTTCTTTACATCTTTTTGGATATTTTGGTGTGGTATCGAGCCTTTTTCTTTCTGTGAGTGTTTGTTTTCACTGCAGCACTTTCGATGGCGGCGCCATTGAAACGTACGGTTGGAAGTCCGCGTCGACGGGCATCGCCGAAGTACATTCGCCTCCGTGAATTCGTTTTTTAAATCTCTGGAGAGATGGGGAAAAAGCTCTTGGCTGTAAATTCTACAGACAGCGTGTTTGCCGAGTTCCTTCTACGTCGAATGTTGATGTTCAATTGTAAGCAAACTGAGGTCCCGATGAAATCAGTTGAAAGCAAAACAAGCGAGTCAATCTAACATGAACAATGCTTTATTTAATTTAACCTATGAAGCGAGTGATAAGTGTAACACAGCGATTACAGCGACAAGACTGTACGCAGTGCTGATTCGACGCTTTGTAAACACAACTTCTCGCTTATTCGTTCGACAACACATACCTAAGCTTCCTAAGAATTAACACAAAATAATAGATTGAGGAATCAAAACATTTCACAGTCGAATGGGGCTTCAGGAAAATCTCACCTGGTGCTTAGACGTTTCGTAATTTTATGATCTTCATTGTATTCATCGGACTCAACAAAGCATCCATACGCATTCACTACCAGTTTAAATTTTAAACTGCTTTCTGCGGCGACATTTAACGAAGTTGGCGATATATCTTCCTCCATTTAGGAAAGAATTAAAGTCTTACTGGCCTCTTTGATACTGTCTCTTTAAGCTTCGGTTAAGTCTGAGTTAAGCGTGAAAAAAGCTAGTCTTCCTCGCAGTCGTTTTTAGTATCGTCACGCAACGCTCTTCAAAACTGGAAGCCAATCAAAACACTGCATTTAACAAAAGAATAATTTCAAAACAAAAACACAAGCGCGCAAAGCCGTTTGGGTGAACATGGGCCTTTAACATTGCCAAGCACAGACATAATATCGATCCTAAAGGCCTTGAAAATTTGCAACCATTAGAAATTTTACCTCAAGTTGTTTTTAAACAAGACATGGTCCCCTAGTTATACAATAGATAGACTACCTCGTGGGTAGTCTATCTTTTGAAGTAAGCATCTTTGGTTTAAATTGATTCCCAAGACGCCAATAAATATTTACCGTAAACTCTGACGTATTTATGAATAGTAAACTGAATAAAGAGGTTACGGGTGTGAGATTGACAAAAGTAATTATTCAATTTAATTACAGAATTGCTAAACGATTAGTAAAAGAGTGGTTAGAATAAAAAAAACGGGTCAGAACGGATGTCTAAAGTATATTCTCATATCCGTTAGCCTCCAAAACAACCATTTGGGTCGGGTTGTATTCTGAAACTGGCTTTATTGAAAACGAGAAATTGCCGTGGACTAATAATAAGATAATACATAAATAATTAATTTCAATCGTATCGTGCCAGCTAATGGATAATTTCTGACGTGTTTTGGAAACGTTTTATTTTTATTTCCCTGGAGTAACTTAAAAATATATGTGAAACACACCACAGTGTAGAGTTGTATTCCTCGATAGTTACAAAGTAGGAAAACAGGTAACACTGGTAAGATCTCAAATGATTCCGAAAATATAATGGCAGCTGAATCTATCTTTAAACTAGCGATACCGCTGTTTGCGTTAGTGGGAATTTGGCCTCGTCGATGCATCACACTTGCAAACCAAGGTTAGAATACATTTCCTGGATATATCGGTTGTTTTGCCATAGAGTCTAAGCTTTGAATAGCACACTCAGATTAAGGGCCCTAATTTTATAACTACAGTCGGGGGACATAAGTATTCGTCACTTTCAATATAGCGGCGTTTGTTTACATTTTACGCGCGCTAGTTTTAACACCGTTTGTTCGTTTGTGGCAAATCTAACTTTAAAATCACCTTAATATTTAGTGAGACGACCCTTCATTTCAATTACATTATTTAGGCGGTCAGGTATTGACTGGTAAAGGTCTCTTATATAATCCAATTCGATGTTCGGCCACACGCTCTGAATTTCTCTGATATTTTCTATTATATTTAAATCTGGTGTGGTGTAGGATATTGCCGGGTAGCTAGCCTGCGTAGCTGGCGGTATTGTGTAGTAGTCGAGTGAAATTTGGCGGCGGAGCCGTTGTAATATAGTCGAATGAGATTTGACTGCGGAGCCGTCACGAGCGGCGAAGCCGTGAGAAATACCAACCGCCTCGTCCCTTCTCCCTTTTTTTGTAACACGTCTCCGCCGCCAAAACTTTAATCTCGCACCCACACAATACCGCCAGCTAGGCAGGCTACCGAGTAGCTTACTAATATGACTGGTGATTGAATTAACTGATTAGAGAAAAGAAAGGGGGTATATTCTTTGCAAGAGAGAATTCTTTGTGAGCTTTTGTGGTGTTCAACTATAGATCTTCTTCGTCGCCACTCCTCAAAGTTCTTTGTTGCCTTTCACGGTTGCTGTTATTTCTTTGACCACAACCACGTGCACAGCTTGCAAAATTTTGTTAAAAGCAGAAAATTAACCATTTTCAGTTTCACGTTTACGTACGTTTCAGGTGACTGCAGAAAGCTGTCGTTTCCACCATATTTGTTCTTTGCCAACAAACGTCTGGTGAACTACGTAATAAAAACCGAGCAAGTCCCTGATATGGATACATGTGAAATGTTATGTTTCAACGAGCACAACTGCGTCAGCTGCAATTTTGAAAATAACGTGAGGAGCGATGATGGAACACACCAATGTGAACTGAACAATTCAACTCAGCAAGAACTCGAAGAAGATTTTCTGGACACAGTCGGTTTCTTCTACCATGGAACAGACGTAATTCCAAATAATTATTCAATTTATAGTTCTCTTTTTTAGATACTCAGTTTTCATTCATCGAGGATATAGCCTGCAAGCAAGAAGCTATTTTCGCTTTTCTTTAGAGAAAAGAGAAACAAGCAACCTAACAGGGGCACCCAACGAGAATATAGTTCAAAACCACTAAAACAGCATTAATGGGCGTATTTTAGTATTTAAACGGTAGGTCTAGGCATATTTTAATCTTCCAAAAATTTTTCATCTGTTCGGATTTCCTAACTAAAAGTCTAATGATCCGAAAATTATAGCCAATTTTAGCCAGGAAAAAGGCTCCCGAAAATTCTAAGTGACCTTTTTAGGGTAAAAATCCGTTAAAAATGGCCAATTATACCATTTTTTATATGTTCGAAAATCCTAGGAGAGGTAGGCAAGCAAAAAATTTTACAACAAATGTTCCAAAAATTCTAGATCTCAAATCGTCTTCCGAACAGATATTTTCCGGAAATTGACGTTGGTGCCCCTGACCTAAGTTCAGTGGAAATGAAATTTGTGAGATCTCATTTACTGTTTGAAGTGGAAATAAGCCGGGCAAGTTTGCATAAAATAATGTAAAAAAATGATTGGTTAATGTTACTATCTTTGCATTTTTATCAAAATGATGAGTTTCTTTCCGTTGAAAACGGTTGTCCCTGAAATATTCTTTACGCAAATGCGCCCGACACTAGCATCAGTTTCAGTTTTCAAACACTTTCAAAAGAACTTTAATTTTTAATTAAACTTAAAAAGTTAAGTAAGTCTAAGCGTATTGGAAATACATCTAACTTTAAACAGCGAAACAAACCTTAGGTTTTGCAAATTTTTCTTGCATCACTCTTTAAATTTAAACCGGAGGATGTATCGGAGAAGGCTTGCGGACTGATCCACCTCTTTTCAATGCGAAGTGGGTGTGGGTGTTCCGAAAATCAAGTAAATAACTAGAGTAACATACGTTGACCTGACAATGACCGGTACCTCTTTTGATATGATACGGAACATACTGTAAAACATGAATGACTCTGTTAACTTCCGTGTTGATTGTTTGTTTGTTTGTGTTTTTTTACAGAGCGCTTGTGATAGCAGCCATTGTCTCAACGGTGCAACTTGCCAGTCTGGATTCACAAACAAACGATATCGCTGTCTGTGCCCTACGGGATGGACAGGTGAACATTGCGAACAAGGTAAAGAATGACCGGATTCACTTTCCTTTTATACCGTACTTTTCGCTGTTTCTCAACACAAGTTCTCAACTACCTTCCTTCTTTATAATCAAAGTACAATCAAGGACATCCCAATGTTGTGTTTTTCGGCAGGTAATCCAAAGCTAATACAAATGAACGAGTATTTACGGTATAAAATAAGCGATCAACTGACATTTTCCAATATTTCGGATGGTAAAGCTGTTCTTTAGGTGGAAAAAAGATTAAGGAAGGCCTGACCTGAGCTGAGCGTCCGAATTATCAGAAAACCTCAAGTTTAATTTAATCTTGGTTCTTTTTTTAAAAAGCGGCATGGTTTCTATAACGTAGTTATTTTCTTGAACGTTTTAACGTTAATTAAGGCCATGAAAATGAAAAAAAGTGGCTTGAATAAGACGCCAATGTTTGTTTATTCATTTATTTATTTATTATGATGGCTAACAAGAAGGGGAAAGATAAGGCCATATGGACAATCCGTATGGAAGTTAGTGACCCCATATCAAAAACAGATAATAGGTCAATCGAACTAACACTTTTATATACAAACATACTTAAAGAATACAATATCAGAGAAATTGTTTAATGTACGGAAATATATACACTCAAAAAATAATAGTAATGGTACTATTTGAGGTGAGGGTTCTACTAAGACGGGATGAAACTAGCAAGTTAACAGCTTCTAAACACTTGCCTTAAATATATTTGCATAATTTAGTGGGGCTAAAAATGTCTGTTTATAGCAAGGTAAAGGAAGTTACGTTTAAGAACATTGGCTCTTTTATCATTTGTTAATGGTATAATATATTTGCTTTTTGTTTTGCTTTTTGTTGTTTGTTTTTTGCCGTATTGCACTTTCTTCGCTCATCATTACTCAAAACCCCACCACAATAAAACCCCGCGTATAAGAACCTGGGTTTTAAGAACCTTTTAGGCTAAAATTTTCATTTTAAGCCCCCTTCACATAAGAACCAATTAAGGCTAAAATTTAAAGTTAGGTTCTTATCAGTGGAGTTGCTGTAAAAGTGTATCAACTTTGAAATGGCATTTCAGAGAACTGACTATGAGTTTGTTTGTTATGTTTTGTTAAGGACATACCTGCACTGTACTGCCTTTAGGCATTACTGTATAGTATAAATGATTTATATTGTATTATGAGATGACATTTATAATATACTTAAATGAAATTCATATGAAAATATAAGAACCTATTTTAAGAACCTTGGTAGTCTAAATTTCTTTTAAGTACCATTTATATAAGAACCTGTTAAGGCTAAATTATAAAATCCCGGTTCTTATACGCGGTGTTTTACTGTACTCTACAAAACTTCTCGCCTCAGCGTACCCTACGTCGTTTTTTGTCTAGTCCGACAAAGTTTTCCAACCTTTAGGACTTGAATACCTACAAAGACCTCGTTCCCAGATCCTCTCTCCTTCCCTTCACCTGGAGAATCTCGAAGAGACCGCTGTGGCAAGGTCTGCCGGGTAAGGTGGACGGAGTCCCGACTATACGCCAGTTATGCTGCTCGGAAATTACGTTCAAGGTGCAGCACACTTCTTTGGGCTTACTTTATTTTCATTTCCATTACAGACATCAATGAATGTGACGGTGGAGTCCATGATTGCCTTCGTAGTCTGGCTTCCTGTAAAAACACATTGGGTTCGTTTAATTGCTCTTGTAACCATGGATACATAGGAGATGGAAAAACGTACTGTACAGAGGCACCAGGTAAAATTATTGACAATTTTACACTATGCGCGTTTTGTTTTACTGAGGTTGCAATTGGCTTTGTTTTCCTATAACAAAGAGATTTCATTTTTTTTCTTAAATAAGCATCTCAGCAGTCCGGAATTGTTAGTTGTTACTCGTTATAAATCTCACGCATGCGGCAGTACCGACTATTTTACTGTTTCAAAACTTTTGTTTACTGACTTCGTTTTCGTGGTCTAGTCTATCTATACAGTAATTGCTAGAATTAGTAGTTATTCATCTCTTCGAGTAGCAGAGTTTGCACTAATTCAAAGAGGGCGCTTATTTGAATGGGCTGCTTCTTTCAATTTTAAAACTTTGGCCTTAAAAATAACGTTATCTTTATTTCAAGTAAACACAAACTGTAACCTCTACTAATTATGCTGTAACAGACACCGAAACCTAGAAACATGTCTGTAAGAAGAAACACAAATCTGCGTGTGGCTTCTAAGTTCACTGATCTGGAATAAAAAATCTTTCTAGTATACAAGTTTCTCTTCCTAGAACAGACATATTCATTGAGTGGACGATTATTTGAAGGGAGCAACTTTTAGCCTCGGGCGTTTTCGTGTTGCATGCGGAGACAAGTTATTGGAAGTTGTGCTTGAATATATTGCAGACGATATACCGTAAAATTCCGAAAATAAGCCCCGGGGCCTATATTTTTCAAAGGCCCTTTTAATGGAGGGGCTTATATACAGAGGGAAATTTCGGTTTCAAAATCTGCTAAGCTTATACTGGGCCGAAATGTGCGTCTCAAAATCTCAGTATTGGGCTAGCTTATAGTTAGAAGGAAATTTATATCGGTAATTTGCAGCAAGTTTTTACTGAAACTCACCTTGAGGACGTAACTCAATAGGTCCAAAGTACTTTGCCAATTTTCAGAATTTAAGGGATGTATGTTATAATCTAAGGGGTAAGGGAAGTAACTTGGTACATCCTAATTTTACTGCTGAGTGGATGCATAAATATAGGATATTACATGGCCGCGCGGGGATACGAATTTATCTTCGAGTGAGAGATACTTTAAGCACGAGTAGATAAAATTCGTATCCCCAAGCGGCTATGTAATCTTCTGTTTATTTTATAGATACTGATGAAATTCCTACATAAAACACAACTTTTTTTTATTCATTTTCGAAACAGCAAAATAGTGCAATTAAAGTGGTCACCTATCGCAAAATGGTTGTCACAAAAATGTTATGAAACTCGGATATAAAGTTATAAAGGAGAAATAAAGACAATAATACTTGTATTTTCTGTTCCAAAAAGTCAAAATTCTAATGAAGACAAGAAAAATTCTATAACAGCAAAAGCGTATGTTAGTAACCATGGCGACACCAATATCCTCACACATGAAAGATAAAAATAGTATCTTCACTGCGCGCGATGAAGATATGATTTTTTTCGTAAAAGGAAAAATCCTGGTATTTCATCAGTATCTATATAATAAATCCTTTTCATTTGCAGCTATCAAGCTGTGGAATAAACTACCGCTATACATTAGAAATTCTGATAATCTTAATGTGTTTAAAAAAGCTCTTCAAAAGTTCAATTTAGAATCTTGATACTAGTTTTTGCCTTGAATATGTTAATATATGTTCATTGCTATCATAGCTTAGCTCTTTTTTAAATCATAGATTTTTATATAATGACATTTATCAGGCGCGGATCTCGGGATAAATACTGACCGTTTTCCTAAACGAGCGCCGAAGGCGTTAGCTTCTAGTGGGGTCTAGAGGCATGCACCCCCGTGAAATTTTTTGGATTTTTCTCCCTTAAGTCACCTTTCCTGGGTTTCTGAGTCATTCAGTCAGGATATTGGCCAGATTTTAACTTGTAAAGTTTTTTTCTATGAAAAATTTATTTAGTTATGAAAACTCTGACCGATTTTTGTAAAACGGTGGAAACCGGTGTGGATCCGCGCCTGTCTTTTTGTATAATGGATGTTAGTTCTTACGTAGTTAAAGTCTTTTTTCGTTCTACTTAGGTTTTGGTAATCTTTTTTCTACAAGTGCACGTTCGAAAGAGTTTTTGTTAACTCCCAGGTGTTTACGTGTATAAATAAACTACTTACTTACTTACTTACTTAGATCTCAGTAAAATTCAGCTATGGAAGTGTTTTGTCCATATGATCCGAGGAAATCCAAGCCAATTCTGAAGAGTAAACTACGCAAACAGCAATATACTGTGACACTTTTTGACTGCAATCATTTGGCAGAAGTAATAGTTCGGGCAAATGCAAAAAAATTAGTGTTCCTGTGCAGTTTTTGCTTTGTTTTAATTTATTTTGAATTTGAGGGCAATTTCCGAGTACAAGCCCCCGGGGGCTTGTATTTAGAGGGGTAATTTATGGGAGGGTTTTTTACGTTACGAATTTGGGGGGCTTGTATTTGGAGGGGCTTATATATGGAGGGGCTTATTTTCGGAATATTACGGTAACACTACGATATAGCAAACATATTTTGCCATTCCACTAGCTAAATGGCGCAAAAAAAGCACCTGACTCAGAATGAATCAATGAAATTCTTTCAAACATTTTTTTCCTAACCATTGTTTATTGTAACTATCTTAAACATGGCTTGTTCTTTTCAGAATGTTATAACTTCACATCTCTGACCGATGCTGACAGGAAATCATCGTTTCGTCTGGTTGAACCCGTTAAACATGACACTAATCTCGGTCCAGGATGGTTTCGTTTCCAAGGCGACGCAGGTAGTATGATGACTACTTCATGTCCGCCTAAAGAGAAGTGTAACACCGCTGCACCCGGCTGGTTAAATGGTACGCATCCTGAAGTAACTGATGGTATTGTCACAAGACAAGTCTGTTTTAGTTACGATGCAGGATGTTGTGAGTGGCAAACCCAAATCCAAGTGAGGAATTGTAATGAATACATTGTATACTATCTTCACAGTACACCATTTCATGGAGGTTCTCTCCGCTACTGCGGCACTGACTAAAGTGAAGGAGATCTACAAACACCTGATCTGACTTTTCATGTGGTTCATATATCGACCGAACAGCCACTAAGGTGGTTATTAATCGTAGTCATTAGGTCATAGCTTGCGTAAGTCTCTTCTGTTCTCTCGCTAGTAGGCGCTGGCCACTGATCTGTCGATTATGGACTTATCGATGGCTTTTATTCTGTGGGTGTGCACTAAACACGCCCCATTGTAACCTTCCCGTGGGACTGAGGCTAGACACCGTAAAAGAATGGACGTTTGGGGGCGGCGGTGAGGAAGGGTCTGGTTGGGTTCGGAAAATGTAACTAATAAGTAACAAACTAGATACTGAAATTTTAACTTAACCTCTACGAGATATAATCGCCAAACTGAAGAAGGAAGAACTTTTACCAGCACGTCGTGCAAAGCGTGGAACAGTTTACCATTGTCTCTAAGACAAAGAGGCTCGGTCAGTTCTTTCAAAAAAGCATTGGGAATGAATTTTTCACTCAACAGCAGACTCTTGATCATTTTCTTATCTAAGTTGTTCGCTAAGTTTAGACTAGATTATACAGCTATATCTTGCATTTTATATAGTTTAGTAGTATCTATAGTATTTAGATTATCTAGTTGTTATCTTGTATTTTATGTAGCTTATTAATATCTATTAATTGTTTATCTCATTTATTTATTTATTTTAATTTAGATTTAAGAGGGCCACAAGTTTATTAGCTTTGGCTATTTAGTGTCAACCCTCATTAAATAAAGTCTTCATCTTATCTTGTTAACTTCAAAAAGTTAGTTGCCGCCTTCGTGACGAAGGCAATGCGAAACTTTCATTCTAAAAAGGTTGGAGTTTAACTTTTTGCAGCTAAATTCATTGTACTGCTTTACACGTTTTGCAAACTTCAAAGAGGCTGGGATTTTCCTGTTCCGCTAATCTTCTGAGTAGAGTTGGGGTTCATGCAAATCAAAACCGCACACAGCGCTCGATCCGGCGCCCAGCTTAGGTCGAGACACGGTGGCCTGCGTAGATGGCAGTCTTTTGGTCGAGCGCGTAAATAAGCGGCGAAAGTGCGAAAAGAAAAAGATCGGCGGAAAATGAAAATGACCTTGGAATGACTTCTAGTTTACAGTGTACAAATTTCATGATTTTCGTCCGCCACCACGACCTCCTGCTTTAATTTGGTTAACCTCCATTTGAAGCTTAACAATGCCATTAGACTGGCTTTCGTTTCATCTTGTAGCTGTTTTTAAAAAGTTTCCTGCAATTTTTACACGAGTCGTATGTTAACGTCATTTAGACAAAGAAAGCTCTTACACACAAATACTCAGTAGTGTTTGAGGGCTTGTTGGCAGTTAGTTGTCTGTTGTAAGTAAGTCAGCCTCACAATTTTAACAAGCCTGTCTTCGAAAAAGATAATTTATTGGCATTCACACTACTTCTCAACTCAAACCAAGACGTGTACGTCTCTAAAATAGAGTAGCGAACAATAAAAAGAAGAACTGAAGAAGCTCTTGTTATTAAAACATCATTTTATTACGAGGGACTTCATCTTGCTGTCTTTTGTTTCTTTTGTGACTGTGCTTCATCGTAGGCCTTTCGTTTGGTCTCAAGTTTTCGTACCTACAAAAAGACAAAACGTGTTTTAGCAACTGTTACAATTTGCCTCGTCTTTTGATTCTATGTATCGATCAGAGGGTAAAGTACAAGAACACATCAAATGACTTATCACAAACTACTACGGTTTACAAGGAATTATCAACGCTAATTTGTAAGAACGAAGGAATCCCAGCTTTGTTTCCAAGTACAGACATAACTTGACTTCTTACAAAGACATGGGAGCTATGCTAAGGAAACGCACCCAGTCTGACCTTTGAATTAACATCACTGCCGGTAATTCAACAACAATTCTATTCAATTCAATTCTTTATTTTACACTGTATAAGACATTTACACAGTTGCCGGACTGTATACAAGTAGTAAGGAAACAAAAATAGATGACAAGTATTCATTAGGTGTAACATAATAAATATTACCTCGCAACAGTTCTAAAAGAAACCGAGATCCAAATACTGACCGACGCAAGCGATTTACATAAGACAGGTAAGATGCGAGTTGAAGCTTAGTTAAAATTTTACGAGACCTTGCTTGCCTCACCTCTGATCTCTTTTTCTTTTTAGAATGCATTATCCTGTCGTATAACCGTTTGTCTTTCTTTTTCATGGCCATCAACGCTAAGTTCTTCTCCTCTTTGGTCATCTCTTCACTCTTTTCTTCTAAATTCAAGACAACGAAGAGCATAAAATTTTTGGAGGCAAATACTTCATCCTAGACAGGCTGCAGGAAGCAACAACATTTCCAGTATGGAACACCATTTACTTAGAGGAGCGGTGTCAGGAAATTTACCAAAATTGAAACATAATTTGGCAACTGCCGCCAAATTGAGTGAAACACGAAAATAACCGCATAAAACAATAGGAGAAGGCATAAACAATGGATGGACAAACTAAGAAAAAGTGAAATGGATTGCAATAATTATTGTGGTTATTGAAAACTTGTTACCCTAAAAGGCTTTCAAAGTTCATTTTTGTTATTCAGTAGTGCTGGAAATAATAGTTGGAGGACAGATTTGCTGGACATTAAGCTGTGATTTTGTTATTTACAAGTATTTTCTAATAAGGACGAATAAGGGCGAATTATGTAGTTGGTTACTCTACTGAGTAATTGACGTGCTTGCCCTTTGAATTGAGCTTATGACTGACCTATTCATGCAGCAAGCCTTGAGATCGACGCGTAATTAACTAAAATCACTCAATGTAATTATTGCACGAATAAGGACGACTAATTGGCAATATTGAAAAAAATGACCTAGACAGCCTTCAAGGTATTAACAGTGATTGCAACCAAAGCTAAGGGATGCACCATTAGAAATGTGAAGGGGGGGGGAGTCCAAAAACAAAAAAAAAAATCCTGCAAAACAAAATTTTAAGAAAAAAAAATCCTGCATTGCAACGAAACCAGAAAAAAATATCCTGCTTGGATAACCAATGTGACTGCGACAATATATTACACAGTCTGAAAAATAAATCTGTGATCTGTAACAGGAAATCCCCTTCCCCCAACTTCCTAAATTCATGTCAAACTACATTTCAGGCAGAAAAAACAATTTCTACTGGCTAAATAGAGATTTCAATTTGAACCAACTCTGATGCCCTTGATCTCTATAGCTGCCATAGTATTAAATTAAGAGACTGTGGTGATAATTGTTTAACTTTATAAATTAAATAAACTTTTTTATTGAAATACTTTTGTTTTAATGGGATTAAAGTGAGATTGTGTTAACAACGTCAATAGTTCCACTTGCACGCAAGTTTATGGAGTTGGTGTTGTACAATATGCGTTGCTACTTGAATCCATAAAGTTTACAGCTATAAACAAAAGTAGATGTCCCAAAAACACCAATCACACTGCAGATCCCGCTGCATTTAAAAGAAAAAAAAAAAAAATCGTGCAAGGGTTTGAAGGTTGAAAAAAAAATCCTGCACTCCTGCTGGTTGTGAAAAAAATAACATGCCTTTCCAGAAAGTCCTACCCCCCCCTTCACATTTCTAATGGTGCATCCCTAAATACAGTGAAGCCCCTGTATATAGCGACCACCATGGTAACAAGAATCATCACAGTGTGAGTAACAACCCGGTATAACGAATACTGCAGTATAACGAACACCACGATATAACGAACCCCCCACTATAACGAGTACAACAGTATAACGAACACCACGATATAACGAATACAACAGTATAACGAACACCACGATATAAAGAATACAACAGTATAACGAACACCCCGGTATAAAGGATACCACAGTGCACGAGCACCACGGTATAAAGAAAACCACAGTATAACGAACACCCCGGTAAAACGAACATCCCCCAATACCGAATACCACAGTATAACGCAAATCACGGTATAAAGGATACCACGGTATAAGAGAAGAAGAAGAAGACCCATCTCTCTCTGCCATTTGGCAGTCATTTTAAGCTCTCAAACCCTGAAGAATCACCTATTTTCGAGAGGATTATTTCAAAAAGATTTTTGTTTCTACTGCCACGTTGTTATACCAAAGAGAAAAGTTCCGACAAGAAACTAATATTGGTGTCTTCTGCCTCTAAGGCTCCAAACATCTTGGAAGCCCCGCCCCGTTGGAGCATCAAGGCTTAGGAAATAAATGAACTTCTCACCTTGTTCTTCATTCTGTTGAGCATATTCCACCTTCCCCTCCTCCTCTAACATGGCTCGTCTCTCAGGGGGAATGTAATCTCCTTCTTCCTCTTGGACAAATGGAGACAGATGAGGTGGCAGTTCTACTCCCGCAAAATAATCTTCAACAGGAAGCAGCTTGCGATGATTCACACAGTCAAACACCCACTGCGGCTGCACATAATACCTAGGAAAATTATTCACGGCTCGATGTAAAAACATTTTCGATCGGAAACATAGAAAATGTCCCGGGAAGGAAAAACCACACAAAAACAGACAGTGATGCCCAACATCTCACTTATGGGTGTAAATTGAAGATTGTGGTCTCATTTAGGTGCTTCTAACTGAAAGAAGGACGTAAATACACTACAAGCAATTATTTCCTTTTCGAACTTGCACGCGTCCATAATATCAGTAAGAATTCAACTCTAGGAAAATTTGCTAACGCGAATTGACTTTAAAAGTGACGTTTTCGCTGTTGTTTTGCATAGGCTCAGGCTGCATTGCTTTCAAATCACTCACAAGTCATGACAATCCTCTTTGAGTCTTCATTTTGACATGGCATCATATTTACCATTATTTTTTTTACTTTATCAGTTCATTTCTAGTACACAGAGAACAATCTACTAAGTGAGAATCATCTTATTACCTGGATAGGTACCTGTGCCCTTGCACAGGCCGGTCTACAATTTGATGAGTTATGAATTCACTACTTTCATCAAATGTTGCTCCTAATGCGTCAGCACTGTGCCATGAAACTTCACCACCAAAACACCTGGTAAACAAAACAGCGCAATTCACACTCTGAACCATTTCAAAAAGCCGTAACTGTACACTCTGGGGAATATTTGGCCTTCGACGCAAAACGTTCTTTAGGCCGCAAAAAAACGTTTCCGTAGGAGACTTGGAATTACTGAGACAGTGACTAAAAACGGCAGATAAAATACGGTCACCTTAATAATACTTAAAAACTAAGGAAACAGAAATTTTCACAGAAATTTCCAAGCAAAGAGGAGAAAGAAAGGCTTAGAAGAGGGTGAATGGGAAGAGAAATCTGGAGAGTACAATCTTCTTTTCAAAACACAGTTCCCACAAGCCGCGGTGGTGGTCATTTGTAAGAACTTTCAACAACGGTGCTTTGTAGGAAAAACTGATTTTAGTATTTTGGATGTTTGAAAGGGGTGTTCACACATAAAAGCTGAACTATACGTACAGATGTGCCACTTGTACCTGAGAACAAACACAAGTATCTCTCTCGGGACTTCTCTAGAAAGGAAAATGTTGCAATCTGAAAACAGGTTCTTGAGTTTTTCCTTTTGTTGAAACTCCTTCTTGCTAGCCTCCTGAGCTTTTCCTTCTTCACTCTGTAAAAGGAAACAAACCAAAGTTAAGACTACAGAACAAGCAGAATTTTATTAAGAGACAGCAACTTACATCAGGATCAACTGGAAATTCATCCACTTCAACCTCTTCTTCTTGAGCTGAAGGAAGCAGAAAGAATCTATTAGTTTTTACGGGTAGTGACATACCAAAATTGTTCCTCAGTGCGCAATGCATCTGGGGTGAACGTGGGTATAATTCTTTAAGGCAGCTGAATTTCTTATTCACTTATCTCCTTCTTTAAATAAAATATAATTACAGGAATATTTGTGGAACACACAAGATTTATGCAACTGGCTCTTGAATCCTTGTCAAAATGCCACACATTTGACAGGATTGAAAATACTTTACATTAATAAACTAACAAATTGTTTACCTGTGACAGCTAAATTTTGACTTAAAGCTGATAGGATCTGTGGGATGGACAAAAAAAAAACACAGATTAAAAACAATGCCAGAGACAAGGAAAAAAAAACTACAAAAAAAATGATATTCATGATGAAAGGTAAAACAAAATGGAGTCTGGCTTTTCATTGCTTTGCAGAATTGGCTTAGGAAAACTAACATAATCGGGCAGAGGCCAAAAAAGGATTTTTTTACCTTCATGTACCCATACACTTTAATAATTATTAATACTGTAAATCCACAAATACACACCCGGGCGCTTGTTTAAAATTTCAGGTAAAAGGATGGGCGCTTACTCGAGGAAGACACTTAATTGAGGGGGGCATTTATTACATTTTCATTTAAATGAAATAGAGAATGGTGGTCTGTTTCCTGGGAAGTTTATGCGATTTGCCAAGAATGCGGCAATAGGACAAAAACTAAAGACGAGATGATGCACATAAAGGAACTCTACAAGTATGCAGATATAGAAATAACAGGAAGTGACTCAAACAAAACATATGCTGCTATAGTTGAAGCCTAAAAAGGTAAAAATAAAGTGGCGAAAGAAGCTGGTTTCCTTATATCCCTACTATTTAAGAAAGTGAGGGGGAGGGGAGTGGGGCACTTACCGGTATTTAATATTATGGCCTTAGGGCTGGGTGCTTATTTCGGGGAGGGTGGTTTTTCAAGGAAATACAGTACTGCAAATAAATATATTGCGCATCACCTCATCCTCTACTTCAGAGTCTTCACAAAAGCCTGTACTGTTAGCTGTGGTGCTGTATTCTCCAGCAATCTATTAAAGGGCAAATTGAGTAGTATTATCATGAGAAAAAAGACCATTTTTTATATTCAGGAGTCAATCTAATATCACTTTTACAAGTGTAATTTACAAGTGTAGCTATTGTTTCCAGACTCTAAAACAATAGGGCTCCATACTCTGAAATTACACTTGTAAAAGTTTTATTTCATTCCTGATACACAGATTTTTGCAAGCTTTTTGTATTGCCCATAAAACTCCTTATTGCCCCGGCCAATGTAATACCCAGGAGAAATTGAAAACAATCACTTATGCAAACATTTGAGGGGCAAACAAGGCTACATCATGGGCAAAGCAAAGTTGCAAATACATGTATGTACTTGTAGTATTTTGTCCTGTAGTGTAATGTGGCTGAAACATGAAACCACCAATTAATGTTTTTGCTCTCTATAATCTATGTCTTGTATGTCTCACCTTTGGAGGATAATGTAAATTTAACATGTTGTATAGTTTGAAATTAACAAATCCTATCATCGTTGTGTAAAATTCCACAAAAGTGAGCATCACTCTAAAGTCAACATCAGAGGGTGGCTAAAGAAAAGAAAACCACAATTAATTTTAGACAAATTGGTGCATCACTCACAAGAAATTTTAAAATAATTTTCAACAGACTGCAAAATCGTCACTTTTTTTCTCAAAATTGGTTTAGCGTAGCTTAAGAGTCTCACATGCATGAGGGAACGAACCTAACACGCCCGTAGGGCCATGTGAGGTGAGAGAAAAAAACTGACTATCTGTTTTCCATACAATGAGTACATTCTGACCAGGGGGTTCAAAAACTCCACCCTCGTTGTGAATTTGATACACTTGGTGATTGATTTTGCAAGAAAATAGTGCGTGTTATTGTCTGCACTTGGCTTCAAATCTTGTGGTAAATGCTGTATTCAGTAATTCCAATGTACTCTTTAGCCTTGTTTTCCTGTGCTATGTGGTGTTTATGGAAGATCAAAAATGAGTGGAAGTGGCAGTATGCAGACAAAGCCTGTGCCTGCTCCTTGAAGAGGGAGAAAGTTGAAAGAGCTGAGTGCCTCAGATAACTGTAGAATGTGTCGACCATGTTGTTTCAAAACACAGTTCAATTTTAAGAGTGGGTGGATAAGCTCTGAAAATATGTTTGTTGCCCCTACTAGAAAAGGTGAAACATTACCAAAGTTGGCCAACCTTCTGAAAAACAAACTTTTCATTTTCCTTGATGGAGGAGAATCTTTGTTCATGAGAGTTTCCTAGCCATGCAGAACAAAGGTTTGAAACTGTGCTGTGCTGCTTTCGCAAATTAGAGAAAAACTTGAACACACCAACAGACAACGTTAATAATTGTTGTATTCTAGTGACTATGAAACAATCACGACCATACATGGAAATTCTATATGTTTTCCTGGAACTTTTTGACAAAGAACTGAAGTTTGGGATATCAATCAGACCTGAGACTTGGAAAAGTTGCTTAATACTGCTTCTTCCTTCCACCTTCTAAAGCTTTAAAGTTTTGGATTTAATTTTTGGTGTGACACTCACAGAGAAAACTACTGGTATCTACTGACTATATATATACCTCTTGACAAAATTGATATGGTACAATCCATGTTACTGGTTGATCCTGGATTTCAGCTTGGAAGTACACTCCTTTTATAGAAAGGAAAACCTACACAAAACATTGAGGGAAAGAATTTACGAATATTCAGTCTGTGCTTATTTTGAGTTTTCATATTAACAATACCTGTAACCACTTTGAAGAGCATTTCAACGATGCAATATTTTAATATTAAAGTATCTGATTGGCTTTAATAATAGAATTGCCAACTTCTTTAATTGGGTTATTCCAGAAAAAATCCACACCCCCCCGACGGATGGGGTCCTTTTTTAACCCCCCCTCTCACCTGGATTTCCTGAAGCACAAGACCCCCCCTCCCAACTGGATTTCCAAGGTGGAAGACCCCCCCTTCCGCCTGGATTTCCGGGAAAAAATAAAAGGCTTAAATTTAATTTATTTTTAATGGAAAATACACGCAAACACGTCTAAATGTTTTTGTTTTAATTTCTAAAGCTTCAGCTTATATTAAACTAAGAATTCTATCGCGTGGAACTAAAAAACGAAAGGAGCAAAAACAAAAATGCGAACGACACCTGAACGAGTGTTTATATAATTTCTTAGCTTATAAAAATCACTATTCGCTCTTGGCGCTGGCTCTGGGCACGAGTAGAAATGTGTCAGGCGTTTGACGCTCTTCGTGACAACAACGTTGCGACGAGTTCCTTCAGGCCCGTTCTTTAGTATCTTGTTCACGTTTTCTGCTATAAAAGGACCTGTAAAGCAACTTAGATTATCATTTATGTCAGGTGAGAAATATATGAACAAAACATTTTGACTATTTTCAGGGTCTGAAAGCGCTTAAGTGTCATCGAACTAAACGTTTGATTTGTATCAACTATCGGTCGAAATGACCCCTGCAGAAGACTTTTTTAAGGTCAACCCCCCCTCCCGCCTGGATTTCCGGAGTCTTCGACCCCCCCTCCCACGAGAATTTCCAGAATCCCATCCGTCGGGGGGGTGTGGATTTTTTCTGGAACAACCCATTTGTAAATTACAGCAAATGAATCCTGCATTAATGCTTCATGCCACAATAACACAGAAGCAACAGTTTTAATCTTTGTTTTAAATATCTGCTAAAAAATTACATTTCTGGACCTACATTTCTCACCCAATAACCAGCAGTCTGTGAGTGAACATCAAGTTATTTAGTCAAGACTGAGCAACATATTAGTTTTATTTTGTGGCAAGGTTATCACTCCTTTTCCTCTTCTAATATGGATTTTTAATAGCTTACCTTTCTAAGAGACCTTGAGGCTATTATATAGTGTTGAAATTCAACTGGAAAAAAGACGGATAAAGTCTAAATTAATAGACTAGCTTCCCCCAATAACACTGACACAACTGGGCAAAAAATTCAAGAGGAAAAAATAGGTAGTCTATATTAATAGAACAAATACACCATAAAGTCATTATAAGTCATTATTTTTCATCAGCTGTGCCACAATAATACAAAAAACAACTAAAGAAAAGAAAACAAAAAACAAAAACAAAGTTTTTCTGGAAACTAGCTCCTTTGTCCCTTCTTTCTCAGTTTAGGGTATCATAAACCTCTTGCAATAATTCCTTCTCAGATCTTAAAGTTTTGTTCACTGGGTTTGGGTGCAGGAAAAAGGCAAATCTTCTTATCAAGTAATCAATTTAAGTTCAAGGAACCAGATAATGGTCAGATTAATTCAAACCCATTTTGGTACGTAAATCCATACAACGTACCTGATAATCTCTTACACTGTTTTACGACATCAGCCTTTCAAAAACACAAAAATATATATAAGCCAGTAATCAGGTTCAGCCTTCTTTAGGTAGCAGTTGCTAAAAGTGCTTTAAAAATGCCGGAAAATGCGTCAAATGCTAGAGTGTTTTTTTTTCGCTATCATATTAGTCTGAAAGAATAATACTGTCAGTAAATCAAAATAGTATTTCTCCTTTCCTGTGTTTAAGTTGAATACATGCTGTATAATCAATCAGGTGAGTGATGTGAAGTGATGTGTCAACAATTTTGCTCTGTTAAATGGGCTAATGTTTGAAAAGTGAGCTTCTCAATCAGGCTATGTAAATCTTTGTAATGTTCACAGTTGATAAGATCATGTTTTTGTGTTTCAGTTCCCATTGATGCAACACGACAGTTTCAATAATATACTCAAATTATCTGTTAAATGACACAAAAGTGATTTTTCTTCTTTGAAACCTAGTAAAACAAGGTTAAATTAAATCACACCATCTTCCCTGAAAATGCTGCATAATCTCTGATTTTTTATTGCACCTTAAATCAAAAGGCCTGCCCCTAAGGGGTCAATAAGGGATAAACTGGCTAAAAAAGCTGCCCCTTGATCGTAAACATATTGAAAGTGGTTAGAGTTAGGCTGGCCACAATTAACTTCAGTCTTGTCTAATATTTATCTGTAACAAGGTGACCTATGTACTCTTTATACTTGTAAAATGTGACATTAAAATTATACCTACAAAATGGATTTTAGTTAATAAGACAACACCACAGTTGAAAACATAATTTTGTAACAAGAAGTTAACTCCGATATATACCTGTATCTTATCCGTCTGTGGCATCATTGAAAATAACACAAGCATTGATAAAGCATCATCTAAATCTCTAACTGCGTCAATAAAAGTTGGGTATCTGAAAAATAACAGTTGCTATAATGTAAACACTCTCTTAGACAGACACTGTACATAGAAAGGAATAGAAAACTTGATTACTGAGTCGGAGCCTGCATATATCGTGGGAACAACCCCATACTTATTTGGGAACACGCGACATGTAGTATATATGCAGTCTCCACCTAATAATAAACAGCCGAAACTACGACCTGCAAGTAAAATGCAGGGACTATGACAGTGTTTGTCATGCAAAGGTGTCCATTAAGAGAGGCTTGCCTGTATTATTGAATAGCAACAGCTACAATGACAATCATTAATTACTACACTGAAGGTAAACAACACTTAATTCAATCACTGAAAGACAAGACAAGATAAAAAAAACAGTATAACAACACAAACCTCTCCTTAAGTATGTGATCAAGTTTGTAAACGGGTTTGTTGTCTTCTAATCTCTGAGCAGTGCCTGGCTCTTCCTTGGCAATGGCCTTTTTAAGCTTCCTAAGAAACACCTTAAATTCTCGGAACTTGTTTAGAACTGGCTCATGGGCAAGGTACTGTATATCCTTGATGTAGTAATATGTCTTGTTTGCAGTACTTCCTTTGTTAACTTTCTTTTTGTTCTTGGGTTCAACTGGGTACACTCCTTTTAAAATACACAGCCGTCTACAAGAGAAAAAAGGCTAATCATAATAGAGAACAGAACTTCATTCCTCAATTCCCTTATCAGATCTTACATGTTACAAGAAACAATCAAACTCCAGAAATATAATCTTCCCTTGTTTGTCTACAACCAAACTTTTTTTAGATCTGGTCAATTTCCTGATGGGCAACTTTGCCTACCAGCCGATTTGCCAACACAGAGTTTTTACTTACATGTAGCAAGCACCTATGCAAATTTATTGGAACAAAAGAAAGTGTTAACATACGAAAAGTGTTCATCTCCCATAGGATTGGTTTGGTACACCAAGATGGCCATCCTTTCATCACCAAGGAACATAATAGCATGTGTTGGGGTGGTGTAAAGAACAGTGAGCAGGAACCAACAGCGAGTGGGTACGCTTTCACTCTCCACTATTTGAATGCCCGGAGCAGGTTGGGAACACCTGTATGGCTACCATGATGTCATGAAAATAATTTATACATCTACAATGTACCTTCAACTCGCATTTGGTGTTCCACATCCCACTACAGTAGGGATGGGCTCTTAAAATCAATTGATGTTTTGTGCTGCGAATTGTGTGCCTCAGGTTTGGCCTAAAACCAAGGGGGGATCCTGCTCCCTCTCAAACCAACCCCCTCCAAACAGAGCCTCGCCACGACAATAGGACAGATAAAAGCATCTCCCATTCTTACGGGCCATTAACATTCACTTTTCTCCTGCTTAACATCAACTGGGCATTCAGGGGGGAGGTGGTAAGGCAACGGATTTTAGTGAGGGGCATTTTTGGAAAAAAGCAAACTGATGCAATTTTATTAATTTTACACCATTTGTGGAACGGTGCTCGTGACAATTTTTAAAGCAGGATCAATTAAAGAAGGGAGTGTAAATTGTGATCTTTTGATTTCTGCTCTCAACAACTAGCAAATATTAATTGTACATTTTGCAAGTGGGGGAAAAGTGAATGGCCAAAATGGTTTTGGTCGAAAATTCCAAGTCGTGTTCAGTTACGGGCTAAAAAATGATTATCCATTCCCTCAAGGAGCAAAATGTTATTGGCTTTATTACTCAGACAAAACAAAAGATTAAGTATTGAAAGATGACAAAATTCACCTAAAATCCGGCAAGCTGACTTGAAGTTTCTTCAGCGCTTGATTTCTTGAAATGTAATTGGTCGCAGCCCCTCTTTCTCCCTGCAAAAGAATACGAAATGTATTTCTCCATGTAATCCATCAAAAGAAGTTCAACTTGGACAGAGAAGGATCGATCAAAACTACCTTTTTCTTTTCCTTCCCCATAATGTTTTCCTTTGAAACTAACCCACGTGAAAAATATTGGGAAAGAAGCACTTCGCAGAGAATTCTGGGTTATTCTTTCATGTTACGCTTACGCCAAATAGATATATCCTTCATGTAATAGTAATAGATTGTTTATCTCCCTGTATACCCTGTATACCCTGTACACCCATGTATACCCTGTATACCTATGTATACCATGTATACCCTGTATACCCTGTATACCCATGTATACCCTGTATACCCTGTATACCTATGTATACCTGTGTATACCCCGTATACCCACGTATACCCTGTATACCTATGTATACCCTGTATACCTATGTATACCCTGTATACCCTGTATACCTATGTATACCTTGTATACCCTGTATACCCTTATATATGTATACCCTGTATACCCTGTATACCCATGTATACCCTGTATACCCTGTATACCCATGTATACCCTGTATACCCTGTATACCCATGTATACCCTGTATACCCTGTATACCCATGTATACCCTGTATACCCTGTATACCTATGTATACCCTGTATACCCTGTATACCCTGTATACCCTGTATACCCATGTATACCCTTGTATACCCTGTATACCCTGTATACCTATGTATACCCTGTATACCCTGTATACCTATGTATACCCTGTATACCCTGTATACCCTGTATACCCATGTATACCCTGTATACCCATGTATACCCTGTATACCTATGTATACCCTGTATACCCTGTATACCCTGTATACCCTGTATACCCATGTATACCCTGTATACTTATGTATACCCTGTATACCCTGTATACCTATGTATACCCTGTATACCTATGTATACCCTGTATACCCTGTATACCTATGTATACCCTGTATACCCTGTATACCTATGTATACCCTGTATACCCTGTATACCCTGTATACCTATGTATACCATGTATACCCTGTATACTCTGTATACCCTGTATACCCTGTATACCCTGTATACCCTGTATACCTATGTATACCCTGTATACCCTGTATACCTATGTATACCCTGTATACCCTGTATACCCTGTATATACCTGTATACCCTGTATACCCTGTATACCCATGTATACCCCTGTATACCCTATGTATACCCTGTATACCCTGTATACCCTGTATATCCATGTATACCCTGTATACCCATGTATACCCTGTATACCTGTGTATACCCTGTATACCCTGTATACCCTGTATACCCTGTATACCCATGTATACCCAGTATACCCTGTATACCCTGTATACCCTGTATATGTATATACCCTGTATACCCTGTATACCCTACCCTGTATACCCATGTATACCCTGTATACCCATGTATACCCCCCTGTATACCCTGTATACCCATGTATACCATGTATACCCTGTATACCCTGTATACCCATGTATACCCATGTATACCCATATACCCTGTATACCCTGTATACCCATGTGTATGTATACCCTGTATACCCTGTATACCCTGTATACCCTGTATACCCATGTATACCCTGTATACCTATGTATACCCTGTATACCCATGTATACCCTGTATACCCTGTATACCTATGTATACCCATGTATACCCTGTATACCTATGTATACCCTGTATATACCTATGTATACCCTGTATACCCTGTATACCCTGTATACCCTGTATACCCTGTATACCTATGTATACCCTGTATACCCTGTATACCCTGTATACCTGTATACCCTGTATACCCTGTATACCCTGTACCCCTGTATACCCTGTATACCCTGTATACCCTGTATACCCTGTATACCCTGTATACCCTGTATACCTGTATACCCTGTATACCCTGTATACCCTGTATACCCTGTATACCCTGTATACCCTATGTATACCCTGTATACCCATGTGTATACCCTGTATACCCTGTATACCCTGTATACCTTGTATACCTGTATACCCTGTATACCCTGTATACCTATGTTTACCCTGTTGATACCTGTATACCTATGAATACCCTGTATACCCTGTATACTCTGTATACCCTGTATACCCTGTATACCCTGTATACCTATGTATACCCTGTATACCCTGTATACTCTGTATACCCTGTATACCTATGTATACCCTGTATACCCTGTATACCTATGTATACCCTGTATACCCTGTATACCTATGTATACGCTGTATACCCTGTATACCCTGTATACCCTGTATACCCTGTATACCCATGTATACCCTGTATACCCTGTATACCCTGTATACCTATGTATACCCTGTATACCCTGTATACCCTGTGTATACCCTGTATACCCTGTATACCCTGTATACCCTGTATACCCATGTATACCCATGTATACACCTGTATACCTGTATACCCTGTATACTCATGTATACCCTGTATACCTATGTATACCCTGTATACCCTGTATACTCATGTATACCCTGTATACCAATGTATAGCCTGTATACCCTGTATACCGATGTATACCCTGTATACCCTGCATTCCTTGTATACCCATGTATACTTATGTACTCCCTGTATACCCATGTATACATTGTATACCCTGTGTGCCCGGTATACCCTGTCTACCCTTTAGTAAAAAAATCATGTTTGATATACAAAATAAATCTTTTATGTAAACAATTTAATATCGAAAATAAATCAGTTACTTTTAAAAAAATCCTTCTGCTTTCCTACAGTTTGTCAGTACATTTTAAAAACCACCAAGTCAATCTGATAAGTGCAAACAAAAAAACTAAACTTCTACTCCACCTATACAAACGAAAAAAAGTACTCTGAATTCATTTATCATATCAGGAAGCCTGAACATAAACGCATCGCCTTCAAATTTAAGATAGGAAATCACAAATCTGAAAGATTTACAATCCGCAAAACTCCCGAAGACCTTTGAATTTGTGATCACTACAGTCTAAATTGTTGAAAATTAAATACACCTATTATTTCATTGGTCCTTAAAAAGTCTCTTTTCACTAAAATGAATGACGAAATACGTTATTTACAAATTAAAATACTAATGATAAAATCTGTTTTCTTTTTAATATTAATACTGATTCGTACATGCGGAAGCTTACTGCTACCTTCGTCTTCCAAGCATTTAAGAGATGAAAGAAGAATAATGATAATAATAATCGATAAATTATCCCATTCTATTATATCTGTAATTCCTTTGAAATCTTCCTCTTGATATTATTGTATTTCAGTGTACCGGTAACACCATGTTAAAAAATAGTAATACTAAATAAACTTGTTGTTGTTGTTGCATTCTTTGTATTTCCTTTATCTTTCCACTTTCAAGTGCAATATCCTATAAATGCGATATCACAGCGACGTCAGTCATTAAATCGACAGATGATGACAATAGAGGGTCCTTTGATAAGGTAGAATTCGTAGCCCTTTAATTGTTGCTATTATATCATTTTATTTAATTCTACTCATGTTTCTAGAAAATTTATTTTAATTAGGGAAATGATCGCCAGGGTGAAATTGTCGAAGAATTTGTTGGGATTTAATTTTAGGGATATTTATCCATTTGTCGTTTTATTGTTGTTTTGGTTCAGTAGTATTTTAAATGAATAAGATCATTAAACAACATCGATCTAATAGTTAGCATTTCATCATCGATTTGTATATATTTACGTTTTACTAACATTTCAACGTCCTCCAAAATGTTTTATCCTCAACGAACTATTTCATTAAGGAGGCTGACGACCACCACACCCTTTATCCTAAAATTGAATGACGAATAGTTTCAAAACCCTCGTTAAGAGCTTGCTGCGTTGGCAAGTTTTTAAGACTAAAAGGCTCTTCATATTCAATTCTACTTTCTAAGCCAAACTTTTCTTATTTCCTCAACCTTCAGTGAACTAGAATTTCAAACTGTAGTTTGGCATAAATTTTCAACCTAGCGAGTTGCATCTTGTTCGGAATCTTGTATTGTATTCAACTCTTCAGGACTTTTCAATTTCTCAAATTTTTTGCACGAACAAAGAAACCGTACTTAATTTACTTAATTAATTAATTTACTTAATTTTTTTCGGTTCGGTGCAGCTGCAAAGTTCCTACTTTTCGCCTAAACGACGGTATTTGTCTGTGGGAACATTCTCTCTATCGTCTGCACTAAATAGAGCTCAGCTGAGAGCTGCAGTGCTTGTAAACACTTAGTCACTTGAATTTCCACCCTTGAGCTGAACCGACTATCAAGAATACTGGAAGCTTAACTGACAACCGTACGTCCTACTTTGAACCCACTTTAACGATCTGTCCCGTAGAAAAATTGTCTAGATATTTAAACAGATTTCTCCAATCCTGAGTATCAGATGAAATATGTGGACAGCAGTGAAGAGTGATATGTTAGCTCGGAATGTTAACCTCGGTTTATCTGTCAACTCGTGCCCTTCCCAGGGGAATTCTTATTGATTTTTCATAGCAGTAACAGTTGTATTAGTTGGGAACAAAAACCCAGAAAGGTAAAGAAAAGAGTGATAACACAATTCACCCAGAAATTGGCATACTCCTCGTCAAACTACCCCATTCCATACACTCTAGGCCACGTAAGAAAGGCTATATGTAACCCGCAAAGGATACGCGAGGACAAACTGGTCAGTGTGTACGTACTCTTATCATAGTTAGTAGAGGAGACTAATTAGGAAACCCGGCAAACATCAAAGTTGAAAACAATGGTGCTGTAGGTTATGTTGGAAGCACCCTGACCGTGCTCAATCCTTTGTTTTCTTTTCACAAATTATCAATGAAGAAATTCATGCAATGTTTCTATTGGTCAAAAACTTCCAAACGATAGGAATGCTATTGAACGTTGTGCACGGTCAGGTCCAAAAAGCCAACAAAAACCTATAACAAAGGGTTTCCCAACCATTCCACTTTAATTAACTACGCTCTTATAGAGGAACAAAAGAAGAAATTAAGTGAATAATTTAACGATATCGATGGTTGACATTTTTATTATTTTGTTACAATTTAAATACATTTGCGAATCATTGTATCCCGAAATGAGTTATGATATAACAAAATGTCGGAGTGGAATGTCGAATTAATGCAATACAAAATTATGTCTACTCAGTGGAGGCAACATAGACTACCCTACATTAAAAACCCTGATTAATATAACGCGAACTTTTATTAGTCATTTAAAGGAGCTACGTCATCGTTTGTGCGTATTGAATAACTTATCCCAATTTTTTTCAAGTTCGTCATTTGCAATCCACGTTAATCTTCTCTATCCTTGACCATCCTCGGTATCTTTCTGGCTTATTTTTTCCTCCTTAGTGTTTGTTAGCCTATCAAACTGGAATTTTACGGTTTCCTTCTATTTAAAAGGTAATTTTTTATGTCACAAAAACTACTTATAATGTTGTGACGTAACTCGTTTAACTAACATCACATTTCGGTATTTTCCACGAGGTTTAATGTGACAATTAAAAAATGCGTTTCGTAGCTACTACAGAATTCCGTTTCTATCATTGTTTTCTTTGGAAAAGGATCTTAATATCGTTATGTCACATTCATGTCTAGTGATGTAAACTGTTTTCGGAGGCAGATCGTTTTATCCAATCGGGAACGTTTTCAGGTCCGCTAGGCGATCTTATACCTCTAGCAATCGCAAACGTTATTCAAATACCTTTACTTGTCTTAAATCCAAGTTTTTTGACTCCTTTCGTGATGATTTGTCCTGAAGGGATGGTGCCAGCCTCAAACGTCGTCTACCTCGCGTATAATGTAAGTGGTCCAGGACACTATGATGCGCTAATTATCTCCCAACGTGATCAGCAGGAGCGATTCACTTCTGAAACAAACAGCAATCTCGATACCCTCGAGAGTCAGTCCACGCTTTCCACGGAGAAAGTGCCAATCTCAACTTCAAGAAAACCATGTCGATGCGGAGAAAAAAAAATACAAATCAAAAGCAAAAGCGTCAAGGAACTACAAAGGCAGGTGCAAGTGCATCAACGAATACGGTACCTGTATGAGCGCATGCAGTTGTTGTGGATGGTGCCAAGGCAAACAATGTGGGGGAAACCAAAGGCTTCCTCGGGACAAAAAATGTAGAACACCGAGAAAGCGAAGTCAAAAATACAGGCATACCGTGAAAGCGAAACGATCAAGACTTTCACTGGAAGAAAATGACGAAAAAATCAAAGATCCTAATCCTGGATTGAATGAGCTCGAGTTCTTTGTCATGCATGCTATTATCCAGCATGCCAACTCAAAGAAGGATGTCAAAAATGACAACAGTCATTTTTGTGACATGTTTAGCAAAATAGGCAAAGTCGTAAATAGTTTCGCTTTTCTAATGGTTCTTCCCATATTTTACCATTCCTTACAGGTGCTTTACGATGAAAAAAGAAAGTATGATAAGCTAAGGAAACGTTAGATACTATATAGTATGTGGCTCTGTACCGTGCATGGACGTAATAGTAAGAGAACACCATATGATCGATAATGAGAACCGTATAATTTTATGCAAAGAATATCAATATAGTGTGCTTACTCTCACCAGATCTATATGAGATTCCCAAGAGATTCGTAACTCATAGTTGTTAAATTCGCTGTAAAGTTTTATTTATCTTTTGAACGCGAACCTGGGAAATGTTAGGTTGTAATATTTGTATAAGTTAATGTTCACACCTTTATTGTAACTAAACCAATACCTCCCTTTGTAGAGTACTATACTGTTTTGTGGTCTATGTAAGTTATGTATGTTTTATGTAATTTGCACCCTTCAAAGTCAAACCCTGTTTCCTCTTTTGATGTCCAAACCCCCCCCCTGCGGAGAAATTTTAAGAGTTATAAGAAGTTGATATTATGCAGTAAACATCTAAAGTCGGTGGCCTTGGTAAATCACAATAAATTGAGCGATGAAGTTATTGTGTATTACCTAATTGTTTATCAGTTTAGCCTACTTCGGAATTTACATTGCCTTAGCCAATAATGTAACGCCGGACCAAATAATGAGTAATTTTAATTACTCATTATTTGATAAAAAATAATAAGTAATTAAAAGTTTCATGTAATATATCAAACATGAGACGCAGTGTTTCATCACCAGATGAAACACCGAGAAGAGAGTTGAAAAATACGACGCGTAGCGGAGTATTTTTGACGAACTTCGAGGTGTTTCATCTGGTGATGAAACACTGTGTCTCATGTTTGATATTTCTTCTCAAACAAAATCATTTTTGAAGGAGAAATTAAGGATGCAAAAATGGACTACTGACCCAAAAATGAGCAGTTTTTCATCCGATATCCAAACACTCATTAAACATTAATTTCCTTTGAATTTTCTTTATGAATTATTAATGAGTTTGAGAACTGATGAGGATAAAGGCTGTCCTTAATCAAAAATGCGAAAGCTGTGTACTCAGCAATGGTTGAATGAGCTCATTCAAGCAATTTCTTTCGGACTCAAATTAAGGGGAGTTAGGCAAGCCTGTCCCCTTTCCCCATATTTGTTTATTCTTGCTGCGGAGATCTTGGCCAAGACCGTCCGAAACAACAAGGGCATAACAGGTTTTTCTCTGGGTAATGACGAAGTTAAGATAAGCCAACACGCTGATGATACCACTCTTGTCTTAGACGGTTGAGAGAAATCCCTTATACCAGCAATACAAAGTTTAGATGATTTTTGTCAGATCTCCGGCCTCAAGTTAAACGATAGCACAACGGAAGCCCTTTGGATCGGTTCTAAGACAGCACATGAACAAATCCTTGTTTCAGGAAAGAAGTTTAAATGGCCAAAATATAAAGTCAAACACTTGGTCTGTGGCTGTCAACTGATCCGGACATGGCTTTGACGTTGAATTACAACGAAAAAACTGAAAACATTAGGAAACTTTTGAGTTGCTGGAAATATTGCAGGCTCACGTTTTTAGGGAAAATTACAGTCCTTAACTCACTGACCGCATCACAACTCGTATACTTGCTCTTCCCTTTTACGCTCAAATCATTACGCTACAAAGGAAATAAATGACATGTTTTACCATTTTCTATGGAATGGTGAAGGTGACAAAATCAAGAGAAAAGTTATGATCAATGAACCTGAGTATGGAAGTCTGAAGATGATTGACCTTTACTCTTTCAACAAATCTCTCAAAACAACATGGGTTAAAAAGTACTTGGACACTACTTAAAATGGAAAATGGAACGTTATCTTTGATCTATAACTGGAGAACTACGGCCGCGATCTCATTTTCCGTGGTAATCTCAACCGTTGAGACTCAACGTCTCTGACACTATGAAAGAGATTAGGGAAACGGACCCCGTAACTAAAGAAAAATTGGAATATTGGAAAGAAATAAACTTTGTGGATAAAGTAAGTTCTGATATCGCTTTTCAAGAACAGGTTCTGTGGTTCAACTCTTTGATAAGGATAGATAATGAAAAATTTTTTTTTTAAAAAGAGTGGTTTGAAATAAGTATCTCCAAAGTTAAACACGTCCAAACGGGAAACGATAATTTTCTGACTCTCAAAGATTTTGCCTCCAAACATGATTTAAGAGTACGCCCGCTCAGTTTTTACGGTTTACTATCAGCTGTTCAACGAATGTACCGATACTGCTGAGACAAAAGACTATAACTTTGAAACACCGAGTGAAAACTGAATTGTTAAAAGAGAAAAGCTAGGTCCATTAATTTACCAAAAGCTGACCAGAGCCAATAGTTTAACCGCACGTAAAAGCCAACTAAAATGACTTCAAGACTGTAACTACTCAGGCGAAGAAGGAACATTTAACTAAGAACTTGCCTATTTTATGGCGCAAAGTACGGTGCACAAAAAGCACCAAACTGAGTTCCAATTTATACTATCACATAGGCGCATACCAACCAATGATTTCTGACTTAAAATAGGACGAAAAGAAAATGACATATATGCCTTTTGCAACAATTCCTCAGAGACGCTAATTCATCTTTTTGGTCTTGCCATGTTACATCCTTTTAGAAAAACGCTCTTCCGTTCGTTGGCAAATACGACTTATTGAACATTACTGCACTGGACTTGAGCCTCATTCTACAGAATACTCGTGTCAACTAAACTACTGTCTCCTGTTAGTACGGTTTCATATTTGGCAAGCCAAAATGGATGAAATATCGCCTAGTTTGGCAAATTTTCTACCCCTGATTAATTCAAGATCTATTATCTATTTGTAATGTCTTGCACGAACTAATTAGTGGAATTAGTTCTTAAATTTAGACTAATAGCTTTTGCAATACTGTAATTCCTTTATGGTCATGCAAATAAAGCATTTGTTGTTGTTGTTGTTATTATAGAGAAAAAAGCGGGGGACACTAAACAATGGAGCTTTCTTACAGATAGCTAAAAATATACCTCTTGATATTGATTATTTCCTTTCCCCTGACGGTCAAATACTAAAAATATGTCAAAAGAATTGTAAACCTTGTATTTAATAACTAGATATAACTGACTGATAGTATACAATGCTATACAGGGTATACAGTGTGCACATGACTATACAGGGTACACAGAGAGTACCTCGGTATACAGGGTATGTATGGGTATACATGGGTATACAGGGTATACATGGAGTACAGGGTGTACAGGGTATACATGGGTATCCAGGGGTATACAAGGTATACAAGGTATACATGGGTATACAGGGTATACAGGGTATACAGGGTATACATGGGTATACAGGGTATACATGCGTATACAAGGTATACATGGGTATACAGGGTATACATAGGTATACAGGGTATACATGGGTATACGGGGTATACAGGGTATACAGGGTATACAAGGTATACATGGGTATACAGGGTATACATGAGTATACAAGGTATACATGGGTATACAGGGTATACATGGGTATACAGGGTATACAGGGTATACAGGGTATACATGGGTATACAGGGTATACATGAGTATACAAGGTATACATGGGTATACAGGGTATACATAGGTATACAGGGTATACATGGGTATACAGGGTATACAGGGTATACAAGGTATACATGGGTATAGAGGGTATACATGAGTATACAAGGTATACATGGGTATACAGGGTATACGTGGGTATACAGGGTATACAGGGTATGCAGGGTATACAGGGTATACAGGGTATACAGGGTATACAAGGTATACATGGGTATACAGGGTGTACAGGGTATACAAGGTATACATGGGTATACAGGGTATACATGAGTATACAAGGTATACATGGGTATACAGGGTATACATGGGTATACAGGGTATACAGGGTATACAGGGTATACAAGGTATACATGGGTATACAGGGTAAACATGAGTATACAAGGTATACATGGGTATACAGGGTATACATGGGTATACAGGGTATACAGGGTATACAGGGTATACAGGGGTATACAGGGTATACAGGGTATACAGGGTATACAAGGTATACAAGGTATACATGGGTATACAGGGTATACAGGGTATACAGGGTATACTGGGAGTGCATGGGTATACATGGGTATACAGGGTATACAGGGTATACAAGGTATACATGGGTATACAGGGTATACTGGGAGTACATAGGTATACAGGGTTATACAGGGTATACAGGGTATACAAGGTATACATGGGTATACAGGGTATACTGGGAGTACATAGGTATACAGGGTTATACAGGGTATACGGGGTATACAAGGTATACATGGGTATACAGGGTATACTGGGAGTACATGGGTATACAGGGGTATACAGGGTATACAGGTATACAAGGTATACAAGGTATACAAGGTATACATGGTATACAGGGTATACATGTGTATACAGGGTATACAGGGTATACAGGGAGTATACATGGGTATACATGGGTATACAGGGTATACAGGGTATACATGGGTATACACAAGGTATACATGGGTATACAGGGTATACAAGGTATACAAGGTATACATGGGTATACAGGGTATACATGGGGGGGCACAGGGTATACTGGGAGTACATGGGTATACATGGGTATACAGGGTATACAAAGGTATACAAGGTATACAAGGTATACATGGGTATACAGGGTATACAAGGTATACATGGGTATACAGGGTATACAGGGTATACATGGGGTATACAGGGCATACATGGACATACAGGGTATACAGGGTATACATGGTATACAAGGTATACATGGGGGTATACATGTGTATACAGGATATACATGAGTATACTGGGTATACAGGGTATACAGGGTATACAAGGTATACAAGGGTATACAGGGTATACTAGGAGTACATGGGTATACAGGGGTATACAGGGTATACAGGGTATACAAGGTATACAAGGTATACATGGGTATATAGGGTATACAGGGTATACAGGGTATACTGGGAGTGCATGAGTATACATGGGTATACAGGGTATACAGGGTATACATGTGTATACAGGGTATACATGAGTATACAGGGTATACAGGGTATACAAGGTATACATGGGTATACAGGGTATACTGGGAGTACATGGGTATACAGGGTATACAGGGTATACGGGGTATACTGGGAGTGCATGGGTATACAGGGTATACAAGGTATACATGGGTATACAGGGTATACTGGGAGTACATGGGTATACAGGGTTATACAGGGTATACAGGGTATACAAGGTATACAAGGTTTACATGGGTATACAGGGTATACATGGATATACAGGGTATACAGGGTATACATGGTATACAAGGTATACATGGGTATACAGGGTATACATGGGTATACAGGGTATACAGGGTATACATGTGTATACAGGGTATACATGTGTATACAGGGTATACATGAGTATACAGGGTATATAGGGTATACAGGGTATACAAGGTATACATGGGTATACAGGGTATACTGGGAGTACATGGGTATACAGGGGTATACAGGGTATACAGGGTATACAAGGTATACAAGGTATACGTGGGTATACAGGGTATACATGTGTATACAGGGTATACAGGGTATACAGGGTATACAGGGTATACTGGGAGTGCATGGGTATACAGGGTATACAGGGTATACAAGGTATACAAGGTATACATGGGTATACAGGGTATACATGGGTATACAGGGTATACAGGGTATGCTGGGAGTACATGGGTATACATGGGTATACAGGGTATACAGGGTATACAGGGTATACAAGGTATACATGGGTATACAGGGTATACATGGGTATACAGGGTATACAGGGTATACTGGGAGTACATGGGTATACATGGGTATACAGGGTATACAGGGTATACAAGGTATACATGGGTATACAGGGTATACATGGGTATACAGGGTATACAGGGTATACATGGGTATACAGGAGAATGGACATTCTGTTACTGTTATATGAAACACTAGGTCTATTTGGCGTAAGCGTAACATGAAAGAATAACCGAATTCTGGGAGAACGCCTGGTTGATTTTGTCTCCTGCGCCAAAAAATGGCGGGCAACAGGACAGCAGAACAGAAGTTTCTTGCTCCAGCTTATTTTCAGGTCTTGCGTCCTAAAATCTCTCCAAAGAAAGATGAATCAGCTTCTAAAAAGCTTCTTCCCCCGACTGAATATAACCTGGTGAGAGAAAAAGATGCATTGAGTGCGGGAACTGTAGCTGAAATAAACAAATTACAGAATGAAAACGATCAACTGAAATTGCAACTTGACAAGTCAAAAGAAAGGGAATTACGCCTTGAGGCGGAGATTCGACAGAAAGGACTCTTGTTACAGAAGGAACGAGTCGATGACGCTCTGGATTTTAAAAGAATGGCTGAGCTGCAAGAGGAAAATCTGTCAGTGCAATCGGAGGTAAGAAAGCTCGGTAATTTAAATGCAAAGCTGAAAACAGATCTCAAGGAGATGAAATCTAACTTTGAAACAGACTTGGAAAGGAACGAAACAGAGCTTGATAAAGCAAATTCGTTGATCAAGGAGCTCAAATCTGAATTGAGGCAAAAAGAGGAAATATTCGAGCACGAACTGGAAAGTTTAGAGAAACGCTCCAGAAAGCAAGTGGCAGTGATAAAACATTTAAAAGCTGAAGTCAAAAATGCTGAAGAGCAAGTCAAGATAGATAGAAAGGGATTCGAAGACGTGATAAGTAAAAATGAGTTTGACAAGTATGAGCAAGTTAAAGCATTGGAGAAAAGACTCAGTACATGTGAACTAAAGCACTCCCAAGAATTACAGGAACTGAGAGATGAAATTTCAAGAAGACAACAGATTCACCTTGAGGTGTCAAATGAATTGACTGTAACAGGCAATGAACTGAAGACCGTGAAAGATGAATTGAAAGCAAAAGAACAAGAACATACAACAGTGATCAGTGAATATCAAGAAAAGCTTCAAAACAGTAAGCTGGAATTTGATAAAACTCTTGAAGAACTTAACTGTAAAATTGAAGAACTGAGGATTTTAAATATCAAAGAAGTTGAAAATGTAACAGGTAAGACGGTTAGACAGTTACAGTTGTAATCATTATTTATTTTGGTCTCACCCTGGAGTGAGTTTGGCACCCTTCAAATAATTTTATGAACATTACTCTACTCCTCAAATTTCAAAATATGCAATCTGTGTATACAGTGTATTAGACCCACCAACAAATGGCAATGAAGAACAAGAGAAAAGTTGTGTGTTAGATCTTAGTCTTAGTCCTGTGGGACGGAGGGTGGGGGGGGAGGGGGTGCTTAGTGGGACTACAGGCTTCTATATGCAAAAATGAAGATCATGAATTCTCTCTTTACTTGTTTATGAACAAAGTGAGAAAAATTTTAAAAACCACTTTATTGTACATGTAAATATAAGTTTTCTAATTGTTGTGTTCTACAATGTAATGTTTTCAGAATATTAAAAAAATTGTTATCTTCCTAACCCTGTAAGAGAAATTTTAATAATGTATATGTCACAGGTCAAATTTAAATTCAGGTTAAAATTTTTTAACCTAGGTTGATTCTCAATTTTCTTTGTCTCCTAGCCATAATTATGTATGAATCCCCTTGCTAGAAGACAAAGGAAATTGAAAATCAACCTGGGTTAAAAAATTTTAATTTGGGCCCAGTTGTTTGAAGGCTGATTAGTGCTTAACTCAAGGTCAAATTAAACCTGGGTTTCTTTTTCTTGTGTTCAAAAGCATTTTCTTGGATAATTTTCTGTGCTATTTTTAGAGCTTCCAATCATCAACTTGTAGACAAAAAGAATTAAAACTGAAATGCTTTTTAAGCCTTCAAATCTGAATTCAAGTCTCGTACTAACCCTGGGTTATTTTAACCCAGCTTTTAACAACTCGGCCCTCCTAAAAGAAAATTTTAAATCAAGAAATAGCTGCTTAAGTCTTCAAAACATGGACTGGGGAAGGAAACTGTATATTGTCTTGGTTGAATGTATTTCTTAATATGTCTTTAAAGCAAAGCTTGTAAAGAAAGATGAAGAATTGAAATCTCAGACATCCACAGTAGATCAGCTGAGGGCATACATAGGAGAGAACCTTCCAAATGTACAGATTGAAAATCTACAAAAAGAGATTGAAGAGGCAAGAGAACACATGGCAAACCTACTCCAGGAAAATGAACGTCTAAGGTCCACTGTTGAACTTCTGAATGTGAGGCTCTCATCAATGAATGAAATCCTGTTGATTCAGGAGTCTGAACTGTTAAAATTTCAAAGTAAATTTGTGAGAGATCCTGGAGATCAAGAAGATAGCTTGCTCACAAAATGGCGAGAGAAGGTGTTTGCATTATTGGTTCAGTTGAAATCTCAGCAGATTTTGCATGAGAAAGAAGAAAGAAGTGGACATGCACAGGTAGGCATCTCTGGGTTTTTAAATAGAATTTATTCTGAAGGTTTTGTAGAATCCATGGTTTGTAGACAGTAGGATCATGGAATGTGAAGGATGTTTGTGTTCTATAGAATTATCTAAGCAATGTGATGTGGTATTGATAGCTGGACATTGGCCAAGTTGTCAAGTTCTTTTTTGCATTTTGGTTGAAAGAGATGGAGTCAAAGTCGATAGAAATGTGCACAAAAGTAAAGCAAGGCCCATTTCCAGCTATCTTGGTCAATAAATGATTTGTTATGATATTATTGGCCAAGAGAAAAAAGGTTTTCTTCTTAAAAGAAAGTGAATACCCGAGAGGTGCCGTGCTCTAGAACTTTTTTTCCGATCATTTTATTAACTCTTGTAATTTTAAACAGTTTTCCTGTAAAGTGAAAAGGGATCCGATATTTAAGGAGCTCAATTTCAACAGTCTATGGGTCCAGTCGGTACCCAAGAGATTATATAATTTTTAAATTTAAACTTTTTAATCAGTGAATTTTCATGTAATTACAAAATCTTAAATTTTAATCGTTATTTTTAATGTTTAAAGTACATTTTTTAGCTTTTTAATTTTTATATAAACAGTAGTTAGATAAGAATGATTATATATATAATTTTTTTTAGTATACATGACCTCTCAAGCAATTTACTGCTTTTATTCTGATCGTGTTTAAATAAAGGATATTCATTCATTCATTCATTCAATCATTCAATCATTCAGGCACCCTTTCAGGTAGCTAATCTGAACACAGGATTTGCTTCCTCTTGATAGCATAATAAAAGGGGTTATACCGCCATTTATGGCTTCTACAAGATCTACAATGTACAGGAGGCTGCTGTGAGCCTTTTCTGATTAATTTTTATACCCTTTGCAGCTTGATCACAATAAGATATAAATCTCCTAGACAAACTGCCACGCAATTGTCTCAAGACTCTCACATGTTGTTGAAAACCAAAAATTTTCTATTGTCATATACATGCACTGCTTAGAAAAGATCTGTAAAAAATTACAATGTAATTATTGTTAATCCCAGTGGTAATCTTGTACAAGCTCACAAGAAATTGCAAAAGAGAATAATTAAATATGATTTTCCCTACACTACCCAGAAAGATGCAGACAAAAGTAGATACAGGGACCTGTAGGTCAGCAAGGACCTTAAAGCCAGTTTATTGCAAAATGACCACAAGATTATTACGGACCACACCTAACAAACCCCCTATGATGAAAAACAAACTTCTAAAGGAAAAGAAACTAAGTATGGCACCACCACAATTCTTCCTAGCCGACCCAGTCCTCTGGTCCAGGCCGGCAAAATAGCTATTTCTGTCCATTCCATTATTTTGCACTGTCAGAAATACCATCTTTTGTTGTAATGCTCTTCTGATTGCTATTTACAGGTAAAGCATTTGATGAGAGAGCTCGAGGAATGCGAGAAAGAGGCAGCCATGTTAACTCATGCTTTGACTGACAAGAAAGCTGAACATCAGATTGAAGTAAACAGAAACCTTGCTTTGGAAGAACAACTTGAGAAAAGTCAACAAAATGAGAAAAAGTTGGAGTCTTTGGTTGTAGACTTTCAATCATCAATTGCTGGACTAAATGTAGTTGCTCAAAGAATGGAATCCTTTGTGGGACATGTTGGCACTCAGATGGAGAATGCTTTCAGAAAACTTGCAGTGCTCTCTCAGCGCATTAATTTTGCATCTGGGCGAGTACAGTTTCTTCAAGGTTTGTGTACAGTGGAAAAATTGAAATCAATTTGTTACTCCTGTACTTCAGACTGGACTCTGAACCTTTTTTGTCACATCAGAAGTACAATTATGATTATGAACTTATTTTCTTACATACGCTGTTAATTAACCTTGTTTGTTAGGTTTACTAACACACCGAGAGGCACAACTGAGAAATGAACTGTCTGAGGCATTACTGATTAGTAAAGATGATAACAGTCCACAGTCTGTGCTTGCTGGTAAGTAAAATAACATAGAAACTGTTGCAGATCACTGATTCAGTTTTAAGAAATGTTAATGGTGATCTGGGTTACATACCATTTATTTTAATACACAGGGAAACTGGAATTTCCAGTAAGATAATAAAAAGTTTGCATTGACCATTCTGTGTGGAGGGCTTCAGAACATATGAGCTGTCATGTGAGGCAATGCAATATTTCAATACTCTCTTAAGTCTGTGCGGCTGATTTGGATAATACTTTCTTGTGGGTCACTCTCCTGCAGTAAGGGCAATTTTGTTGCCTTTAAGAATCTTCAATGGGTGTCTTGTGCTAAGTGATTTTCTTTTGTTTACCCACTTCTTCAGCACTGTCGGAAATTTTACACAAACGTGACAGCTGAAAGAAGGTTGTGTCATTGGTACAGCAAAACCTCGATTTAACAAACCTTAATGAAGTCCTTGGTATACAAACAATATTCCTAGCTGCTGTAATGGTAAAATAATGTGAGAAAAGAACCATGATATAATGAGCCTGCTTAATTATAGTGAACATATTTTGTCAGTGAGTCCCTTGGCCCTTTGTAATATTGAGATTCCACTGTAAATAAAATGGCCTTACATTTTAAAATTTACCTACTCACTTTAATGGCAAAACTGAACAACACATGATCTGGTTGCCAACCAAAATAAACTCTAACCACCAACACTCTCAATAAACTTTGATTACTACTAGCTGTTGATTATAGCATTTATGTATGCACTCATTCCAACTTTACATTTTACTTGTCTTTAATTTTCCGCAGAAAATGATGTGATTGAACCAGAACAAGAACTCTCAGATTATCAACAGCTTGCTTCAGAAGTCAAACAACTTACAGCAGAAAGAGACTACCTGTTAGCACAAGCAAGGAAAGAATCTGAGAGTTTAGAAAGAAAAGAGACAGTAATTAAAGCACAGTTTGAGGAGCAACTTCAAGAACTCGCTAATAAAATATCACAGGTAATACTAGTCTTGTTTCAAGTCAGAGACATAATATTAAACCCTATTACATTACATTATGCAACTCATGTATATCTGTTGTGCATTGAATAATTTTTCCTTGGTTCAAATTTTTTCCTTTGTTTTGGGGTGTGGTAATTAAATGAATTATGATAATCGGTTTTTCACCAAAGGAAAATAAAGTTGAACAAAGGATAAAACTGAATCAAACATTAATTTTATTATCCACCAAGCAATATTTTTCTTATGTATTAAGGCTTGTAATCTTATGATAAAATATCTCATGTTTTTCTTGGACAAAGAGGCGAAGTATCGGTGTTGCGCTTCATAACAGGATTGATTGATCTTATTCCAATATTAATAATTTCCCAGAAAAAAGATTATTGAAAGATTGAATTAAGTGTTTGGTTCATGGATCTGAGCTGCAGTGATTTTGCTAAGTCGGTTCCTCTGTTATTGGTTTTGTCCTGGGACTGGTCACTTTTGGGAAATTTTCTTGGCTCAACACAGTTTAGAGGAAAGTTTCTTGCCTAAGAGGGCTAAGATAATGATGTTGTGGAAAAGTCGTAGAACATGAAATAAATAAACATTATGACAGCGGTCAGTACAAAATTCAGACTGGGTAGAATATGCAGACTAGGTACAAAATGCAGAAAGTAGACTGCAGACTAAGAAAAAAACGCAGACTGAGAAGAAAAATAGTTTTCTTTTTTTCTCACCAATATAATAACTTACATATTGTCACGCAATTGCTGTTCCATGGTCATCTTCCATGGAAATTCAGGAAACATGTTTTTGTTCTTGAAATGGGCCAAAAACATTATATAATTATGTACAAAAGTGGCAGGTTGAAATCCCAATATTGTTGCAAGTTTTGAAGTGGTTACGGCTGTGTTTTCATCTGAGCGCATGATGTTACGATGGCTAAAAATAGGCGACGGGAAACACATGACGCCTGCACTTAGTTGTATTGGAGGTTTTATGTCCTTCAGAGCTTCGCCCTAAGAGGTCCTTTAAGGGATTTTCCCTTGCAATATATGAGGGGAGGCTCCTTAAAGATTGTTAATTTGCAGTCATTGCCTCGATTGCATTACTTGCAATGACATCAGGATTTCAACCTGCTACTTTTGAATATATAAAATAGTTATGGCCCATTTCAAAAACAAAAAATGTTTCCAGAATTTCCGTGGAAGATGACCATGGGACAGTGATTGTGTGACAATACAAAAGTTATTAAATTGGCGAGAAAAAAAAGAAAACTGTTTTCTTAGTCTGCAGTCTGCTTTTTGTACTGACTGATTATGATAGATGTATTAATGTTTCATATAATACTATGTCGACAACTTTCTTGCAGTTGGATTTATTGTTGAAAGATGAGAGAGAAAGAAGTGCAATCCTCAACGAAAAGCTACAAACTGCTGAAGCTGAGTTGTCAGAGAGACTGGAGTCTATAGAGGCACTTAAATTAGAAATGGCAAAACACAAAGATGTGGCTGATAAAAGTAAGACCTTACATGTTTCCATTACATTTTCAACATAGAAAGTTTTTGGAAAATTATTCCTTTTTAATTCTGAGTGCTCAATAAAGTATGGTTAATTCAGTATGATCACTTCCATCACTACTGACAATTGCTGAAAAAAAGTATAGCTTGTTAGGATTGTTACAGTGCAGCTACTACATGACTTAAGGTTGGATGGTAGTGACAAACACCGCAATGTAAGCCAAGACATCACAGCATCATTATTCAGCAATTAGTTTTGTTGTTGTCCTTATTTAATGCTCACAGGGAGTCATGGGAAATCTGCTCAAATTCTGCCTCCATGCTGTCAGTAGTCTATACATCGTCTAACATTGGTTAATTCGCTATTTGCACACCTCCATAATACCCCTTATTTGCCCCCAAAATCTTGCATATTAACCTTTTTTTTTCATTTCTCCTGGGTATTACAGCCATCCCAAGAGAAACTGAAGACAATGCTTATGCAAAATTTTGGGAGGCAAACAAGGTTTATTTTGGGACATGTGTAACTGGTGAATGATAAATATTTTGCTCCATTCGAAACTTTTGCGATCAAAATATTATTTAAACTTTTGTGTTTTGTGTTGCACATTGGCTCACAAACTACTCTGTACTTTCTCAGAATGTATTGTTAATTTCTTGAAAATATCCAGAATTATCCTATCAATACATGTAGTTGTGTGTTGGACATGTTTGGTCATGTAAAGAAGGAGACGTACAGCAAATGAAATCATTAGTGGGGGTATTTTTGATGGAGGCTAATGGAGAATGGATCTTATTCACCATACATTTTTGCAAACTTTTGCTCGGAAGTTCTTCAACAATTATTGTTCATTAAAGTATACCTGGGAATGAGTCTGATAACTTGCCCTTGCCTTTTTTTTTCAGCCCCTTTTTTGGCTTATGGAAATCGCTTCAATGTACATCTTGTGTTTAACATAATGAAAACTGTCCTTTTGTTGCTTATTAGATTTGGATAAAGCCTTGCAAGCTGAACAGGCAAGGTTTACAGAAGAATTTGCCAAACTAGAAAAGCAGTTCAATGATGTTCGCCGTGAACACACCAAAACAGTTGTAACCCTTAGACAAGCAGAGAGGCAGGTTGAACGAGAAAGGGAAAAACATTCTGAACAACTGTCTCTACAGAGAAAGGAATATGAAATGAAATTAGAGAAAAGTCAGTTACAAGTGCGTCACTTGGAAAAAGAGAGAAACATGCTTATGGCCACAGTAAGACAGGAGGGCTTCAAAGTTCCAAGGCTTCGACCCAAGGAATATTCAGGTGTGTCTCGTAAGTCCCTCACACATGATTATAAAAATATATAGTTATGTAAAAACATAACAGTTACATTTCAGTCAGTCGGATGTATGATTGCTTTTAATGCTTTGAATGACAAAAATAATATTAAAATTAATAACTTGAGAAAAATTATCATTTTGGAAGTCTACCAGTAATCATAATTTGGGACTTTTCTGAAACACATCAAGTAGAAACAAAAAGAATTATTGGCAGCAGTCAAGACAGGACTTGTACTTGGTGCCAACAGATTGCAAGGCTAGCCTATCTTATACTGTGCTGTTCTTGCAACATGAATCAAATTATCTCATATTTTGTTGTAGAAGCAGAAAAGGATGACGAGAAAGAAAACAGACAAACTGATGTTCATGGGAAAAGGCCAATAAAGACCAGCAGAAGAAAAGGTAAACAACTTATTTCAGGAAAATCTGATACAAGAACTACAACTTCTTCAGATCAAAATCAAGCAAGACAGTCATGTCAAGGTAGTGTGAGTGAAGAAATGAACCTCATGGAGATGACATCTATGCTGAAAGATTTACATTCATTATCTACAGCTCTTTTGACCGTGGACAAAGAAAATGGTGATGATTCTCAACAGTCATTGTAAACTATTGTCATGGTGAAAACATCAAGTGGGAAAGAACAGAGAGGATGACAGGGATATTATCTTTTAACCAGATAGTTGACCAGTGGCAGGTCTAGTTAAGGGGGTCTCTCCGCGCCTTTAAGGGAAACCAAAACTGAGGCCTGCAAGGTCATTGGCACCATGATACCTTGTTTTCCTTCTCCCTCCTTTAGCATGTTTCAGTCTGCTACTGACAATACTGTATTTCGCTGAACAGGTTCTCTCCTCCCATCGAAAAGAACAGATTAACAAGAAAAAAAAAAGGGTATGGGCAGTGGTCAATAGAAGACCAATTTACCAAACAAAATGATAATAGTGCTTGCAGATACTGTAAACACTGTTTTCTTTGGTTGTGTTCTTTTAAAATAAACTTCACCATACTGGTATTTTTTGAACATGTGTTAAGTAGCGTCAGAAAGGAAGGGTGCTTAATTACACTTTTTTCAGAAGAACCGACACTATCATGGTAGATAGTGCTTGCAGGGTTTTCATTAAGAATTCTTGTAGCGGGAGAAAGTTGTAACATTACAGGAGAATTTTTTGAAAGAGGCTCCATGTCTGATTCAAAAATAGTCATAGGCTACCAAACATTTGCGGGAGAATTCTGTGTAGTAAACAGAGAATTCTCCAATCTTGGGTGCCTAATGAACACCCTTTATTAGAAGACGCTGCTCATATGGAGGGAGTGATAATTAGTTGTTGATGCCAGACAAATTCCTTGTGATTTCTTAAGGTGATTCCCTAGTAAAAGAACCTAACATAGATTATAGATGAAACTTGGTACACCGATGTAACAAGTCAAGAAGATGATAAAAAAGTAATAAAAAGTGGGGGTCACCAAGCTCATTTTGACGTCACAATGCTGAGAAATACGGCTATTTTGGACCCTTTGTCAAAAACCATGCGCAGCCCAAAACTAGACAAAAACGAGAGATTTTTTCGATGATGCATGTGGTATCGCACAGAATTTGACTTTATTGTATTGTTTATCCACTTACATACCAGAAAAATGCCTTTTAATGTTCCTGTTTTTATTCTACGCTCCAAAGTAGAATTGAATTGGACACGCGCTATTCAACCCGTGATAGCTCAATCCGTATAATTTAGTAAAATTGCCAAAAAACTGAACATAGATTTGTGCCAATTTTTTTCTCATCGAAAGGAAGCACTGTCCTTATTAAAATCATGAAATAAAAAATGGGGGTCACCGTACTCGTTTTTGCGGTAGAGCTGCAGAAAGTGCGCACCAAATGCATTTTCTCCGAGTTTTGAGAGAGGACTGGGGCGAGTTTCAAAATAGAATGTATGTGAAAGGGGGAAGAAAGTATTAAAAAATCTGTTTTTACAGAATTTACATCGAGATATCACATTTAGGATACAATGTGATAAAGAAAGCGTTTAAATAAAAATCAAAGTGAGTAAGCACAAGTTAAACATCCACTATCAAGGTTCTCAGTGAGGAAGTCGAACTCAGCAACACGCATACTGCCTACGTTATGCACATTCCCAACACATTGAGTCTCACCTCGGCAAGAAACAACTGCAAGCAAAAATTCCAATAGCGTTTCTCTTCAGTCAACTTCATTTTAATAATGTTACTTGACATGCTCTTTTTTACGGCGGCCATCTTGTTATGCGCAGTAAGAGATGCGCAGTGCAAAACCAGGGAATCACCTTAACTATTTACAACCCTCAAAAAGAAAATAAAATAGACTCATTTCCACTTTAGGAACGATTTTTACTTTATTTTTCTAACAAGCTACACTTAGTAACAGTGATGAAAAATGCATAAATAAATGTGCTTGGTCCATTTTTCTCTACAACATTTCTACTACATCATTTGCATGAAAATAGAAAAGGCTGTATTCTGGCTGAATCAAACTTGCATCTATTTTTGCTTCAAAAGCTCCACTATTTTTTCTGCCATGGGGGTGGCAGAGGCTGGATTTTGACCAGTCACCACTCTATCTGATGCACAGACACAAGCCTCAAACATATTAGGTGCTTTTTCAAATTGTGCCCCATTTTCCTTTAGCTTGGTCTCCAACAGGAAAGGCATTGCTTCAACTAACTTGACAGCTTCCTCTTCTGCATTAGTAAAGCCTGTCACTTTTTTCCCTTTTATAAGGTAATCGCCATTTGATAACTTTGTATTTACAATCCCTGTTAGCAGAGAATTAGGGAACAAAGCTTCAGTTTTACAGAAGGTTTCTATGTCGCTGCATGACACAAACCGGCTTGCTGATTATTTGCAGCTCTAGCAAAAGGCCCTGTGACTCCTGATCTAAAATTAAATTCTCTGTTTGATTGATAAGCATGTAGGAGAAGAAAAAGAAACTAAATTTAACAAGGGTGGAAACATTACTACTAGTTACACATAGTTTCGGTAATAAAAACAAGAACTACATGTACATATCACAAAGTCCACCCTCTCTAATAAGCCCTCCCTTTTCAGGGAAGAAAGTTAATGAGCCCCCCCTCCCCCCCCCTCTCCTCTTCCCCTCAGTATTATTCACTGATAATGACAGACTGTATTAATCAATCATGACTGTCAGCAGTCTATTACAACTGTAAAACTTTTGTGAGGACTGATCCAGGATGTTTTATTGACCAGCTGGACGTTTTTCATCCTGAGATGCACGACCTCCAACTTCCTGTACTTAAGCTTTTCCACTTTGCAGTCTAGTTCTTTATGGAGAACTGATACCATGTTCTTTGAGTAAGCCCCCTCAAATGTGGTTGAAATAAATAAGCTCCACACGGGTCTTAATAGAGGATTTACAGTATTTAAAATCAAATCCATTGGTTACACAGAAGTCACTTGGGGCTTTATTCAGGCACCCTTTCAGTTATTTTGCCTAATCAAAGAAGAGACATTCACTTGATGAGGAGGTGGGGAAGGACTACTCCCCATCCCCCCTGTCTTTCCCACTCCACACATTTGACTCATTCTTCAGAGTGTTAGTGAAATTAGCCATGATAACTTTATCTTTGAATCTTGTCACCTACCAGCAGGTCCATGGCAAACTGCTGCGGCAATACCTCCTTTTTCATATATTGCTGCTATTGCCTTGTTAACATCATCATTGTTTGGAAGATCAAACATGGGGCCATGCCCTCCAACACAGAAGACAACATCATAGTCAGCAGCTTTGATGGATGTAATAGCATTAGTGTTGTCAACAAGGTTCATTGCCTCCTTATCAGCTAAGAATTCTTGGCAGATTGTATCATCCTTAAAAGCTTCAAGACTACTAGGATCCTAAGGATTAAAGAACAAGAACTGTGAGAATCTTTCCCCACCGGTTTTAAATATTGGGTGTTTTTTGTTTTGACTACAATGATGAGATACAGTCAAATGTTTTATTTAATGTACAGTAAGATAAAATGGAGACCAAAATAATGCCCTTAGGAAAGCTGCCAGTTACTGGTACAGTAATGCAAGACTGGCTACTCTGCAAGTCTTAAGATGTTGTCATAGTTGTGTGCATGCCTCTCTCTATTGGAGTCCTGTTTAGAGAAACTTAAGACATGTGTTTGCTGTTCTGCTTTACATGTTAGTAGATCAAACTAAGTTTTGTTACGTTTCATTGAGTATTTCAAGCCTAACTGTTTCATCTACAGTGACTAAAAAGCTGTTTAACCTTTCCTAATATCAAGGTTTTAAAATAAGTTGAAGATGACAGGCTTGAAGACTTGTAGCATAGGACCAGTTACTTCATCCTATGATTTCTTTTTGAAAGTGGTTACATCCCAGTCTCGTTTCACATCCATTTTCTTGTTGGCAAGGACAGTCATTCCTCAGTGGACATATCTCTCGGTTTTCATTATGCATGATGGGTCCTTAATTATCAGCATGATGCATGATTAGGACCAAATTAGCCATGTGAGGCGTGATTGGGTTTAGCAGGGTGGTGCGTGATTTACTGTTTCATAACACATGATGAGTCATAGTGAATATCATTTGAAACTAGAAACACAGAAATTAAAAACAGATAATCATGTCATCATTTTCAGGTCCTTTTTCTCAGTCCTCAAGCTCGCCTAATCTCCCGTCAAAATCGTACTATGACAGCTATTCACTACATATTCTTAGCCTGTTCCAGGCATTCAGATAGTAGAAGGCAGGCAAAAAATTGGTGATGAAAAAATAAACGAGGGGAGGGAACCCTCGCTCTCACCCTAATCTCCCCACCATCTAAATTGCACACTCTACTATCTGAATGCGCGGAATCATACTGGCTAATATCGTTAATATTTGAAACAACACCAGAAAAACATGACGCTGAAAACTTTTTACTAGACCTGATTCATTCAGTGGGTGAGATATTGCCATGTTAACTCAGTGCAATTGCACCTTATTTATGTGAAGAGTGATGGCCTAAAATAGGTCAGCGTGATAGGTATCCCTCCTTGGCCACCCTGATATTGAAACCATGTAGCCATGTGGTCAACAAAATTTTCCCGTAATTCTGGGTGCGCCTTATAACAGGGTATTTAGGTGAAATTTTGATTTTGCTTACTTGTCACAATCGTCTTCGAAAGTTTAGGGTGCGTCTTATAACCGAGTGCGCCTTATAAGTGAATAAATACAGTACCCACTGAAGTAGCTAAAAGGCATAATACTTACCAAAGGAGCCTTTCCTCCCTTAGGGCTGACAAATGTCATATTATACCCCGCCGTTTTAAAAACATGATGTGGATGTGCCAGTTCTGGGAGATACCATCCTGTCTTTTTGCCAGTGTTACCCATGTCTTCATGGCTAGTGAGGACCATCAACACAGCAACCATTTTTGCTTAAATTACTAGTCTGAAAGATTAGAGAAAAGTCATGTTGGAGATTCTGGTAGATGAGTCTCAAAGACATGGGATTTCTACTGCTGGTACAGTCAAATTTGCATTACTATTAAGTGGTCACCCTTGGGAAGTGGCCAATTGAGTTTAATAAAACAGGTTTGGCAAACGCAAGAGTTAATCAACAAAATAAAGATGGTGACAAAGTGAAATATCCTAATAACATGACAAGTTGACCTCTTCTTCTGCATTAAGCAAGGTCAAGTAAAAGATCACTGAATGCCATGCTCAGTGTATCTACTGCACTTGTATCACGACAAAGTGGCCATTTAATAGAGGTGAAGACAATATTAAAAATAACTCACCGGGATCACGGAAAAGGTGCTACCCCTTAATAAAGGTTGCCTGCTTAATGCAGGTCAGTTTTACAGTCATTAAGGGAAATAATTTTCAGGACTTAAGAAAATGACCGCTTTATAAAGGGTGAACACTTAATGCAGTTCCACATAATGTAGGTTTAAATGTATATAGTAAAGTACGGTAAGACATGTTGGAAGGAGTACTACCTTAAAACCATGATGGTTTTTCAGTACTAAAATTGGTAACTGCAGCATGATCTATGAAAACCTACAGGTTGGCAGGTCTGCATGAGACAAGGATGCTAAATGCAAATCTGTGCAGAACATTCTTATCTAATAACCTAAACAGTATAAAATTTTTAAACCTGGTCTGGCTTATACATTGGTTTGGGCAGCTGTCAGATGATCAATATTATTTTAAGACCTTTTTTGCAATGGTGCCATATATGTAATCTGACCTTTCTGAAATCATAGACTTTGTTTAGCTTGAACAAATGGAAGTCATAGGACCAAATGCAGGGCCCAATAGAATTGTATAACGGCGGTAAAACTACTAGCTAGGTCTTGCTCAGTACAATGTCTAGTAAAACCACTGCATGCAAGCGATACTCAAGCTAGGTTCTTAGTACTTATTTCACATAGCATTTTTACAGCAAGCAGCACACATTACTGTTAGCTTTACATCAGTTTTCAGTTAGCTTCTTCACCACTAAGATAATGCAATGCGCTTTCAGTGGCATCAAAATACTCGGACCCCTTCTAGGAACGGAGACCCTGTGGTTCGATTCTTTGAAAAGACCACCTCCCGTAAGTCTTGATCTTCACATTTTGGCTGGTTGTTTTAATACAGGAAAAATTATAATTTTCATGCTCTTGTTTCTCACTTTTGCATTGTGTTCTCATAAGCGTTAAAAATGGTTTAGTGTCTTATGGTCATAACTCAAATTTTTGAGCTAGTGTAAGAAATATACTTTTGAGCTCGTTTGTCAACTTTCGGTATTATCTGAAGATTGATTCCGTGGGGCGTATTTCAATAACACGCTCAGCAGGGTGTATAGCGTAACATAAGATGCCCCCAGCAAGCAGGCCAGGGGAAATCAGTGCATACGCCACTTTTTGACCGATTTGGAAGCACCGAACGGTCACTCGCTGACAACCTCGTTAAATTTGTAGAATTTAATTATATTCTACGTTCGATACCCTAGCTCAAGTGCAAATATTGACAAACCTCCAATCAATAAAAGTACCTTGGCCAAGAATTGTGTACATGCAGATTGTAGAATTATTTTTCGAATACTCTTGAGCGGTTTGAGTGGTCGACATACTGGGGATCGTGGATCTTCGTTTGCATTTCAGAGAACAAATTTTTGCATAGTCATTCCAGGTTACGCAAACTTCACTTTGGATACGTTTAAAAATCCACAAAAAGTTAGAAATTTGGATGTATTAACTGATAAGTTACCATAAAAGGGTGTTACTTTTAAAATAATTCTGCAGAAAGTGATTCTGTGCGTGCCACTTGTAAGCTAGGACCTCAAAGGTTCGACTCGCAATATTTCATTAGGGTGAAAACGTTGCAAAAACATGTCTGAAATTGCTGCATTTAATACTACCGTATGGCCCTTTCACCTTTGAAAACGAAATTATATTCTAAGCAACAAAAAGCAGTGCATTTACCTTTTATCCTTCCTGTCAAACACAGAACAGTTGAGTTTGTGTCAAGGAGTGTAGTTTGGCGGCGAGTGTGGCGTGACAAGGAGAGTAACGCAATGAACAAACGGGAACGGTTTTTTTTTTTCAAGAAAGAATACAAATGTTGAATTTGAAAAAAAATACTTAAAGTAACCATTTATTTTTAATATTATTAATGGTAAATTAAACAGTCTTTAAGGACAAGAAAGTAAACCTAATCTGGGGTGAAAATTTAAATCCTGGCCAGTAAGGGAAAGTTCATTTAATATGACAAGGGGGATGAAGATATTGAGGGGGGGCTCCGAAAATTTTTAGACACCCGAAGGGGCGGCTCTGAAAAAATTGTTGCGCTAGGAGGGGGGGCTCCGAAAATTTGTATACTTCAAAACCAACACATGACATCATCATACAGATCGGATGGTTTTTAACTCAACAATTTAATGACCTGTGCAACTCAGCTATATCACGTGGTTTACAGATATAACAAATGTAGTCTCAGTAATTATTACACTCTTGTTCATCCCAAAAATGCTTTAGAAAATTGTATCACAACTGTATCTCAAGTTTGTCATAGTATAAAATTAATCATTGAAGACAATAACGGTAAATATATTTAATACAGTCTAGCGATCTTTTTTCAGGGGAGCAAAGGAATTGAAGGAGGAGGGGGGGGCTCTGAAATTTTTTCGACTACCAAGGAGGGGGCTCCTAAAAAATTGAACCGCTAGCGAGGGGGGCTGCTAAAATGTCAAGCTTCGAGTTTCAATATCTTCATCCCCCCACCTTGTCATATTAAATGAACTTTCCCTAAGTGTAGTAAATCGGCCTTTGAGCAATCGGAAGGCACCTGTTGTACAAAGAAAATCAGTGCCAGATTTAAAAAGAATTGACAAAGAGATTTATCGCAGAGGAGTAGCCTTTACACATGACACACTGTTTTCTAAACAAAAGAGATCATGCTATGACTAGTAAAATATTCAGGCACATTTGTCAACTGAAATATTAGTGCTTTTTTACTCTAAAACTAAAATTGGGTAAGAAACTTGGCCATAGAATGTTAAGTTTAAAGTTAGATCTTTGAACACTAAACACTAAATATATACAGATTGGAATGTCAGCATCAAAATAAGTAACTTGTTAATCCAAATGACAAAATACCGTAAATACTTTGATTAGAAGTAACTAAAAATATTTTATGTACTAAGCTAATTTTAAGCACAGTCTTGAGTGAAGGCTTTAGAAAATGCCAGATGAAGGTACAATTCTCTGAAGAATTTTTTCTTAGCATGGAATATTCTCCATGACACAGAAGTCTTCCTTCCTGGAAAGAGATAAAAATCTGATTAGAATACTATCAAGTCAAGTAATATGGTTTTACTTTTTCCTTTAACCCAGGTTTTTATGACAGATTACATTTTCTATGCAAAGGCTAGGCCACAGGTGGCCAGCTAAGACCCCCCTCCTGAGTCAGTCCTCAGCTATGTCCCTGTATCTTACCCTCATGTAGGTATTCCACACTGGATGGAAGCCTCTTTGTCGGACTGTCATAATTCAGCTTTACAACAACGTCTTCATTCTGACCTTCAGTCAACTAAAATATGTCAAGAAGAACACACTTTATCTCTTGATTCTATTTTTTTTCACTGGTGGCTAAACTCCAGAATACTCTGCCACTTGTTTGCACCTCGTTAAATAACAAGAGGGCAATTGTGTTACGCTCTCTCTCCTCCGCAGAGGCTCCCGCTGGGTATACCCATCAAAATATCAATAATCGACAAAAATAGAAAGCCCGTGGGGGACGACGTGCCCCGCACGCTCTCTTTTTCTTTCTCCCCAGCCTCCCCACAATACAAAGAGGCCTCTGCAGAGGAGAGAGTGTTACGCTACAAGAGTGAATTGTGTTACAATAGAACCTGGGATGGGGTTTGTTAATAATTAACCAACAAATAAAACATTTTCCTTTTATTTTGCCTTGGAAACTAGCCTGCTGCAGTCATTACTTCGTGCAGCTTAGATAATGCATAAAAAAATATTGATTAACTTATCTCTGCGATGTTGCAGTGACATGCATCGATTTAAGTGAGACAGTTCATGTTTTGAATGTTATTGCCATTGTGACCAGTGAACACTAGAACTTATCAACGATTTTTGCGGTCAGTCATATTTCAAGGGCTATAAAAAGGTGTTCCCTGATGGAGGTTAAACCCTGGTTTTCAGGACCCAGAAAAAGTATCCCTTTCCCCTGATTAGAGATGTCCCTTCAACACGGGTAACAAATACAAAGATTATGTGAACGTTTTTCCAGGACAAAATTTTATGTCTCCTGAACATAGGTGTCCCAAAGGAGAAGTTCCATTGTATACGATGTTTTTCAAAGTATTACAACAAGTGATGGGGGTATTCTGAAGTGGCTCTGCACTGGCCTCCCCAGTTATGGTGGCAACACCAGATCAGCTTGTGCCAGTTACTATGGGCTCACAATGGTACCTTCTCTAACCATGAAATGAGCGTCAATGGGTTTCTTCACAAGAACAGATGCAATTTTCCCTCCTTATAAACGGCAAAAAATTCTGTGAGCTCCATGATGTACAGCTGAATTGTGACATTAACTGAGCTCCTTCATAAAAAAATACTGTTTTCACCAATCGAAAATAAAATTCATATCTTCATGCCGCTGTGTGATATCCTCTATTATAATTAATAACATTAAGTTCTGTCTCTTCGAAAAAGGAATACAAATTTGACAATGGAGCAATGTATGGGAAGGCAACAACCCCTAAATGATAAAGTAAAGAAGAGAAAGGTAAATGCATGGCATGGTTTATGTTTACCCTTGCTTCAAATTTTATTTTCTGCTGTTAAAAGCTGTTTACCATCATAAATTTCCAACAAAATATTTTTGGAATGAAGACAGTTGACCCAAAACAGCACATAAATACGTATTACTCCAATCCTCCATATGTTTTCTCACATTATTACATGGTCTCAGTTGGATTGTCTATTAAAATTTGAGGATTCTTTCTAGATGTCATAGTTACCCTAACTTTCAGAATTCAGAACTCCATGAAAACAACCTAACATATGCATAGTGTGACCTAATCTACTTATATCATCAACCCTGCTTTACCAACACTGGGTATCTGTATACTGTGTATTTTTATCGTGCGTTAATTGTAAACATAGTGTCCTATTCAAATGATGAAAGATTTCTACAGGTTAATTTCACGATGAAATAGTGTGATATGATTGCTTTTGATCATTCTGTTCATCCCTCACACTGTCATCATTTAATGAAGTTCTTTGCCTTCTATTATGCAAGTTTCACTTCCTTGCCTTTTTGCTTTCAGTCATTGCTCCTTTGTATCAATAAAACATTTGTCCATAACATTTTTTTTCTAAGAGCCCACTTAATAAGGACACCTGGATAATATGGGTATGTCCCCCTGTTGCCTGTATTAACCAGGTTCCACTGTACTGCTAAAAAGCCTACGAATCAGGGATAATGTAGTGATTGATAAATTTTAGTCAAAAAAAGATGAAATCGCTGTCACTGGACATTCTTATTTCAGTATTGAGGTGGTGATTCAGCTGAAAAATTGAGATTTTGGAAGGCTTGAGAATATAAGACAATGGATAACAAAGGCAGCTGTTTTATGGTAAACCTCCTTTACTGCTAAATGAGTATAGTTCCTTAATCACTGACTGATAATTTTATCAAGTTGATCAGAGTACATGTTACATTGTGCTCCAGACCAGAAATGATCCAGATGCTCATAAACCTTGCTTTTAACACTTGCATTGTTAGCAAATGCACACAGATCACATGTCCAGTGGTAGTGGCGAGAGAGATCATTTCCATGTAAACAACCCCGTTGCTTGTACTCTGTCTTCCAGCTAAAGTACTCATTATATGCAGTGTTGTTCTTATCCAGGTAGAGTAAATAGTCAGCAAGTGCTTTGACAGAAGGGAAATCCAATACATTGATAAAAGACCCTGGAATAGCAATTTTCTTGTAGTCAGCTCCCCCCAGTACAATAGGAACAATACCATTTTCTAAGGGGGAGCCCCAGTACTTCTCTGTCACATAATCCAGGCACTCGGTGTTTTCAAAAGCAAGCTGAAACTTGTAAGATTGAAGCAGTTTGGTGCAATCCTCGGTACTGAAACCTCCACGACTACTACATCCATTACTACCACATCCACCGAAAATATCCACTTTTATGAATTGCTTTAGTTTATTGACGTAAGAGAACCGTTTCCCTCCACAGTTACTGACTGTCCACACAACCAACTTGTCTTTCCCAAGAGAATAATCTTTCGATGCTTGTGGTCTTTCATCATCGACCTCTAGAGAAGTATAGAAACCATAAGGATGATAAATATCGGAATCCGTTCGATACGTCATGGTCCAGTTAAATAATCCGGCATATTGGCGCGTATCAGGGGTGTGGGCTGGGCTTTCAATGATATAAAAGACCCACGCTTGATTTGGAGACCGCTTGTTGTGCAGCTCGCGAAGAGAGTTTACGCTAGGCATATTTCGGGCATGAAATATAACTACATCGCTTGAATTAAAGTCTTCCTTTTTGTAACTAACCACACAGTTTTGGACGGCACAGGACTTGCCTTTAAAGTGAGTAAACTTTTGGTTGTCTTCCAAACCTTCCCACGGGTACGACCCAAAAAATCCAGTGTAAATTAGCACCACACGAGGACGATAAGGTTTAATGTTTGGACGCCCTACTCGCAGAGTAAACCTTGCAAGATGGTGAGAAATGGGAATGAGTAGCAAAATCATCATCAAACAAACACACGCAATAATCCAAATGGAGGACAAGTTTTTCCAAAACATTGCTAACTTCCTTGATTCTTCGACGCCGTATCCAGTGTGTTCGATTGCAATCCAGTGCCGCTGTTACATGTATTTTTCGGTACTGAAGACGAGCGTTGATAGCCTACGTGTAGCCGCACCCTCCGTCCGACAAAGGAAAAACGAAGCAGAAATGTGTCACTCAAATGATGAGCCTGACGACAGGTGATAATTCTTACGACATTGCATGAATGTTTTATTTTTTATCCAGTTACGTGACTGTCTGTACATCATACATTCACTGAAAATTGTGCCGCTGCTTATACTGTTTCTATCCCATTATTTTCTCGGCCAAATATAAGCGGTCCATGCTGAATTACTTCGTGGCCGTGATCGTCTGAAAAACCGCCTAGTGGGATTACGAAACTATTGAGGAACGGTGGAACTCTAAAGTGAAAAGAACATTAAGGTTTCTTAAAAAAAGCGTGCCAACCAAAATCCATATTCAGACAATAGATAGAAAAAATTTGGCTACACGGAATAAAAAAACACTTGAATTGAATGATTTACTTCTAAATTTATGCTCGACTCAGAAATGAAACACGAACATTAGATGTAGGCGTATGATTCCTTGAAATCCAGAATTTACTGTGGACTTGCCTCGAATGAAAGCGAAAATTGTCTGAGTTACCGTGACATCTCTACTGTACTGTTTGGCACGAAAAAAGGAAAAGGAATAGCAGGGGCACCCAACGGCAATTTTCGGGAAAATATCTGTTCGGAAGACGATTTGAGATCTAGAATTTTCGGAGCATTTGTTGTAAAATTTCTTGCTTGCCTGCCTCTCCTAGGATTTTCGAACATCTACAAAATGGTATAATTGCCCATTTTAACGGATTTTGACCCTAAAAAAGGCCACCTAGAATTTTCGGGAGCCTTTTCCTGCCTGAAATTTTCGAGAAGGTAAGTTTTTATCCCTATAATTTTCGGATCACTAGACTTCAGCTAGGAAATCCGAACAGATGAAAAGTTTTTAGGGAATAAAAATATGCCTATATGCACCGTTTGAATACTAAAATACGTTCAACAATGCTATGTTAAGTGGCTTTGAACTATATCCTCGTTGGGTGCCCCTGGAATAGGCTGGCGGCGCTGAAAATACATGTTTAAGTATTCAGCAACGTGACACTCAGGGAACGCATCTCAAATAAGTGCCACTAGATGTCAACTGAATAAACAAAGTTTAGATATACCAGCGATAAACCATATCGTTTTAGGAAAGTTTAGTAAACTTTGCTTTCATTCTACCGCCGTTGCCACCGCAACAGACTAGATCTGTGTTTACCATAGTAAAATAAGAAAAGCCGGTCACATTAGAAAACGTGTTTACAGTAGTAAACTCGACTTTACTATAGTAAAAAAAGCCCAAGTGTGACCACAGCCAGTGTCGCTAAAAACTCATTCCCTGTTGCTAAAATCTGTTAGTTCTCGCTGAAACTTATTCGCTATCGCTAAAATCCATTGTCGCTAAAACACATTCGCAATAGCTAAAATCCATTCGCTGTTCCAGAAACTCATTCGGCATCGCTAAAATCCATTCACCTGTTAACTGTTGCTAAAAATTAGTCGCGGCTCATACTAAAATCCATTCGCTATCGCTAAGACTCATTCGCTGGAAAAATAAAAATAACCCGTCGAGGCTTTCGTACAACCAAAGACGCTGCTTTATTCGTGTTGATCAATGATTTTATTTATAGTGATTTTAATGAAATTCATAAATCTTTTGTCCATCACTTTCCTTGCTTGCTGTATTTCTTTTACTGAACAGTTCAGTTTTTTTTTTCAGCTATTTAATTAAGCAGTATTTTTTTTTCTAAGACAGCTATTTTGTCACTATACGTGTATGACCTATATTCCTTCTACTCAGGCGTTCTACTCGTACTTCTCTACGAACTACAGGGGCACCCAATGGATCTGTTCCTCCAAATATATTTTCTTCGGGCAAATTTTTGCTCGGGCCGGGAGACTTGGAAAAAATGCTATGTCCTTGGAAGGAACTTGTTGCTGGGAAATAGTCAATTCAGGGTGTCTGAGGAGATTCAGAAAGGATGTCGCTATGTAGCTACTCCCTCTCAGTCTTACTGCCGAAAAAACTGCTCAAATGCCCCGTCCCCCGAGCAAGTGTTCGAGTTGAAACCTCTCACCAAGAGAATGGATTTCACGTCGAATCCGCGCCTATTGCCAGCACTCCCGCAGGGGTTTATAAAGGTACATAATCACACCGCAGTTTATTCATGAGATTCAGAGAATAATAAAGTCTCTTCCGGAATAGCGAGAGTGGGAAACTCGGGGCGTAGAGTCTGTGGTGCATTACCTACACCACTAGGCCGACAAGCAATGGTTTGATTTGAACCTATATAGCAACAACCCCCAACAACCCTAAACTTAAATTTCGGGGTGTGTATATAAATGCAAAATTTGCAATAAATTTACTCTACAGTTATAGGAAACATTTAGCCATAAAGTCACTTTGTATATTCAACAACCCGAGAATTTAGCCATTAATCAGTGCTTAACCCAAATCACTATTTTCAGGGCTTATCTTCTCTTGCCAGAGCTTAAGTCGTGGTGTTGCACAGGGTTCAATTTTAGGCCCTTTGTTGTTTTTAATTTATATCAATGATCTCCCTGGATGTCTTCTCCATACCAAAGCACACATGTATGCCGATGATACCACGATATATGCGTCCTCTGTATCCACTGCTGAACTATATGCCAAGGTAAATAATGACCTAACTCGCGTTAGAAACTGGCTTCTTGCAAATAAGTTAAGCTTAAATGTCACTAAAACGGAGTATATGTTCTTAACAACTACCTTCAAATTATCTAACTTAGGAAGAGACTTTCCAATTAAGATTGGCAACAATCATGTTAAACGAGTCCAAACAACAAAATATTTAGGAATTCACTTAGATGAAAATCTTAAATGGAACGAGCATGTTGACAAACTTTGTTCAAAAGTCAATCGATCCATAAGTGGTCTAAAACAGGCACGTGATTATGTACCATTAGATGTTCTAAATACTATTTACAAATCTCTTATCCAGCCTGTGTTCGACTACTGCGACGTTGTTTGGGACAATTTAGACCAGGGACTTGCCACTAGGATCCAGAAATTACAAAATCGTGCTGCACGCATAATAACCTTTCAAGGTTATGACGTTCGTTCAGCCAAATACGAAAACAACTAAACTGGGAAGAGCTTGCCTAAAGGCGTCAAAGGCACTAATGTCTATTAATGTATGATACAGTGAATGGAAATATACCTAGTTACTTAAGCGATCTTTTCTCGAATGTCTGTGAGAACAACCCTTATAAGTCTACGCTAAGAAATGCGGAATATAATGTTGTACTGGACCACGTTCCAAAAACAGAATATTACAAGGGGTCTTTCTCATACAGAGGAGGAATGCTGTGGAATTCTTTACCAAATGACATAAAAGTGTCCGAATCTGAAGCTATCTTTAAAAGAAAACTGGCTAGTAGGCAGGCAAACTGTTGACTACATTTTACTATATTTTATTATTTGTACATATTTTTAGTGTAGTTGTACAGTATTTACTTCTGGCTTTCATGTAAAGAAGTTATGTAACTTATGAAATTACCGTATTCAAATAAAAGTGAATCAATCAATCAATCAATCAACCCTAGTCTTCACTCGGCTGTATTGGAGTGGCTTTTGGAATGCTTTGGAATTTTGAGTCTTCACTTTCCTTAAAAATATTTTATTTTCTCTGAAAAAAATTGATTTTCTAGGAAAATGCCCGAATAATGCTTAATGCGTTTGCCTCACTAAAATGCTCGCAAAAATGCATGCATCAGGCTCAAAAGCCTAAACTTGGCTCTACTTTGCGCAACATGTTACCGCAACTTGCAATTTCACGTAAGTTTGTTGCGCGACTAGTTGAGCGCGCGGGTGGTAATACAGCAACAACATAGGGCCGTTTATACGAGAGAAAATAAGCCGCGGCTTACATAAGACGCGAACACCCCGTATAAATGGTACAAAATCTACGTTCACGGATTATTCAACCCACGGCTAGCTCAAGCTGCGGCTTATCCTGGCCGAGGAATTTTGGGTTAGGCTTAACCGAGCCCCAGCTTACCGAAGACGAGAAAGTGCTCGTATAAACACAGGTAGCCCAAGCTCGAAATATGAACATCGGCTCCTGGCATCGGCGAGCATCGGCATTGTTTCGTAACATTCAAAATATAAGGATTTGTATGGGAAAAAAACCTATCTTTTCTGTAACCTACGAAAATGAAAGGATTTCAATAAAAAAACAGCTTACCTTACTTAAAATGTGTGTTACGTCTCTCCTGTGGGGTCCACAGACCGATTTATGGCCGCTTTATGGGTTTTTATGTAAACGGTTTTCTCTTTGCCTGCGTGCAGACGTCTCCTATTTCCTTTGTTGCACGTCTGCACGCAGGCAATTTTCTCTCTGTACAAAGGTAAACAATGCCGATGCTCGCCGATGCTCATATTTCGAGCTTGGGCTACCTGTGGTATAAATCGACTCAAACGTTGTCCGCGGTTTGCTGGGTAGTGAACCATTACTGCGCATGCTCTGTTTTCAATTATATTTCAAATCCCAGACCTTCACGGCTGAGAGACAGGGCTGCAATGGCGGGAAAAGGGACCGTACAAAACTACGACGGCGACGGCAACGTCAAAAAAGCAATAGGTTTAATGAGCAAAACAACAACTCTGCACGTGCATTACGCATTTTTGTAAATTTCGTTGCCGTCTCTGCACAACTACGACTTGAAATGACAAAATTTTAAGTGTACTCGAGGACGGGAACGCCAAGGCGATGAATTCTACCATCTCTGTCTGACCTCGGGCGCGGTCCTCTCTCTTGAGCTCCAACCTAAATTCCCTTCTTTTAAAGAACAGGACGACCTGGAATAATCGCGAAATAGTGTGAAAGGATGAGAAGTGTATTTTTCAGCGACGTTTTAATGGACGTCGCCGTTGTTGGATCGTAAGGTCCATAAAATGACCTGCTGCACGAGAGAGCCGGAAATTTCGTCTTAACTCTACCACTCGATTGATCGCTGACAAACTTTTCGTCGAGGTTTCCGCACAAATTTCGCAACAGCCCAGCACTTATGTTGACCGAAATGTTAATTTGAAACGAAAAAGACAGTAAAATATAGCAATTTTCCCGACCAAAGCCAATCGTTTCGCTTTTCTGCCGCGTACTAAGCGTGAACCATTTATACTAGTAGTTCGCGTCTTATGTAAGCCATAATCGTATAAATGGTTCCCCTCGCTTCTTAAGTAAGCCACAGCAATAGTAAGTCGCGGGTTATTTTCTCTGGTATGAACGGCTCTAATGTTGCGCGACAAGTTCAACGAAAATGTTTCCAGTATTACTTGACCTTTAGTAAAAAGTTCCTCAAAAGATTTGTGGAAATGCATATTTTTACTCAAACGTATAAACATTGACACTATTCCAATAAAAGTTTGCGTATTTTGCAATGCATATCTTGGAAAACTTTCCACGATCATGACGTGGCAGATACCATGTATGATCAGTAACTGTCAGGAGCCTATACTGGTGAAACAAACAATTTACCGTTTCTATAATAACTGCTTGTTTCTTTTCCTATTTCGGATGATATATTATCCTATGAGCAGTGGTTTCTCCAGGCCGGTAGCGTCCGGCACGAAGAAACCACTGGTCGCAGGGTAACGCAATGAGCACTTGCTGAAAAAAAAAAAAGAATATTTTGTCCATTGTTTAAAAAGACCCCAAAATTTTGTTTTAGCCTTCGACATTTTTTCAGATACGCACGTGCGTACAAGCAGCTAAGCCTTGAAATCCCCTTCCCACAAAAAAGGATTACAGGATAAAGTAGCCTGTTCCAGGCGTTCAGATAGTACAGCGCGGGAGAAAAATTCACGAAGAAAAAAAAAAACGAGGGCAGACTAGAGGGGGAAAGGGGGAGGGAACTCTCTCCTCCCCCCCCCGTTTTCCCGCTGTACAATTTAACTTGCTCCCCACTGACCGCTGCGCTCTAGTATCTGAACGCCTGAAACTATAGCCTGCGAAAAGCAGACGTTTCTCCTCGCTCATCGCGAGAAACATCTGCCGTTCGCAGGCTACCCTGGAACTAGCCTATTCCAGGCGTTCGGATAGTAGAGCGCGAGAGAAAAATTCACGAAGAAAAAAAACGAGAGGAGACCAGAGGGGGAAAGGGGGAGAGAACTCTCGATCTCCCCCCCCCCCCCACCGTCCCCCCCCACTCCCCCGTTTTCCCAGTGTACAACTTAACTCGCTCCCCTATCTCTGAACGGCTGGAACAGGCTACCCTAGAACACGCTAAGGATAAAGTTTCACATCGCGCTGTCACGCAAACGATTTTAATAGCGATAACAATATACGATCGGCGGATCGCAAAACGAACGCAAAACAATGTTCCAAAGACGGTTGCTGAAGGTTTGGTCAGTGGTATGTTTAAGTTCATTTTTCCTATTCTTTGCCTTATTTTATTTTGCGGACCATCTAAGCATAAAGTTTTTTCCAAAATCTCAAGTCCTCAACTCAGTCATCTCTCGGTCAGAACTACACAACAATCGAGGCCAAAGAAATTCAACCTCGATGGAGTTTTCGAACACCCGACCGCATCCCTCTGTGTTGAAACATTCCGCCGTCAAACGAGTAGGAAACAAGAAATCGACGGCGACGCATTCTACAGACAGAAGAACTTCCCGTGGATCGAAATCAAACAGGAATCCAAACTTCAATCAAGGAAAAGAGAAGTCCACCAGAAGACGCTACCGAAAAACTTATCGTCCGGTACTGCGACCTACAAAAAAACGCACTCGTTTTAATGTGAAATCCCAAAGTTACGGAAGCTTCAAACAAGAAAAACAAGCAGAAACAGCAACTATAACCTCTGTAAAACCTACAATCATCAGCGCTCTCACAACGCTGCTGGACCCACAAAGGCCTGAAAGAACAGCCTTTTCAACAATTCAGACCCCTCTGAATCCTACTGAAAAAAGCACTTATTTTACATTGAAATCATCGAGCAACCCAAGCTTCATTGAAGAAGCAACAACGACCTCGAAGCGTCTAACAGACACTAGTACTCATCGGCTGACTTATTCGTCTTTGGAATCAACTCAGGCAAGCTTCACAGCAAGAACAAGCAGTGCGACCTCTTTGAATCCTACAGACATTAGCACACATTTTAAGATGAAACCACAAAATAACCTAAGCTTTATCCGAAAGCCAACAACGAACTCGAAGCATCTAGCAGATATCAGCAAGCATCGGCTGATTTCTACTCATTCAGAATCTTTGAAATCGCAAACTCAGCTGAGCTCCACAGCAAGTTCAGCAAGGAATCCTACCTCTTTGGACACTGTAAGCAAAAACACTTATACTGATTTGAAATCAAATAACAATTATCCAAGCTTATCTGATCTACCAGGGAAAATAATTCCAACGACAGAAGCTACGGGCCCCCGTGTTGTATTAATTTACACGGCATTTTTTGGCTCCAACCCATGGAAGGGCTTGGAAAATTCGCAAAGTTGGACACATTTTAAAGGAAAACCTTGTCCCGTCCAAAACTGCGTTGTAAGTTACAAAACAGAAGAGTTTTCTTCAAGCAACGTGGTGATATTCCACGGTAGAGATATGCCACGTATAAATACGCTTCGCAAGCTACACAACAAAAGACCCCTTAATCAAGCCTGGGTCTACTTTATCCTCGAAAGCCCTGCTCACAGCCCTGATGCCAGGCAATATGGTGGATTATTTAACTGGACAATGACTTATCGTAGGGATTCGGATATTTATTTCCCATATGGATTCTTTAAACTTCTACAAGCTGACGATGAGAAGCCACAAGCATTTAGAGATTATTCCGTTGGGAAAGACAAGTTGATTGTGTGGACAGTTAGTAACTGCGCAGGGAAACGGTTGTCTTACGTCAATAAACTAAGGCAGTTTGTACAGGTGGATATTTTTGGAGGATGTGGTAGAGGAGATTGTGCTAGAAATTCAGGTGATTGCACCAAACTGCTTCAATCTTACAAGTTTCAGCTTGCTTTTGAAAACACCGAGTGCCTTGATTATGTGACAGAGAAGTACTGGGGTTCCCCCCTAGAAAATGGTATTGTTCCTATTGTAATGGGGGGAGCTGACTACAAGAAAATTGCTATTCCAGGGTCTTATATCAATGTATTGGACTTCCCTTCTGTTAAAGCACTTGCTGACTATTTATTGTACCTGGACAAGAACAGCACTGCATATAATGAGTACTTTAGCTGGAAGAGAAAGTACAAGTCGGGTGGTGTTCTCCAGAATGGTTTAGACGGAAACTATCATTGGATGTGTGACCTCTGTGCACTTGCAAACAATGCAAGTGTTAAAAACAACGTTTATGAGCATCTGGAACAATTCTGGTCCATGGAACAATGTAATTTGTTTTCTGAAGAATTTAATACAATCATTTCTCGCTAAGTGCAAATACACCTATCTGTTACATTGTACCCCTCATTATTATGAGTTCAAAGGATAATAGGATGAATCAATTACTTTTTGGCTTGATGAGATCAGATGGCAATACCCTTGACTGGAAGATAACAACGTCATCCTTAACATTTTTGATAGAAGTTGTCAAATCTCTCTTGTCAGCTCTGGCTATTACCATTTACTTTTGTACCAAGACCCAAAGGGAGTTTACTTACAAAAACATGCAGTAGTAACAGCAATTTTCCAATTGCGTATGCTCTTATATACCAAAGAAATGACATCAAAATATTCAAAATGCACATGCAAAGTTTTGCAAGTTAAATAAACTGCTGAAGAGGTGAGTGTTCAAGTATCTCTGCAAACACTGCACAGTAAATAAATGTTTTCGTAATAATATTTTTGCCCAAACTTTTCAATTAAATTAATATTATAAAAATAATAAATTGATCAATAATCAATTAATCAACCATTCCACGGTATAGGTCAATATAGAGGGGTCACTTGTCCACCCTTTTCCCTAACCAACATTTCTACAAAATGGCTGAAACTGCACTCCAGCCTCCCTCCAACTTACCTGTAACCTGGTGGAAGGCTATCATGGCAACATTCCACACTGCTTAAAAGGTTTTTTCAATGGTCAGGCCGGAGGCCGGGATTTCCCCTCAATGCATTCCCTGGCTACTTTCAAAGGAAGCAAAAGAAATTTCTAGCTGTTTGATTCCCCGTCTGCTTGTTGTATTTACCTGGCAACTTGAAATCTTAGTGACATCCCTGAATGGTTTTTAAGTCAGTCAAAAAAGGCTTGTCTTAACACAGGACTACTTCTATGAAGATCAATAAACTTCAAATTTCAACTGAAAAAACACTTAAGCCCCTGTGTGAAGACTACCTTTCCCTCAACCTAGTGCGTGCAATGGACTGCATCACGGCTTGGAACAGAAAGCACCAACTTTTGAAATATTTACCCTACCTTGGGTTTAAATTGAACAAAATCATGGGCAGGGCTGCATGATATTTCTCCTTCTAATTTTTCTCTGTGAAGCTCCTGGCAAAGATGAACCTGTGGGAAGAATTTACTTAAAGATGAGGTGCTCAAGTGAAAGATAATGCAAAACTTCAATCAAACAAAGACAGTAGTATTATTATTATTATTAGCTAAAGAGATCAATAAAGTTTAACTACGGAAGTTCTTTGCACGATAAAAAATGTCATTAAACGCATTACATGTACATTTTGTTTAGACTGTTTTCCTACTCATATAACTGTGCTCACATTGTGGGTGGCTCCTTCTAAAATTTTCTGTTATTGGTAAAAGATTTAATGGAGCCAAAACCAATTGACCACTCCAGAAAATACCATAGCATACCATAATGCTCTTTGTTTTTCACCCCAAATTTTGCATAAGCATTGTTTTCAGTTTCTCTTGGGGCCATTTTAACTCCCAAGAGAAACTGAAGACAATGCTTATGCAAAATTTTGGAGTGACAAACTGTTACAAAGAGCATTATGGTATGTTATGGTATTTCTGGAGTGGTCAATTGTGGAGTTGCACACATTTTGGACATTCTACGGAAGAACAGTTAAACCATATAGACATTTTGAGCAACAACAATTTGCTGTTTGTTCCCTTTGAATAGATATAAACAAAGACAGAATAATCTCTCAAGTTACCTGTTCTCGTCTTGCTACAAATGCATTCAAATGCTCTGAGATGACCATGAAAAATTTCTGAAAGAAAAAAATCAATATTCATCAAGTCAGAACAATCGATTAAACATAAAGTGATTAGAAAATTTGAGTTTCCTTGGGATGACATCACTTTCAAGTACTATACTATGAAATAAAACTGTGTAAAAATACTCCAGTACATCTTTCAGGGCAACTTTGTAAAACATTTAGGACTTCCAAATAGGGAGAACCCCCAAAATCCAGACTGCTTGATTGGAGCAAACTCCAGAATATTTTTCTCAGACTCCGATGTTTAAGTAGTCCAACTTCCTGAGCAACAGCCTCTCCTACTTCTAGCTACTTCTTTAATCAACTACTTGTCTGCCCAACACCAAATTTTATCATTTTCCTTTCAATACAACACTAAAATACTTTATCAGAGTAGCCCAGAGCAGTCGTACAGGCTTAGCATTCCCCTTTTCACATGCATTTACTTTATCTAGGCATTTGGCTTGCCGGTCGGAAAACTCATTTTAACACACACCAGCTGGATGGGTTTCTCCACTTGCCCCCGAGTATGGGACAGCACTTTGTCACGCACAATTCACCTACGTTTAACCTACTCAAGAGGCATTTGAATAAAAAAAGCATGACTTAAGTCATATGACCACAAAATGGGAGGATTTCAGAGTTTTATTCTCATGTAAGGAACTTTTTATTTTGTTGTGATGACCATCATGAAGAATCACAAACTGAAGGTAATTATCTCTTTCTGTACAAACCTAACTTGGACAATCACCAATGGTTTGTCAAATTCCTGATACTTTATGTATTTGAGGGAAAAAAACATAATTCAACCAAGTACAAAATACCTTAATATCACTGTTCAAGTACTGTTGACATATCGAGTCAACTGGGATAAAATAGAGTACAGTATGCTTGCAGATCTAAAAAAGGGATGTAAAAAGGATCTTTTAAACATAGAAGAAGCTCTGTAAGTAACCCAGATCAAATAATACTCACTAATTGCTACTAGATGCTCCAATAGAACATGTTTTTTTTTTCATCAGGGCTGTCACTAAGATTTCAGGGTTCCGGGTTCATTCAATAATAGTAGGTGGGTAATTGAACAGCTGTGACACATGCAGAAATTACTTTTGGTTCTATTTTCCTTCATGCTTCCCATGAAAGTAACCAGGGGAAATCCCCCGCCCCTGGCCCTTGGTGACAACCCTGCTTCATTACCTTTCATTGTCATGTATTGCTTCCTATTTAATGCACATCAGTAAGTTACTAATAATTTTACAGCTCAGCCAAACAGAAATTTGCAACCACTAGCAACTGCAGAAAAAAAACAATAGGTGTCTCCTATAGCAGACATCCCTTTTCCTTTTCCTCAACCACCCCTTTTGAAACCTACCACACTGGCTAAGAATTTGAGTGATAACAAGAAATATTACAGTCAAACCAGGTCAAGCGTTCCCGTCGCTAACGAACTAATGAATTCATTCACGGAAAAATGATTTCGTTTGTTGATTCAATAATCCATTCATAAAATGAACAATCCAATAGTCATATTTAGCCTCGATTCCATAATCAAATGTTGATTCGATTACTGTTTTTTGAAAAATTACACTTTCCACAAGTTGACCTCAGAATTTTGTTTTTTCCTCTTTTTTTTTTCTGAGAGTCGAGTGCTGGCGAGTTCTGAAGTTCAAACCCAAACAAACTGTTACATGTACGCCAGTTAACTGCCAATAATCAGTGCAACAGACCTAGGCCTGACCTCTTAGAAAACACGACAGTCAAACTGAGGTCAGTGTATGTGCGGTGATTGGTGGATTTCGATCCTCGGCCTTTTTCAGTTTCTTTGCGTTTGCGGTCTGTCTATTCTAGCTGTTATTTTGATTAAAGGCAATGAAAAACGCAATCGTAAACGGCAAGAAAAGGGAAGCAAATACGATTGAACACAACAGACAAGAATAAAGAACAGGTAGATTTTGTTCATAAACCAAATCAACATTTGATTATTGAATCGAGGTACAATTTGACCGTTGGATTATTCATTTTATGAATGGATTATTGAATCAACAAATGAAATCATTTTTCCATTAATGAATTCATTAGTTTGTTAGCGACGGGAACACTTGACCTGGTTTGACTGTAATATTATTTTATTGGCCCTTACTAGTTGTGATTTCAAGACAAACTATTTTGTTTAACATTTTGCTTATCCCCCGATTGAAGGCCTAAATATATGTACAGGCAGAATCCACTCAATTTTTAAACCCTCACGATTCTACCAGAATATTATAACAAGACATACAGTGTTGTGTCATTGACAACTCACCTTTAAACTGTTGTCCTTTAACTCTACTTCAATATAATATGGTTCACGATATCTTGCTATTGGTTGAAAAAAAAAAGAATTACTTACAACTTGAATTTCAAGTGATCAAAATTGGTGATCTTCTGACTTGTACAACAAGAAAACCAAAATACAAATGTAAAAATAACAACTAAGGGGGTTGGAGGTAAATGGTAATTGTAAAGAAGTGGTCATTAAGGGGAGCTTGAAAAAAGAATGAATGTATGAATATTATGATCTGTTTATCAGGACAAAAAGAGGCTGTTTGATAAAAAGGTGGCCTCTAGGTCAAGCTTGAGGTTTTTTTATATCTGAAAAAAAAAAAAACAGGACATTCGAAGTGTCCAGAGAAACAATGTATAGATAATTATGGAGCAAGAACACTAGAATTATGAGCAAATTGCTAAGAATATGCACCAACTTCATATTTCAACTTACAGTTAAAAAATGTTTCGCATCTAAAACAAGTCCTTTTGGCTTCCTGGGAAGCTATTGAGATGCCTGTCAGTCTGTAGGTGTCACACAGGTCAGTAAGCTGAAAGCAGAAAAACATTACCTCAAAAAATATTTGAGTATAATGATTGTAAAGAATACTGAATATGTCACTCAAATAATTTCCTCTTGATGTATCATTGGCTAAAAGTCAAGTAGCTTAAATTTTCAGTCAGAGAATTCCGGCTGAATAATGGAAGCATCTTAAAGAGAAAGAATAGCTTAAAAATCAGGTAAACTAAAACCTCCAATAGTTATTTTAAATATTGTAAAATGAGATGTTCCTCGTACCTTATGTTTTTGTAACATTCTCACAGCTGTGATGATAGCCTATAAATATACATAGTATTGCGTCAACTGAAGGACACATGGTGGTTTAGTAGTGGTTATTAATAATGTATGCAACTTTGGATTTGGGGGTGATCTGAGTTCAAGCCTTGACCATACATGTACCATTGTGATGTTTAAATACACAAGATGGCTTATTAAGACAGGGTTTTCATTCATTTTTTATTTGTTCAATTCCCCACCTACTAATAGCCATGAACATGCAATCTTGGTGACAGCCCTGCTAAGGTAACTGATATTTACAGAGTTCAATAAAGCAATTTAAAAGAAACTACCCAAATGTAGTACAAATTTCATCAGTACATTAAAAAATTATTATTTATGTCACAGTGAGACCTAATTTTTGCAATTTGATGAGCATTTGCAACACAAAACACAAAATTTAGTTGCCTCAAAATGATAGTATTTTATCCACATCAAAATTTCTGAAATACTTTCAATAACATTTTCCTGTCAATATGATGTTATATCTGTAGATTATAATTTTTACTACCTTAACAAAGCACTGAGGTTTTTCCCTCAGTTATCTGTAAATATTGTCACCACTACACATGAAACACTTTCTCATTACCATTCACAATCAGCTATATAGTACCTTATTACTGGTGCCTGTGACAATGTCCTTCCTTGAAGACTGACCTTCAACAAAGTTAAGGCAAGCACAAAAATAATTGATATAAAAAAACAGAGGGAATAGCACTTTAAGGACAGTCGTTGTTAGACAAATTGACACTCTGACTGTTGAAAATGAATACAAGTGTGGATGAATAATATAATGTATGTTGCTCAGTAGTACTTACTACCTTTTGCTATTACAAGATAACTGTTTCATGTGCAGTCAGTAACATTTATAACTAACCTCACAAAAAAGTTCTGTAAATGTTCAAGCACTGCAAAGCAAATAATTTGGCTTTTGACCACGAACCACCAGTCGACTAATTTGCTTCATGATTTAAATTTTTGAACAGTTGGACCATTTAAAACAACAATATTATATTCCATTACAACTGGGAAAAACAATGGCATTTAATTTTGTTTAATGCACTTCTTACTGCATGTTTAATTGGGAAATAATCTGATTTGCCAGGATGCAGTTTTAGTGCAAGTACTGCAAAACAAAATAATTTATATGTAGGGAACAAACATGCGATTAAGAGAAATAATACTGAGCTTCAGAAAATCTGCCAAATAAACCTACCTTTGCTTTTTTTCAGATACTTCTGTAATATTTCATGGGGACCATTATTCAGCCTTTTGCGGAGTTTATTTCTTCTTTCTTTTAACTGATCAACTGCCAGGTTGAGAAATTCAAAAGACCAAAAATTATGAATAAAATTACAATAAATAATAGAATGTCCAGAACAAGTGGCTTCTAGATCTAAGTACTGAAAACTCCACTGCTTTTTTTGGAGGGATAGGAATTTGTTTTTCCAATAGTGGGAGGAGGCTAAAGCATTTTCAGAAGCAGTGAAAGCCCATCATTCATTCAAATTTAAGATTTGTGAAAGAAAAAAAATAATAAAAACGATAGCCAATGGTGAAACACAAAACACAGGTTTTGTCAAATGTATCTTTCCTTCAAGCTGATGACATGATTCAACATCAATCAAAAGTTGTTGCTCAACATACTTTGGGTGATGCAATTGTTGAATGAGTAGAAACAAAAAGTTCAGTTAGTTTGACCATCGTTATTTCCTAATACCATCTCAAGGGATTCTAGAATTGAGTGTAAATGCTATGATGGACGATTATGATGGACTCGAATGTGTGTTATAATATTGTTCAGAGCATCCCAACCAAAAGGCAGATTGATAATGATGATGATTTCCTAATGCATCAATCAATTTCAACTGCACCATCCATTTGCCCTCCTATTCTTATCTCCTTTGCAGGTGCTTGGCTGTTTAAGCATCCTTGTCCCCAAGAATTTGTCATCTGAGAAGAAAAACTATTTGTCATCTGAGAAGAAAAACTGGGGGCAGTTCACTGGGGATGGGGTATGGAAGGAAATGACTGATACTTTGAAGCAACAACAGTCTGTCAGTCTTACTGAACGTTTTGTTTGTAGTTATTCAAAAAGCAGGAATTGACTGATGCACAAGTTACAACTTGCTGAATGGAATGGAGTCCACCACTTTTCTCTTTACAACAATCAACAAGTTGAATGACCTTTTCCCAGCGTGGCTAATGGAACAAAGCTGAACCAAAAATCAGTCGAACTCAAGTGAACCCAGTCAGTCTGATTGTTGTTCACTTGTTTTGGTAATCGAACATAATCGAACTGGAACTTTTCAGCTAGTTCTATTAAAAGAAATTGTTAGTTCGTTTACCAAACTCGAATCAAACAAACTAAAGTGATTTGTTCGATTTTGCTCGGTAGAAAGACAAAAATGGTATAAAAATCAGTGAGTATTTAGTTTTAAAAAATTACTGAATTGGAAAGAATCCCCTCTTATTCAGTAAATTCCATCTGTTCGATTCCAGAATTGTTAGTTTCATGCAGGCTTTCATGTATTCTGCTCCCTCTGACATCTTGCCTAGTCTGTACTGGTGTTTGAAATTGGACACATAACTTAATTGTTTTGTTAACCACAGCGTCTTGTTTGAAATGAGATGAAACTTGTTAATGTTAGCCTGTGTTGCAGCCTGCCCACACATCATCTATACCATTTAATGGTATAGTCCATCTGACATTCTTTACAGGAGGTTTAGAGTGTCTGCGATGCAGGCTAGTTTTATGCAGTACGATAGCCTGCGAGCAAGCTGTTGGGGCGCTCTGGCAGCAGGAAGTAAAAGCAAGGAGAGCTTGCAACTACATCTCTGGAATTTGAATTCCACCTCCAGTTTCCCAGTCGCTCCCCGTCAACTGAGCTGTCAGATTTCCGCCAATGAGCACGAAGCAGTGAAGAGCACGCATGTAAACAAACATTGCAAAAAACACGCCAAGGGTAATGACATCATTACTAACGTCATCTCCGCCAATAAGCATTTTGCATCAACTTTTTTGATGCAGATATTCAAATTCCAGAGACATTGCTGAAAGCTCTCCTTCCTCTTCCCGTCACGCCACCAGAGCAACCCGGAGAGCTTGCTTGCAGGCTGGAAGTATGATTGATTTTCGAACATTCGCTGATGTTCGATTGTGTTTGATTGGCAAAATTTTGGGGTGAGTTTGATTATGTTCGATCAGCGAACCCAATTGGAGTCAAGCGAACGATTGGAGTTCGATTACCAAATGTTCCATTGACTATGAATTTAACGTCACTAGCCTTAATTGACCATTCAACTGAAAATAACCAATGCTAATGTTAATAACAATTTACTGTTAAAATCATGGCATGCCAGAGGCTGGCGTTTCTGCATGTTGATGTAAGCTTAAGCTTATTATTTTTAGAATTGTGTTTTTGCTTGTTAATCTTCGGCTTTGACCGTTGCTGATAACTGACCTTTAGCTTGCAAATCATCAACCTCAGATTTTTCCTGTTTACCAACTTCAATTACAGCATTTCGTCTGGAACAAGTAATCAATTACAGCAGTAAAGCTTAATTTTGCAAACATAAGAAAAAGCGATCATCATCTGATGAATTTGTGGGCAGCTCAAGTTCAAAATATATCTTAGTTATAAAAAATATTCACTATTCAGAACGTGTTGGAGCTCCTTTGTAGTTTTCCTTTACATTTCGTACCTTTCAGCTTTCTCTTGGAGCCTTTGAAGTTCGTACAACGAACCTTCAACTTCTGCACGTTGCTTTGTTATGGTGGCCGCCATGTTGGACGATTCTATTTGTTCCCAAGTTCGCGCGCTTTTTAAATTCGTCCCCAGTGCGCACTCACAACTGCGCGAGGGTGGGAAGTTTCGGGTCGTCAGCGCGCTTCCCAATGAATAACTTGAATAGTTGCAACATAATACAATGGAGAAAAAATTCCTACCTTTAGGCTCTACTAAATCAGTCTAGTCCAGATCACTGGTTGCATCTATTCCTAGCCTGCGAAAACATCCGTTTCTCCTCGCTCTTCGTCGATGGGGACGTTTCGCGCGAAACGTCCCCCCATCGACGAAGAGCGAGGAGAAACGGATGTTTTCGCAGGCTAACCTATTCTCGGCCCTCTGTCACTCCCACGCCTTCTGAGATCTAGACCAGAGCAGAGTCATGGGCTCCTGGTCTGGAGAAGAGTGCGTAGAACAGAGGTTTTCAGGCGAGTGACGGCAAGCGCTAGCCAGCGTGGATTACCATGCAGACACTCGAGACGGAAGGGAGGAGAAAAATATTTAGTGTCGTGCCCCTCCCGCCGCACATTGCCAAAAGCCGAGGGGTGAAAACGAGCCTAGAACCAAGGTAGCTGCACGTCTCGCTCGCTCGCCTGAAAACGCCTTTTTCCGTCACAAATTCAATCCATAGTAAACAAGGAAAGCTCAGATTTTTTTCTCCAGTGATGGAACAAAAATTGATGATGTTTCAAGCTTAATATTTTTGCAGTTTGGAAGCTGTGATGTTGCCACAAACCCTCTTTGTATACTAGTTAGTATACATCTCCCAAATATTCCCACCCCAGGGGCGGATCAAGGATTTTTTTTAGGAGGGGGTGCACTCGTCTCTTGCTCTACTTCAACACCAATAAACCACATAGTTTTTTTTTTTTTTTTGCAGAATACCAGTTGTATTAGAAAACCGCAGGTCATCTCAGGGGAGGGGGGTGCGCACCTCCTGCTCCCTCCCCCTAGATCCGCCCCTGCACCCCGCCTCCTTAATGATCGCTTGCCCCAACTAATCGCTGCTCACTTGACATCAAACAAAATAAGCCTTTCTAACAGAGGGACGGCCGTTTTAAAATCAATTTGCGATGGCCAAGTTGCCAGAGGTCACTAAATTGCATAAACCGTTCTTAAAATAGAAGGGCTCTTTTAAGTATTTTTCAGGAACGATATAAACCTATTATCTTGAAGCAACAATACACACTGACAATACACCCCAGCTGTAGTACTCATAAGACCCAGCCCAAAGCTGAAAATAATCATCGGAAAATGTCTTACTAAAATTTGCCCATGTTCGACGAAATCCTTATTACAGTCAGACAAGAAGACCGGAAAGATCAAATACTTAAGACTGCAGCCAATTTGTCGATTCGTGAAAGTTATTCAAAGTCAACATACTTTATGTCTGAAAAGTAGCCTGGAATCTTGAATAAGTTATGCGCTTGGGTTGGTGTACGTGAGCAACCCCTGTCACATGCAAGGTGATAGACTTCAGAATCCAGAAAAGCTCTATATTACACAATTAATATACTACACTAATTTTGTTCTCGAAACACATACATAAACCCATCAATAAATTGCTTCAGTTGGGTGGAAAATACTTTATTAAATACAAATTCATCTGTTAAAATAGCCTTTATATATGAAAATGATTACAAATGTACGCATAATTGTCATCTTTGCATTTAGTATTCCCAATCATCTGTTAGAAAAAGTGTCTGAAGAGGTTTCTTTAAATTGAGATATCTCGTTATACTACTAAATTTCTATATTAACAAGAAAAATACTCCACCTGGTCGGTTTCCTCTATGAAAAACGTTTTCAAATTACTCACATGAATTTTCTAAGCAAGCTATGAGACTATTCTGTGCTTTGACTAGCTGCTCGATGCACCGTATTACTATTTGAGGCGTATAGAATACTTCACTCAGAAGCCTTATATTAGTAAACCAGGATATAACTGCATCTAAGAGCCTGGTGATAAGAAAATCAGGGGAAGAAGAATAGTGGAAAAGAATATCGGAAATCTTCGAATTCGTATAATGGAATAATGAACACGCCATAACCCTTCTTCAGCCCCGAAAAAAGCCTGAAGGCAAGGTTTGAACAGCCCTTGTCAAGAGTGGAAAAAATTCTGCGTAGTTTTGGGCTGTCCAAACCTTGTGCCACAGGCTTTCCGTTCCCGCTCTTGCAAGGTTGACAATCTTTAGAGCCGAAAAAAATAATGATTGCTTTTCCCTGACCTTAACACCATAAAAACTATTTCACTGGTCTGTTCCCTGGTAATCTTGGGCGGGAATTTGTGACAAGAGTAACCTCTAAAAACCTGAATCGCAGTTACCGGTCTGTAATCTCGCTAAGTAATGGCCCGCGGTAAAGGGATTACAGGTTCACGGTTAAGCGCATGCTCATTAATTACATGACTTCTTTCCAATTTATTATTAATTCTATCGGTTAATAATCTCACTCACAATGCAAGTATCTCAGCGATCTCAGAGTGTATTTCAAAGTAGAATTGTATTTCAGAGTAACCTGAAGTAGGATGGAGGAGTACTAAGATCGCAGAAAAAATTGGTGGATTATGCCAACACTAACAACGTTGAATTTCTTGTTGACCCGAAGGTTTTATTCCATGGTTGATTAATTTACAGCTATTTGCAAATATTTAAGTTGATCAAGTGCAAGTGACTGCCAGGGGAGTGTGCAGATTGGTCCTTTGACAACATTTTGACATGATCATACTGCTTGCATAGACGATACAGCATGTCCCGGCAGAAAAACAGCATTTGGATTAATGAGCATGAACTGAACCATGAACCTGTCTCTTTTACCCTGCTAGCAGCGTCGCTTCGATCTTTCCTAGATATCGAAGGAGACTCTGTTTGCAGGGTAGTCCTTTTAAGCTCCCATTCCTTGCTGTCTCCTAAACCTTACACCTGTAGTAAGACTGTTTTTAAAGGTGCTTGGGTTTTAGCAAAAAAGCAGAGTTATACTCCTTAAGAATAATGGTGACTCATAAATGTGTTTGTTTGTAATACATTACTGATTTGAATAGTATTGAATACCCTTCTTTTGTAAATGACATAAATTTGGTATTTATAAACAATATCTCTTCTGAGGCAATATTTGAAATTTTACTCTTGAATTAAATTTTAAGTTCGCTGCTACTGGTAATAAATAAATGTCCTTTTCTACGCTATAACTAAACATGATTTTAGGATATGTTCAGTATACGTTCACTTCAATTTATCATTAACTAATAAGGTTAATAGTATTATTAAACCCTTGGAGTTCTATGAGCCCTGCCGAAATACTGAACAAACCTGTTTCCGGCCGATTTCTACCAAAAGTGACGGCCTACGTTTTAACTGACTCAGAACAAAATATATCCAAATAAGAAAGTGTGAGTTACATTCAAGCGATATTTCTACTCACGCGTCAACTTTGTTTCTTTGTACTTCCCAGAATGCTTATGTTACGGTCAGTTTTATGAGTCAAAAAAAGGAATCAGCTGACTTTCCAATATCGCACCATCAATGTCGAGTTTTATGCCAAGCAAGCCTTGCATGCATGTTGCTTGAGTTGCTTCGCTGAATTGCTGAGCCTTTCGTTTCGCAACTTCTTCAACAATGTAAACTTATGTTATCATTCACAGATATTTCAAGTACAAAAAACGTTTATGAGTTCTGCAACAGTCTTTGATAGCGTTACGATGTATAGAACGAAGGATGTCGTGCTGTAAACGTGGTGTCACCGCGTCGCAGCCGTGTTAGAAGATGATAAATTGGGCCGCTCACTCGCTGAATTACCAGACCACATGACTTGATTAACACAAAATGCGAGGCGCCTTTATTCACACTACCTGCGGTCCAAGTAGACCGGTTTCTCTGCTTCATTAGTTTGGATTTTCACTACAGATCTATTAGCTGTGCTGTCTTCAGCCTTTTATCACTAAAGTACAACTTGGATTAAGTCTGAGGGCTCGCGACGAAAAGCCACGTCAATATTCAGCACCATTCCTCCGGCTCACTGCAAAAAAAGGAAAAAGGATTTAATTACTTATTATTTATTTCAAATATCAGCACTGCAGAGTGGCTCACCGATTCTTATCCGCTCTAACAAATTTAGAATCCTCACTTCAAATCAACCCTGCGATTATTGTAAAAACAAAGCACACATATCTACCTCAACTCAGAGCTCAAGTAAAACTGTAGCAAACGAGGAGGAAAAAGGTGCCCTCTTGCGAACGTGCTCGCCCAAATTGTAACCTTTTTACTGCCGCGCGGCTTGTCTTATCGTTTAGACTTACAGTCTGAATCAATTGTTTTCGCTAACCCCCATGAGCTCTTGGTTCGTCCAGTATCGCCCGCTTTTCGACAATTTAGGAAAAGGAAATATATAACTACAGATCCCTTTCTTGTTTTTCCATGGGCCAATGTGACCTAATTTAATAACCAGTACGTACTTTTGCGCAAGTGAGGTGTTGATCACGTGCAAAAGGGTGGGGTCGCGGTCTCTGAGCATACTCAGCAACTGGTTTAGATATATTCTGTTCTGCTCATGTTCCTCAAGTTTAGCCTCCATGTCTTTCACTGCTTCAGTCTGTAAGAAAATGGGAAGAACAACGTTTTTTCGGCGAAGCATTTCTTCAAAAGCAGAATAACTATGCATAAAAATGATAATGACGATAATGATGATGAAGATGATGATGACAATTCAAACTCCATTTGGGCAAACTCAAAGCCAATAGTTTGCATTGTGGCTCAAATGCATAATTTGGTCAAATGTCAGTTAAGTTAATTGCACAAAACACAAAATCGATTTATGCAAGACATAAAAAAAAATGCAACTGTTTTGCTTAGGCTGACTGGCTTACCAAAGTGTTAATCTTGTTTTCAGCCTCTTTTAACTTTTTGTCCTTCTGACGGGCAATGGTCTCGGCAGCGTTCACTTGCTTGCTCAAATACTGCGTAGAAATAATGTACAAGTATGGTCTTTCAGTTATTCTTGTAAAAAAAATAAAAGTCTGCAAAACAAACATAACACTGCCGGGGCCAAAAGGTGCGCGTGAAATCGAGATTGGTCGTGAAATTGAGAAATAAACATTGTGGGCCGAGATAGGGTTTCCAACTCAACACAATGCAAAGTGTCATCGGGGTTGGACCATTATTTTTCAAACTCAATTGCTGAGAGAAAAGTTCTAACTTTTTACAAAGATAGCACAGAAATGGCGTGACGGCGCAACCCCTTTCAGGAAGCACTCAGAGTTGTTGACTGCACTATCCGTTTAACAAAGCTATGCGAGGGAGATGCCCGATTGTTATGATTATTAAACGAACATTCTAACATCGACCGCTGCCGGCCGACTGTTACCATGGTTACTTACACTCTCCACATCTCTCAGTTCTTTATATTTCTGTTTAAAAGACTCATTCTCTTTCGCTTCTGCCGCCATCTTGGCTAAAGCAGACTTCAATTCATTGATTTCTTTCGTCCTTTCCACAAGAAAGATGTTTTCGAGTTTTAAATCTTCCATCTCCTTGTCGCTGTTTTCTGCTTTTGTCTCATTCTCTTCGCGAGCTTCCAGTTCGGCTATTCTCTCCAGCAACTGTTTTTTCTCGGACTCGAACTCTTCAAGTTTTTTATCAAATTTATCAGCTTGCTCTTGACTACGAGTTTCCATATCTCGCATCTGCGCTGTCAACTTTATAATATTCTTTTTCATTTCTTCCGCGTCTTTGCACTGTGTTGCCAAAGCATGGTTTTCCTTTCTTAGCCTTTCGGCTTCCTCCGCGCCAGCTGTTTGTGCTTCTCTTCCCTCGCGCTCAAATACGACAATTTTCTCTCTTAACTCTTTCTTCTCTGCCTCGCTCTTGCCTAATTCCTGTCTTAGAATTTCACCTTCGTCAATCTTTTGACATAGTTCTCGATTAATTTCCTTCAACTTCTCGGCTTGAGCAACTCCGATTAACAGGTCTTCGTTCTTTTCTTGAACCTCTTTCAACTCTGAAGCCATCTCAAGTTGCTTGGTTTTAAATTCTTCATTTACAGCCTTTAATTTCTCCAATTCTTTTTCTTGTGAATCAAGCGCATTGCTTCTTTCTTGTAAGGACTCCAAAACTTTCTCCTTAGTGTAAAGTTCGTTGTTTCGAGTGTAAAGCCGTTCGATTTCGCGATCCCGGAGAGTAATTTCAGAATCAAACTTTCCTTCAATCTCTTGCGCCTTTCTCTGGAGTTGTTTATTCTGCAAACGAAGCTCTTCAATCTCCCGCTCTTTCTCAGCAAGGACATCAACTTTATTATTCAGTTCGCTGTTAGTCCGCTCTTGTATCCTTAACTCCTCGTTTTCACGCCGCAGATTCTCAATCTCAATTTGAAGCTTAACAAGATCTTCACCTCGCCGTTTCAGCTTCTCGTTTTCCTGCAACAAGCTCTCGATTTCGAGCTCCTTCTCACGAAGCGTATCACTTCTTAACCGTAGATCGCGAAGTTGTTCTTCTTTTATCATTAGTTCTTGTTTGACAGTTTCCAGTTCCTGGGAAGCGATAGCTTCGGATTCTTCCTCGATCACGCCATCAAGACGAACCAATCCCTCCATCAAGTCTTCACTGGTTTCTTCGACGATTTCGTTCCTCTCGACTCCACCATGAGTCTCGAGCTCGTCCTCGCCCCCTCGCACCGAAGATGCTTCTGAGTGAACTGCTTGCTCTTGAGAAATATCTTCAGTAGCATCTGTTGTCCTTGAAAAATGAAGCAAGAAAAATTACATTCGCTCTAAAACTGACAACTTTAAGGCACAGACAAGGTCTGTGATATCCCATCTAAACACAATATTCCCTTTGAAAATAAAGAACTTAATGTTAAGGAAACATTCTCTTCTCTTTTCTTCGACTGAGTTGACGTGGGAAATGTTGTTTGGAACAATGCGTCTTTTCTAATATTGATGCCGCAGGTACATTCTGTTTAATTGACTAACAAACAAACTAAATAAATAAATAGAATAAAATTAAAAGACAAGCAGGTTAACATTGAAAGCCAGCTAGGAGAGTTGGGTATAGTTTTAAAACCCAAGGCAGAATTAATTGGAACGAAGCCAATGAGAGACACTTTCTTTTCTGAAAATTCAGTGACCCAAATCTCTTCTAGCATTGACCTTAATCACTGTTTGTAAGAGTATTACTAACCAGCCATCTAATGTATCTTTGCTATCCTCATCCTTGACGTCTTCAGATGCTCTTCTACAAAGTCTGAACACGTGATCAGGGGCGCTCCAAGCCATTTGCAGTCTCAAGGGACACACGTGATCTGCGACCTCTTCTCTGTCATCTGCCACGTTTAAGAAGGTAGGAAAAATATAAGGACAAGACTATAGCGGGGACACTAAACAGTCATTGACAAAACTCATTGCGACGCTTCAGCGAAAGCGTTTTCATCTTCGATGCTTCTTCTATTAGGCCTGACACGAACCAAACTCTAATTTGGGTAGACCTAAGGTAAGCTGAGATTGTCTGCTGGGTCAGACGTCAAAATTAGGACGCGCAAAATCAACTGAAACAGACCAAAACCCAATTTTAATAAATTTTCTTCCGAACGAGGCTAAATATACATTATCATACAAATTTTTAATTTATTAGTTTAGTTCGTCGCATGTGAGGATCGACGTTTGTCCCAGAGACGATCTTCAGACGTTCTATCCGTTTGAAGCAGACGGATGCTGATGGAACGTGTTGGACGATCCAAACTTAACTGAGCCAGACGTCGAACTTTTCATGAATTTATAACTCATTAAGTTTGGTTCGTCTCATGAAAAGTTCGACAATTGGCCTTGGCCTTAGTTTTGGTCAGAACTTAAGTAGAAATGAACACCTCCTTCCCCGCAAGAAAAATTTAAAAAAAACCGCAGTGTTGACCAACAGGGACCAGAGAAGTGGACCCTTAAACAAGGAGTGTCCTAAACTACAGTTTTTATGGTAGCGGACTAAATGAAATCCTATGGACTGAAATTTCTTCCGTAACACCTTTTGCTTTCTTTGTTTTTATCTTTCTTTCCTTTTTTTTTTACCGCGGCAGGATTAGTTCAGTTGGTAGAGCGCTTGACTGCAGAGCCGGGGAGGTCGCGGGTTCGATTCCCGGGCCGGACCAACACTCAAAGTCTTAAAATAACTGAGAAATGAAGGTACTCCCTTTGCCTTGCAAACGGCTAGACCTTCGCGTACCTCGGACGACAACGTGAAATGGCGGTCCCGTCTCCAGTAGGAGACGTAAAAATAGTGTCCCCGATAAGTACTTCCTTGCTAAATACCTTAACACTCAAATAAAGTGCTTTTTTCTTTGTTTTTCAAGGAAACAAATCCATGGCTTTACCTTCGTTTTCTTCGGAAACCTCCACCAAGTAGTATTCACTGACTTTACCAGGCAACTTAAACTTCTTGACTATGATACCCAGAGCTTCTGAACATGGAGTCTTTGGTGACAGGGGAATGGAACGATAGTCAAGATCATCTTCATACCCTTCCAGTTCAAACAGCATCTGTGAGGAAATCGCAGACCAAAGTGAAAAATCTGGTAAAAATAGCGCACAATATCAACTCATAATTGATAAAGAACGCTGTATTTGGCTACGTTTACATAACTGTTATTTTGCTCATCTCTCTTGGTTAGTCTCCTAAAAAGACGAATGCAATTTTAATGAAGTTCTAGACGTAGCATCACAGGTACCCCAAGCTCACGTACGTTACGAGAGTGAAATGTAATTTACATTCCGTGACACGACTGAGTCTGTATTGCGTTACAAGCGCTCGTTGAGACGTTGTATGAGAAATAATATACTGAGGTCTACGAACGATAAATATCGTGATATTTCACAAAAAATAAAGAAGATTTATCTTTGATGTATCTCAATGCGAATTCATCGATTTAGTCGAATTTTGGCTCTACTGCGTTACCCCTGTAACTCCATTCATGAGACGAACGAATTTCACCCTCGTAACGTAAGCTTGGGACGCCTGTGTTAGTATCAAATCTACCTTCGCAAGGATTATTCACAGATTTTCTGGCGCACTTACCTTGATGACTCCGTCGTTTGTACACCGCAATTCAAAGCGATGCTTTTCAGGATCAGACCAGCTGCACTGAAGCAACAGAGGGCAGTCGGAGTCTGACAGATCGCTATAAGAACCTGAGAAAAATACAACATTCCTCATGCGGTAAGATGATGGTCAAACAAAGTATTTGGCATCCTTGGAGTCGACCCAGGGGGAGTCAGTTGGGTCGGGAAAAAAAGCGCGACGAAATTCTTCAAGCACGGGCGAAAAAGCTTGAAAACTTTCCTCGCGCCTTTTCCAGTTCGGACCCTGCAACTGACTGCCCCTGGGTCGACGCCGAGGATGTGTATTTTGTGGCTCATTTACCATGCGTGGATGATGCACATGAACGCAAAATACTAAACGCACATCAAGTTTTATTTGCGTGTACTGGATGCCTCTATAGTATGAATTCAATTCATTTGATAGACCACTGAAGAAGCTACTTTTCACACGATGTAAAAACAAAACTTCTCACTTTGACCATACAAAAGCTTGATCACGGAACAAATTCATCCTTATATGTGACGTCAGCTGAGCTTTGATTTTGGCGCTTTATTTACTTATTTAATAGAGAGGAGGACTATGACGTCACCTTACCATGGTAGCAAACTTTCTACATCTCAACAATCTTTCTTGATATTTGCATTGTCGAACGATGGAAGAAAGTATGGTCTACCGTTTTGCTCTATCATGCACAGGAAAGTCATACACGTCATTTTTTTTCCCGTTTTTTCTGCCATATTTGCAGGACCACGGTTTGTTGAGGTCCAGATATTTTGCTACCATGGCAATGCAACATAGCATAGCGCCTTCTCCTCTGTACTGACGTGTGTTTGGTATTTAGTTAGTTCTTTAACGTATTAAATTTTGTTGCGACTGTGTTTTTCTACACCTTGGCCTTGTCGGGAACTGTGCTTACATTGTGGGTGGCTCCTCCTTAAATGTCCTACAATTGGTATAGGATTTAATGTAGCCGAAACCAATTGTGGAATTGCACACGTTTTAGGCATCCTAATGATACAGTTACGACATAGGGTATTTCAAGCAACAACAGTCTGCTGTCTGTCCCCTTTGAACTATAAATTTAAAGGCGTCGACTGTGAAACACCCCATTATCCGTGATCTAGGCTTCAAGAGAAGCCAGTAAGGAGCGCAACAGATAACAAACAGCACAAAAAAAAAGTATAAACACAGCAAGACTAACCTCCTTTTCCTAGACTTTTTTCAGAGATGTAAAACCGGCGTGGATCGTCCACTACTGCATATTTTCCTAAAACAAGTTTGACCATCTCAGCACACGTGGTAGTCATGTTAATCATGAAGCTACAGTAATTCATTTCTTCAGACAGTGCAGTGGGCCATATCCGTACCAGACCCTGCGGTCCAGCTTCCAGTAGGTATTGCATGGTAGGGTTGAGCTTTTTTGATGGTGACGACGATGATGATGTATGGTGATGCTGGAACAGTTTTGTAAGTTTTGATGAACCGGAACCGATAGAAAGGCTCTCCAGCAGTTTAGAGACACTGTAGTAAGTAAATGCAACAAGTAACTTCAGAATAGAGAGGTTATGCAATCACGACGAACACGGCAGTGAAAACGTCCTTATAAAACTGAACTTGCGATCTCTTTCAGTTTATCGCGTTTATTTAGCCTCGCTTAGTTTTTCAAATATAAACTTTCTCGGGAGTTGAATTCTCAAGGACTGTATTCGACTTCAAAAGGAGATGGGAAATTTTTGTCGTCGTGTGTTCACGCCCTCCATAAAACGTGGCATTGGGTAGTCTCACGTCTTAGTCGAGCAGCAGACGTGATCTACGCGTACAGCTGTTTTATTTTGCTCGTAAGACCTTTTGCTTTTTTTAGGCCTTCGCTGCCCTTATCCTGCTGGTTGCCTAGGCAATAGCCTATTTACTCCAATTTCTCTTGGGTGTTACAGTCACACCAAAAGAAGTTGAAAACAACGCTCGCGTAAAATTTGGAAAACAAGGTGTATTATGAGCAATTCGAAAGCGGTGCATTTGTTTTTCAAATTTCACAAATTTGGAATTTTGTCAATTTTTCAATTTTCGCCACCATTTCTGGAGATGAAAGGGTTTAAACCAGTGTAAAGCACAAAAATTAAACATTTTCATACCCCTTGTGTTTCTTATGCTGCTTTTCACTTTTAGGTTCTTTTTCTCCTAACTTGTCCTTATCTTTAGAGGATTTTCTTTGTTTCTTTCCTTTTTTTCCCTTGTCCTTTGTATCATGCACCTAAAACAAGAACCATCAGTTATATATAAAAAATAGTTTGGGTGATTGGTAATACAAAAGTCATGACTCTACAAGCACCGTGGGAAAGGAAACTTCCCACGGAACCGGGTATTTACCCCGCGGTACTCTACCCAGGTATTTACCCGCTCAAGTTTGTTTACCGGACAGGTCGCCAAGTGCAAAGTATGGCGTACATTTGCGGACAAAAATAATTGAAAATAAAGGACAATTTGAAGTTCAAAAATTAGACTATGCATGTCGAAATCTCGTCATATGAATTTGAATTCGCAATGAACGTAGTCGAAATACCATCATTCGAACTTGAAGTTACTTTGAACAAGTTGAAACTATAAAGGGAAAACTCGACATCGCAGATGTTAAAGTTCAAATCACCATTCCAACTAAAATGCAATTTACATGATTTGAACTTCAAGTTATCTTCTCCACTCTAATAAACCACTTAATCGTCAACAATGCAACCATAATCTTCCACAAAATTCCAAATGAAACCTTTAATTTGAACTTAAAGTCACGTCACATATTCGAATTCGATAGGATCGATTTCCGCAGCTCTCCCTCCCGGTAATCGATCCAAAGAGAAGCGGTCACACCCACAACAGAGGCTCAGTGTAGCCGCAACTAATATCACAAATTTTCTTTTGGAGACTACAACAACAAAAGCATTCATACTTACATTATAGTCCCTGGGCATAGTATCTGACTGTGACCACGAGGGAGGAGGGGGTGGGGGAGGCATGTCCGGATGATGATCATGGCTACCGCCAGACATGCTGCTGGATATTGATCCTGTTTCCGACGCCATCTGATATCCTGTTTCACTGTCACGCGGTGAAGATGATCCGGTGGATGAGCCGATACCAAGCTCGGCTTGAAAAGCTGGTGATCGTAGAGCATTGAGGACAGCCATAATCTTCATCCTCTCCTGTTCCGATGCCGACTGCAGAGCACCTGTGGAAGTTATCAAGCATTATTACATTAACTATGAACAACTGCATCTCAACACAGGTAACTGAAGATAATGATCACTTTTACTTGTGTTTGACATCGCCTAATCATCTATCACTGCAGAGCTCCCTATTTTTCCCCGTCCTAAAAAATCTGAAACGGGTTCTACTATATTGACGTTACTAAAAGTTCCAACTGGAACAACAAGCTGAAACATGTTTCAACATCTTGAAACAGGTTCAACATGCTAAGTCCTGAATTGGTTTTTTGTTAAAAATGTTTCTATATTGACGTTAATAAAAAATCCAACTGAAACGGGTTGAACATGCAGAAACGTGTTTCAACATGGTAAGTCCTGAATTGGCCTTTTGTTAAAACTGTTTCTATATTGACGTTATTAAAAGCTCCAAAAGTTTTTCTGGAGTTATGAAAAGCTCCTGTCATCCAGCTCGTTACACGCCATGACGAAGTGCTAAGCAACTCTTGCTTTCTTATAACTTATTTGGCTTAATTGGCTACATCACTCATTCACGACAAGAAGTGGATTGTAAAACAGCAGATACTACTTCGTCAGTCGACCATGAAGCGACAAAAATCTCGCTTTCGCCAACGACTCTGCTTACACGGCACCATGTTATCATCTTCGCTGGGAAGAGAAAGTTTTTCTCTGCTAGAGTTACACAGACTTTTAATTCAATTTCAAGTTATCAACTACAGCAATTGTTGATGGTTAGCGGAGATTTTGAATGCAACCCTGGGCCTGATAAAGTTAAAGGAAAACGAGTAGTTTGCTCGAGTAGCTCTAGAACGATTACTAGCAGCCAGTTTTAATTTTCCCAGCAAAATAAAAAAATAGATGTAAGAAATTTCGTTATCTGGCGATAAAAGATACGTTTTAAATAGGTATTTGTGTTTTTTGGCTAAAAGCTTCAAAACATGACAGCATCATTACTACCTCACACAGTAAACATGATATATTACCTTGTATTTCCATTTCAAACATGTCCTCTTCTTCAGGATGAAAACGACGATAAATCTCAGACAAGATAACTTCACGTTCATCAGGAGAATCAATCCCAATCTCCTCTGCAAAAAGGAAGAGAAAGTAACATAAACTATTGTAACATGAATAAATGGGTATCAGACGATGTGCAGCAGTTTCTCTAAAGGTGTAGTTCGTTAGCTAATGCCCAGTATAAACTATAGAATTAGTATTACTATAAAATATACAAAATCCGGAGCAAGAGCCGCGATCCTGTCACAATAAAAAGACAACCCATCGACAAACTCTCTGGGCTATGGTGGAAAAGCATTAAATCACAAAAAGTCAAACACCAAACTGATCATATTCTTTGCAAATAACTGTAAATGATGGTACAATAAGACACAAGGTAACAGTCCTACCAAGTAACTGGAAATTGATATTCTTGAGCATCTTTCCATCAACGTGATGCTCTGAATGTAAGAAAAAGAAAAAAAAAGTAATTTATCTCAGGTGATGCTCTTATTGATGTTATAGTAGAATACTTAGTTATCAAGCCTCCCAAATATTCAACCAAAACCGCAGAAATCCCTTTCCCCGTCACACACTGCACGTTTTTGTCAGTTTTCTTGATGGATACTTTGTTGATTTTTTGACGAAAATAAAAATATTAGTAATAGCTAACGATAAGAGTTGTGAGCAGTTAAAAATAATTATTATTATGATCTGTAAGGTCTGCTCCAGCACAAGCAAGTAGAAAATAACTTTATTTTGATAGTAAACGAATGTTTGAGTCACTTTGTTCTTTGTAGAATTAGTTTCAGGCTAGTGGACCTTACCAGCTCATGAGAAGGGACATTACTGATCCCGTTTTGCTTATGGATTTAGTGGATTTATTGGTGAGCCAGTGAGCATATGACCACGATTATAAAGTTATTTTTTTCTGATCCTTCACCCACTCAACAGTGCATGCAGGTCATTGTCTCCAAGACTATACCTTTGAACTCTGCTGTAAAATGTCCCAGCCCAATAAAATCCAGCCAGTCTACACAATCCTCTTCTGTCCACACATCCAAAGCCAGGTTGTGAAACCTCTTCTCATCTCTTGGCTAAAAAATTTGATAAAATACAAACATGCCAAATAATAAACTACATACGGTCTGCTGTATGAAGCCCCTGGAAGCAGTTAAACAATAGGGAACTCAGGCATTGAAGTGCTTGTTTATTGAGGTGGTCCCTTATTAGAAGGGATTAAATCAGGGGACATCACAGACCTTGTCAAGTCACACCCAACCCTACATGTACACTTAGCTCTTAAAATCCCAATATCAGCAAGCATATTCTCTTCACTGTTCTCTGAACGTTTCCTATGTGGTGCTGATTAGAAGAATTTGTTGCTAATCTGAGATCAGGCCAAATGCTAGCATGCAAAATGAAAATACATGTATACCATAGAACCTGATTAAATGTTAATTTGGTACAACAGGCGTTATGTGGGGGCACTCTCACTAAGCATTGAGTGCAGATTTACCAACTTTCACTTTGTTTAAAAAAAGAATATGCCATTCTTGTTTTCTGCTTTGCAATATGGGGTGAAAGATGCAGCAGATTTCCATTGATTTTAACAGCTTGCATCACAAACATCAATTACCACGTATTGTGTGATACAAATCGGCTAAGAGAAAGTTAAGTTCACCAAATCAACATTTGGAAGAAACAGAGCAATGGCCTGTCTACAGGCATCATTTCACATTTTTCCCTTCCTCCCTCTGAAGTGTTTTGCACTAAGCCATTTCTATGGGACTAAATTAAAAGACTGCTTTCATTGATGCTTAATCCTAATGTAAAACTCCCTCTTACAGAAAAGACCCAGATACATACATGTATATTAAAGTTACATGCAACTCAGAGTTAAACAACCCCAAAAAGTGTCGGCCAGAACCTCTTTAGAACCTCTAATTTAAAAAGTTCTTGTTGACCCGAGTTGGGGTTCATTGTTAGTTTTGTTTGGGTTAGGGCTATCTATTGTTTTCTATTAAACCAATCCTGTGAGCCGTTCTTAGAGCTTCCAGCCCACAGGGTTGTCAGAAAGTTTTGAAGTAGATGGCTGAGTTGTCAAAGTAAGCGGCCAGTCCAGGGGTATTTTCTTTAAAAAACGCCATCTGCAAAGAAATGCCAAGCAGAGTAGCTGGCTGATACTAACCAAGTAGGCAGCACTTTTCGCCAGCAGCCGGCTACTTTTGACAACTGTGAGTCCACCCCTCAAAACAGGTTGCAATATGCATACCAGTACAGTCGACTCCCAATGGCTTGAACCCTCAATAACTTGAACCTCCAGCTTACTTGAAGAAATTTCGTTTCACCTCAGAAACTTTCAATAATATATTGTACCTTTAACTCAAACCACAATTTTAAGCACGTGACAAGGTGAAAAAAAGCAGTGAACTGCAGTTCAACTCGTTGAATTTATTTCGAAACAACTATGTATTCTTTTGTTAGTCCAATTTAAATACAATGTTTAGCCCTGTATTGATTAATCAAGCTTTGTTTTTTTTAATCCTTTTCCAAAAAAGAAATATTTATCTTGCCACCCTTGAAGTGAAATCTGCATGATACTTGCATTCCTCCCCTATCCTATTTCCTTAATTCCAGTTATTTGCTTCGATCTCCCAATAAATCGAACTTTTCTTGATTTCTACTGAAGGTTTGAGTTATCGGGAGTCGGCTGTATATGCAATCTGATATGCACATCTGGGACTCAAATATAATGCACCTCAATAACAATTTTCCCAGTCCTTGCATGGTGTTCATTACAGTTTATCGAGGTTTAACAGTATACCTGCTGTTCCAGTAAAGAAGGAGGTATAACAGGAGATGGTGCATGAACTTCATAACCATAATCCATGATGTGTACTTCTCCTGCATCATCTCTGTCTCCCTCATCAGAACTTTAACACAACAAAGAAAGTCTATTAATCTTTTAAATCACCATGAACACCTTTCTTTTGTACCAAAACATGTGTAAGTGGCTATAATATTAACAAAATACTTTTCAAGCAGCCATCTCTCCCCATTGTCACATGTCAGAATAATACGTAATGCTTAATCTTGCAAATTTGTTATTAACATCTGAAGAAATACCACAAGACTGTGCTATAAGAAAAACTGAAAAGAACCATGCTTCTCTGAGGCTGTGAAATAATATAGGGTTTCCAGCATATGATTGCTATGAAAGAAAATATGACTTCTAGTCAAACAGGAACAAAAATGAGGCACCAGGGAACATTAGGCTCTGCTAGAGCACAGTCTTGTACCAGATACTTTTTTTTAAGGGGGTGGGATTCTCATAGAAGCTGCATTGTACATGTATGTATTTGGGAATGTGCTGTTGTCAGCAGTGTGGTATTCACACATGCTGTGCGTTCTTGGCACCTCTTTCTATTTTTTTTTGGCTTATTACACCTGACAAGGGTACTTGGAATTTAGTAAGTTCTTTGTTAGTTAATTCAGTTCAACGGATTTCGTGTATACTGGATTCTGATGTCTTTCCTTACTACTCCTTGGCATGGTATAGGTATTCAGGATGCACCAATGTGAGGGGTAGGACTTTCAAGCAATTTAATCAGGGATAGGGCACAGAAATCAAATATTTTGTTGAGAATAGGATGTCATTTGTGGTAAAATTTTGGACTTCTGGTACAAAGAATTAGAGTTTTTGGTTCAGCTAATCAAGGACAGGTTAGGGTTTTTTTAAAGCCAAGTCAAGAAAAGGGTTCCAAGCTGAGGACAACACTACCCAAAGATTCAGTAGTACCCTTCATCCCGTATCCCAGTATGATAGGAATTCCAACCTAGAACAGGGTGAGTTGCAGGATTGAAGAAAATAAATTCAGAGGTTCAACAAATATGCCATATAACAAACGTGCAGTTTTGTTCTACTTTTGATATTCAGTGAAAGCCAAAGGAGTGAGAAGCATTTTTGCCACACACAACTAGGAGCCACATCATTAAGCCAACAATAGAGTGGGATCAGAACTCCCCTTGCAAACAAGAATCACCACTTCTCACTAATTGATGGGATGATTCACCTCATTCAGATGACTTATTAGGGACATTAAGATCCAGCGACACAGCGGCAAAACAACGTCACTTAAAGCAAATTTGCATTTTTTCAGCCTTTACCATGATTATTCCTACCGACTTACTTTGTCAAATGAAGGCAAACACTCCTGAAGTTGAATTCTAAGGGGTCATATCCAAGTTCAGAAAAAGGAGTAAGATTTCATAATTGCTCCTTTATGTTCTCCATAAAATGTGAAATCAGTCATTTTCACGTCTTAGTCATGCAAAAACGGATAAGAAATGTACAAAAAAGTGTGCTGCATGTGTAAAGTTGTTGTTTTGCTTATTAAACCTATTGCCTTTTAGATGTTCTTGTTCCTGTCGTGTCATTGGATCTTAAAGTTCCTATTTCCTCCAGAATCTTGTCCATCACTTGACCAACCACTCAGCCTTCGGTTGTAAGGCTGAGACCTTTTTACAGCACAAGAGGTAGCAAGTGAACAGTACTATCTTTCGCTATCAAACTAAAAATAAGACGGCCAAGACAAGAAAATCACTTGGGTGAGGCAAAAAAAAAAACTGGTCGGGCAATGGAGAACGCCAACAAAACAGACTGAACTCCTAAACACCTTGTGGCATGAAGACTCCCCACAAACTGGAAACCCAGGCATACTCCCAGATGTGTGTGAGAAAAATTATTTCCACTTTGTTCATTCCTCAACCAGCAGAAAACCACACTTCTGCAATCCTGTGCTTTAGTAGCTGTTACAATCCCTGTACTACAGTCTTACAAAAAAAGAACTTAAGACTACCTTGCAAACATGGGAGGAGGATCAAACAACATTTCATCAATTTCTTCAACTTCTGACTCAGAAAATACAGCAATATCCTGAACAGGGGAGTGTTGATCAAGCATTCCATTCTCCTCATCTCGGTCCAGGTCAGGATCCTCAATTCCTTCACAACAAAAATAATGAAAAAAATTTAATCACAGCTATGCTTAACGATGCAACCTATAGGAGTTTCAAATCTACTGACTATTCAAGCAGTCATTATGTAACCTTTTTTTTCTTCTTTAATTTGTGTTATGGTTATTTACGTAGTCATCAAATAGAATTCTTTTATTCATCAGATGTTTCATGAATATTTGGATAATACAAGCATATCTTTTATGGTGTCATTTACAGCAAAATAACAATGAAGCAAGAACAACAAGACATGTCAATGAACATAGTATAGTTTGCCACTTGCAAGAAAAGGTTGCTCACTTTTAGACACCTCAAAGAGAGTTGCACTCAGTGATTTTGTTACAAATAGTTATGGTGAGTCCTGTAGCCTGCGTAGCAAGCGTCTCCTCGCGAGGTTCGTCTAGAAAGCTGGGACAAGAGCAACAAGAAATGAATGATGGGGGAGGGGGAGGGGAAAGAAGGAACCACTTGCCCGCAAACCCCATGATTTTGAAAAACTGCGTTCGCCCACGAACACAGCTTCTGATTGGCGCGGTGCGGGTAGTGTTGATTACTTAGCATTCGAAACATCAATCAAACCAGCTATGCTTTGTTTTCGTGCATCACAGATCTGGTCTCATCTGATTTGTGGTCGCAGATTACAAATGCTTCGGACTGATATTTCTTTGAATCCTGTTTGCGCCAAGGTTTATGAGATCAGAGTCTTCAAAGTATAATTGGAGATCGAGCAGAGGAGACTAGGGAAGGCCAATTTATTGAGAATGATGGCGTGCGGATCTGACTGGAAAAAATGGACTGTTTGTTGGAGATAACATCAACATAAATCAGAACATCGGTACTCAACACTAGCTAAAGCCGCCATGGACAAGCGATTTGTCAGCTTTTTGAAATGAAAAGATTATTTCTGTTTATTGGAAATTTAGCGGCATCTATTGTAGAGAACGTTTCGACACAGGCTGAAGAGCAGCCGCTCTGCAAAACTTATACCCGGCGGAATAAATTGTTTCGGACAAATCATTTTTGACGTGTCAACAAGGTTTCAGACGAGATAAAGCCACACAATAAAAAACAAAAAATTCCGCAGCAATCGCTCACAGTTTTAACTTTCTTTTATCATAAATCTTTTATATTACAGTTCTTGCAATTGCCTGCAACGTGTTCTATTAGAGAACAAAGTAATTTTACAAATCTGCTAATCCAGGGGTAATCTGTTCGTTATACTTCTATTTTGATGAGCTGTCAATTTACAAATGAACCGAACTGTGAAATATCAAGGGACGTTTTCCAGAATCGTGGGGTTTTTGCGGGCAAGTGTTTCCTCTTCTCCCATCCCCCTCCCCCTTCAACTTTTTTTTGTTTCCTCTCTAACTTTCACGCAATAACTCTATTGGAAACGCTTGCTGCGCAGGCTATGAGTCCTGGGACTCATTTTGTGAAAAATCATGAGTTCCAGTCCAGAACCAATGAAAATTGAAAATTGAAAATGCTCAGGTCTTAACACTGTATGTAACCAGACAGTTAATTTGAAGACAGACTCCAAAACTCTGTATTACAGTGCACTGAAAATAAAATACACACCGTAGTCCTTCTAATATGCATTGTTAAACAACCGTCATAACTGCCACAGTAATTACACGAACTGAATATTATTTTCTACAAAAACACATGTTCAGATCGATCAATCGATCTCTGCTACCTACGGGACGCATGTCATAAATGATTTTGCATCTTTGGGGATTTTTATGCGACAGGGACACAGGACACAGAGGCAACAAAATCACCCATTTTACTTTTCCCATGAGTGTCATATCAGAGACATCCACCTAGAGTTTATCACAGAGCAAAACATGCTTTAGCTTGGTAACACAAATTAAACAGAAAGGCTAGGAAAAATTAATAATAATTTTATAAAAAAAACCATATGACAAAGCCTAATAAAATTAATTTCCAGATATAATTAAATTACACTATAAGGGCGCAAGTTCAAGTAAGTTGTTCTTAGAAAGGAAATAAGGCTATTGGTTTATCCAATCTTTTAACAATTCAACAGTATTTCTCAAATAAAAAAGTAAATAACAAAATGTTTTTGACCCTGAATTAGAGTGTACTTGGTACAAATGTAAACAAAAACTAGAACAAGTTTTACAAGTGTGGACACAACCTTAGAGCTTTCCACAAGGCTACCTAAACTCACTCAAAATAAAGCAGTTCTTGCCGAAGGTAAATGCTAAGAAAATTTCCTGAAATGTTTTATTGAACACAAGGCAATAGTGTAAGCAAATATGCCTTAAAAGAAAAGCATTTGTCCCATAAACTATATAAACTATATGCAATTGTAACACTAAATGTAATAAAAACTGTTTAAAGCAGCCAAGTGACTACTGACTACCAGTAACAACTTTAACTGTTAGCACCACACTGCTCACCTTGTATTACATATATATGCAATTTACTGGAGATCAAAATTACATGTTAAGAATGTAATGAGTATCAACAAATGTCCAATACCTCAATCTACTACAACTCTATGCATGGTAGCAATATTATATCAGCAAAGAGAAGAATTAAGTCTCTAAGGAGGAAACCCAAGGATGTAATCGTGTGCCACAGTTTGTTTGGCTAATATCAATCCTTGGGTGAGTATAAGCTGCCTATGAACACCATCAGAATGTAAGTTATATGTCAAAGAAAAACTCTAAACATTCTTACTATTAATAATGAGTGTCTATTTTCATTATTATTATTATTTTTTTTTTCATTATCATTAAACATCCAAGCTTGGCCGAGAAACAAAAAACGAAAACATGCGGAGTATGTATACGTAGAGTAATGGCAGTAATCTGCTCTTTCTTATGCATGAAGTTCTGTCAGTCTTCTCATCGACACAACTTTGGCAAGCATAAATATTTAAGCGACAATATTATTATTATTGGCAAAATACATTTTAACATCAAGAATCTAGTGCCATTTTATGACACTAAATGGTAAGATCAGTTTACAACAAGGCTTCTACATGAAAACATAACGCGATAAATTTACAAATCCCAATCATAATTTCAAAAATGAAGTCAATATTCCAAGCTGAATTTAAACAACTACTACAGTAATCAAGCACAAGATTGACAAACCTCCAAATGAATCAGTCATTCCTAGCAGAGAAGAGAAAACACAGGCAAAACTGAAAGTTTGCTTCTAAAAAAATTTCACACACTAATATCCCACGTATGAGTGCCTTCCTTTAAGAAAGAGTAAGGAATGAACACCCTCGTAAGCAATACAAAAGGTATAACTTTCATGACAATTTTACTGTCACAATGAAAATCATCGTTAATAGTTATTTATGGCAATTCTGTGGAATTAGGTCCTTTTTTCCTATATTTCACGCTACATTACCTATAAAAAGAATTTTAAAGACTATAATTGTCAAAATAATTTGCACACTAAAATTATCCACTTTTCAACGAACCAGATAACCAACACATTACGTGCATAACTACGGAAAATACTGAACTGTCTACTCTGAGAACAATAGATACTCACCGCCTACTTCTATCTCTATAAGGAAGTGAAGAGGACGTTCCACCACTTCTAATATAAGCATCTTTTAGATAACAAATTTTTCAAAATGTTTTCCTTGCAGCATGCAAATTTTCAAGTACAACGGAAAGAACATCAAGAAAGAATGTGATATTTCAATGAACAAGACAATTTACAATCCTTGAAGAATAACTTTTAAAAATCAGGGAACATACAAGTTATCCCTTTATTGTTGTCCAATATTTAAAATCTTAACATCTCAAACATTCTTTGCAAAACCAAGTGTGAAGTTAACTATAAATCATGATAATCAACCAGAAAATTGAACATTTTACTTTAAATTAATTTGATTTTGAACTGAAATTACCTATGACAAAATTCTATTTTTTTATTTCTTTATTTTCCCGATTGTGTGACTGCATATTAACTATCATTAGAACATGATATTGGGCCAATATCACAACAATGCTAATATCACTGGTAATGAAGATTCAAATTTTCATGGAAGCCTCAATATAATCCAATTGGCTTTCAGGGCTAATATAAGATTGTCATTCATGAATGAATCATTTTTGATATTCCGTGCTCAAAAACTGTCAAAATTAAGTGCTATTGTGATATTGGAAAAGTAATTTAATGCAAAATCATGTCCAATAACATGAAATCAACAACTGTGAAAAGGTGAACGTACACAAGGCATTCTAGTTGAACACATAACAAAGGAAATGAACCCAATGCAACCAGAAAATGGCAAAAATTGAAAGAAATGAATAAACTATGAAGGTAAGTTTTTTACTTTACTAAAACATAGAAAACATGGCATACAAATAACTCTAAAAAATAGAGACTGTGTATATGGTCAATGAGTGAAAAGCTACAGTGTAATTCAACATTTTAGAAAACAAGTGACAGTTTTCATTTTTTCACATGTGAAAATGAGTTCGACCATGACTCATTTTACTGCTAATTGACTGCCCATAAAAAGAACAATTAACAGAAATAGAAGTGAATGACAGTTTTGATAACAATGATGTAAGCATAAAATTGACTTCATTGTAGCCACTGCTTTTTTTGGTATGCCCATTTACAAAATATTTTGTCAGGATAAGGTGAACACTCAAAATGATAATATGCGGTTCCAGAAAATATCCATACCCCTCCTCCTCCCCGCCTCCATAGAAAAAAGGATTAGTTACAATAATTTACCAGATTTTCAGATTGCCTGTGTGGGCAAAAACTGCCTTTGTTTTTACCTTCTCTCAAAAAACCAAAAAACAATCAAATTCTGTGAGATATCAAAGGCATCATGAAAAAAGTAGTGTCTACATGGACTGCATACGGTTATTTCTAAAAGTGCGTAATTAGCCAAATTTGTCACCATTATAGGCTGAAAACAAGCACGGTGTTACACTCTTTTAATTATTTTCTTATCATCCTCTTGAATAGTTATAACAGTGTCCCAAGTTTCATTGAAAACCAACATTGTACTGTATGTCAGGTTATTTTATAAGGGAATTACTTTTATCTTTCTGCTCGTAATATCAATACTGTGGTATGATCCAGGGGTTTCAATAAAAATTGAAGTAGCCAGCGGTTTGGACAGAGTAACCAACTGTATCAACAAGGGGCCGTTGGTCCCCTTTTCTAGTGGGGGTGGGGGGGATTTAAGCACGTTCTGACCCAGAAAATTTTGAAATTTCAAAGTCCTAAAAATGTGATTTTCAGCTTTCTGGGGACTAAATTTGAGGACAAAAGAGTGTGTTTTTCATTCAAGAAAATGTAGCTTTCAAGTTACCAGTCACACAATCAATTCCTACAAGCAATGAACAAATGATGAAAACTAAATTACGTACTTTTACACGTAAACAAATTCTGCGTAAACCTGTAAGAAACTTTTGAAAAAATGACTGACATATAGCGTTCACATGACTAAAGCATAACGTAAAACCAATGGGCCTTTCGCAAAACAAATCAAGATGCTTCTTCTTTCTGTAAAAAAGTGACCGACCTCTATAAGCAAAGTAGCCGACCTGTTTCGTCGGCCGTCGGTGCTTATTGAAACCCTTGATGATCTAATAGAGACCCTATCTCAAATAAATACCCCTTTATAAAAAACTTAAAACTTTAAAGTTTCTAGACGACACCCTTCTCTAATAAATGCCCACTGTCTGATAGACAATTGCCGCAAAACACTAGAAAATAGAAAAATCATTGAATTAAATCATAGTTATTAGAGGAGACTGGTTATGAAAAGCGGCAAACATCAATGATAAAACAACAGTGCTGCAGTTTATGTTCAAAGCACCGTGAAAGTGCACAATCCTTTGTTTTCTGTTGACAAATTGTTACGGAATAAATTAATGCAACGTTTTTATTGGTCAATACAATCAAAATGATAGGAATTCTTTTGAACGTTGTGCACTTTCAGGTCCACAAAAACATATAACAAAGGAGTCTGACGGGTTTCATAACCATTCCACTCAATTAACTATGATTAAATTAACAAGAGTTTTTTCATTTCATCTTGTTCAGTGTCAAGTTCAAAGTAAGGAATCCAACATAAGAAACCACATGGATCTCTAAACAGCCTACACATATCACTGGACTGGATAGCCTGCCTAGTGGGTGGGATTTATCATGCATGACTGCTTCACTGACTGCAGGTGCTCTTGTTGTGTTAAGTCATGAAGAACATGGGGATAAGGCAAGTTCCTTGCAGGTTTCTCACTCACCACCCAAAGCCCACCCCCCCCCCACATGCACTCACTGATCAAAAGGCCAGCTACATGAATGCAGGCTCTTTTCAAGGTGTAAAGAAAGTCACTTTCAGCCAAGCTGTAGCTAACATGTACTAGCCTACGAACCATTTTAACTTGTGCCCAAAACATTTTGATGATCAGGACTGATTAAGTTCTTCTATAATCTGAATAATTTACCCCAATAATTTCCCCTGTTGGGTAAGTTAAGAACAGAATTCACACTGTTGTGAACATGACAATTCTGAATGTTACCTTTTTCATACACCTATTCCAAAAAAGGAAAACTACTTTAAATATCATTTTGTAATCATCCTTCCTAATTTAACTTTCTATGTAACAATTTTTTTTTGAATTTTGAACTTGAGAAAGATATAAGTGAGGCTAATTCTAAATATGTAAAAAATTAAGAAGACACAACTGGCAGCCATTTTTAGAATTGGTCTGTGCTGCATGGATATAACCCAATCTTAAAATAAGTCATTTAAGGATCAGTATATCTGCAAGCCCTAAGATGAGATATTAAATTTCATTACTGACCATCTCTCAAAGAATACATTAAAGGAAACTCAACGTGTTAAGTCGGTCCTTCCGTCTGTCTGTCTGTAGTTATAAATGATTTCTTTGCATTGAGAGATCAGTCTGAGGATGATCTGTAACACAGTCTTATAAAAACAAAGAACATACCTTTACCTTGCTTCATTTTCTGTCTTGCAGAATCCAAGTCTTCAAATGTGAGGTCTTCATCGTCTAAACTAACATCATCCAACACAAGGTCAAGATCTTCTTCCTCATCAGAATAATCACTATACTGTAAATCACCACCATTCTCAACAGGAGAACTGCCATCTGATTCCTGTTCTTTTTGTTGAAGGTTAAATGTGTCTTGTTCGGCCTCAAACGAAGATTTTGACAAATTACCCTCGTCTGAACTATTTTCTGTGTCATAACCATGGAGCATTGAGTCTCTCACGACTTCACCATCATATTCAATAACAACTTTTGGTAACGTAACTTGTGGGCTTCCTTCCTGCATGTCTGGTCTGTCATTTAAACCAGTATCAATAACAGCCCTAGAATCTTTGCTTAATTCCTTTTTCAAATAATCTGCTTTACTTCTGTACATACCTGATATATCTGAGACAACAAATGGAGCTGTTTCATTTGTTTCAACTTCAATAACTTTTTCCTCACTGTTTCTAACATCATATTCCAACAAGACTGTAGGCTCTGGGCTTGTCCTATTCAGGGCAAACTTGTCTGATAAGCTAGGATGTTGCCTGGAATTCTCCTCATTGCTTTGACCTACACTATGTTTTGACGCCAGCAACGATGAGCTGGTTACTGGTTGCACTTTCTTTTCAGGTGCAAACTCATTTCTTTGAAACCTATTTTTTGTGTTACTCCCTGACAAACTCAACCCATCTGTTTGTATTTCTGTTCCATTGGTAAGATGCCTTGGAAAAGCCTGGCCAGGTAGAAATTTGCCAGCTTGAATACCATGCAATCTTTCAGAAATTGGCTGGCTGCGATTTTCATCAACCTTTGATAAAGAATCTGTACTTTGAGTTTCAACAATACTTGCAGTGTTTGTCATTTCTGACTCATCAACTAAAGAAACTGGTTTAAAGCGTCTACGGCGAGATGATGGACTTTTGTCCACAGATTTACGCTGTCTGGAACTGTAAGGTGTATCATATTTGGACAGTCGTGATGCTATGGCAGAATCTAAAGATGTCTGCCTTTCTGACAATGCAACTCCAACTTGGGCCATTCCTGTAGAAGCGTGATTTTCCCCGGACCAAGTTCTTCCATATCCTTGCCACTTTCCTATTCTTGATGACGAACTGGAAATATCTGAAGATGTTGTAGCTCTTCCCTGCTTAGTTCTGCTAAATCCATTTACTTCATCTGAGTTGTCAATAGGGCTACCTAACGTTCTTGACAGATTAGAATTCAAGCTTTTTCCATTCACTGTTTTTATTACCTTTCCAAATGAGGATCCTTGCATTGAATGTTTTGCGTCTCTACGAAGCGTTTCATTTGGGTCAGAAGCTGAGACATCGTCTTCTAAAGGAGGTGGCGATGAAGGTAAAGGCGGAGGTTCCATAGTTGCCGGATTGTTGTGCTCTTCAGATATCTTAGAGTCATGTGTCAAATCTGTAATGTTCCCAACGAAGTCAGATTCCTCGGGGACATGATCTGCGTTCATGCGGTTTAGGTTTCTATTAGGCTTTGGAAGAATTTCTGGGCGATCTACCTGATGTCTATTTCTTATCCTCGGCGATGTTCTTGGCGAAGTTCGCGAAACGGAAAGCTCATCACTCGAAATCGAAAAACCGACATCATTAGTGATCATGAGAGCTGGAGAAAATGCTGTTCTTTCTTTAACTGCGTTTAAACGATCATTTGAAATATTTCTTTGATAGTTAGACTTTTTCGAGTTACCTGCTTCCAAAGATGGCTTAGATAAATGCACAGATTCGCTTCCAAGCGAGTCTGGTTCAAATTTCCTTCGCGCCAAAGGAGAAGGTGATCTTCTGCCGGGATTTCGAGGTCGTGTTTTCGTCAAATTGTCAAGTGTATGTTTTGTTTGTACAGGCAGCAGTGAGCCCTTGTCATCTACCAAACTTGGAGAACTGTTAAAATTATCTTCAACAGGACCGTTTTCATTTTTTGTCGACAGGTTTTTCGAGTGACCAGTTGACCTGGTGTATGAAATTCCGAATGGTTTCTTGGTATCAGGTTTCGACAGCCCAGGCAACGCAAAAGCACTTGAAGGCAAAGGTCTTTTAGCCATTTTGCAATAGTTTTGCTGTAGTTACAACAGTGAAAAACGCCATAAGTAACTGCTGGGGTCAAAAATTGACAACCAAAACAAATTAACAGTGGATGCTCCGGCGCGAGTAACGACACTCAGCTGTGCATTCGATTACGGTGCATAATTTATGCAAATAAATGGAATAGATTAGTCTCACGACATTCCTTTGTCACGACGTTATGATTGACACCTACTCTCTCTTTCTTTCACGTTGCGAGCAGAGGTTCTTAGGGTAACGTGACTCTGTGTCTACGCAGAAGCCTATGTTTTACTGTGGACCAGGAGCCAAATCCACACTTGTACTCCGACCAATCATTTTCCACATTTCTTGATACTGGCCAGGGGCCAGGGGCGCAGTAATCTCGTACCCAGATCTTCCACGGCCAAGGTGTAAAACAGAGTGAGATCTGGGTACGAGATTAGAGGCGTAGCCAGCCATTTTTTCCCTATTTTGAGCCTTGAGCCCGAGTTGTTGTAGAAGTCCAGAATTACGGCGGGGGCGAAGGGCGTGAGGACATAGCAGAAAGCCACGTTAACACTCACCTTACAGCACAGTTTAAGAGTGTTTCTGTTCTATTAATCGGTAATACTTATTGCATATTAAAACCGATAGGAAAATAAGTGAATAAATAAATAAAATAAATATTAGATATACTACGTTACAATATACACCATGTGGCATGTTTCAATAGACAAACAAATTTGTGGGCTGCAAATAACGACTACAAAGTGGAATCAAATTAATATAGTGAAATTAATCAACTAATTAAACTATTTAAGTTAGGCAGACTGGTATGGTGGCCCACAACTGTCACGGCAAAACCAAAAACCTCACGGCAAAAACAAAAACCTCACGGCAAAACCAAAAACCTCTCGACAAAACCGAAAACCTCACGGCAAAACCAAAAACTTCACGGCAAAAACAAAATACCTCACGGCAAAACCAAAAACCTCACGGCAAAACCAAAGACCTCACGGCAAAACCAAATACCTCACAGCAAAAACCAAATACTTCACGGTAAAACCAAATACCCACGGCAAAACCAAAGCTATTTTGTTTTTGCTGTGAAGTTTTTGGTTTTGCCGTGAGGTTTTTGGTTTTGCCGTGAGGTTTTTGGTTTTGCCGTGAGGTTTTTGTTTTTGCCGTGAGGTTTTTGGTTTTGCCGTGACAGTTGTGGGCCAGCGTAGGGTATGGACTAGAGCCGTTGCGCCACGCACTAACCCCTGCGCTAAAGGATGCTGGGCTTGTAGCATGAACTATTTCCTGAGGAAGGCTGTTCCACATTGGAATTGGATTAGTACGTGGAAAAAAGGAAAATTTAAAAATATCCGTTCGCGCAGGGAGGTGATTAAATTTCATATCGTGTGATGGCTGGAACTACGCTAGAGACTGGCCGGGAAGTGGGTGGGCCCGCCCATGCATAGCCTGTGTTCTCGTGCCCTTTAGAAAAAGGCCTATGTCATTACTTATTGCCCCGAGGAACCAAATACAAAGTGCTCCTGTACAGTTTTGAAGAAAAATATTAAATAAATATCATCAGGAAACCACTCTAAGTTTTTGCAGTCATGCATTAAAACTTGAAAAAGTTGGCCCACCTCTTCAAGTTCAATCCATGTCCATCCCCGCAGATCGGAATTTTAATTATAAGTTACTTTTTCTTGGAATGAAAGATTCCGTTGCCACCTCGACTGAAGCGAGGGACCGGGAGGCGAGAAGTTTATAAGTAGGTTACACGTTCGGTCATTATTACTGAGGGCCCTTTCGATTGACATGTACAGTACACCGTTTAGGAGTAAAAGAACATGCAATAATCTCTCAAAATCACTTGTTTTGGCTAATTCGTTGCAGGGCAAAATCCAGAAATCTGGCGGACATTAATCATTGAATGAATGTAGCATTTTAATGGTATTGGTAAATTTGCGTTTGAAGAGATTTCCCAAATTTCATCTCATTCTTACTCCATAATATTATCCATCGAATGCGACCCAATATTCGGCCGAAGAGCAAAGGTATAATCCTATTTTCAAAATATTAAACTAATCAGCCCTGTGGGGTGGTCATGGTCGCTTACAAGAAGTTGTTGAGTCTAAGGGGTTCGGATAGTGAGGATGACGCGTAAGTGAAAGGCACGCGAAAATATGAGCGCTTGATTTGTAGCTCAGCCGCCCTTCCTCTCCCCAGTTTCCTCACGTTTTACTTTCGTGTGCGCGCTTTCTCGACAGGCTATTTCCTAGTTCCCCCGGGCCTCTGTATCAAAACGAGGTTACGCGCTTAGCCTTTGATATGGAAACGATTTTTCATGCAAGTAAAACTCATTTTCACAGGAAAGGTTGTGCATTTGGCCACCTTTTGAAAGTGAGGGTTTTTCGGAACTCGGAAGTGGCCTATTTCCCGACTATCACGGACGGCCTGGAGCAGACTTAAGAGGTTCCAAATATAGTGATTTGACCAGGAAAAGTTTGGAGTTTGAATCGGTGAACAGTTTATCGGTGATAACATACATCGTTTTGACAAATAAATTAAAAGACATACCCTTCATTTGGGTGTTTTAGGATTGTAGGTAGAACTTAAATTCGCTCCTGACCGATTACACAAATGAGTTTCTGGTTTCATATCGTTACACCTTATCAAAACAACATTGATTATTGTTAACAAATAAATAAACACAGACATTCTTTAGGAACGGAGAATTTAGTTGCACACAATGTTAAAGACTCATTACAGAAGTGCAGTTTTGTAGACGGTTCTTATAAAGATTTCCATGAAACACAAGTTTTAAGAAACTATTTCACATTCGTGTTGTGCGGCTACTGTCATCTCTGTGTAAACAAGCCTTGATTTGAGTCGTATTTCAAAGGGAGTCCGCGATCTCTACCCCTACAGAAAAAAAAACACACACACACACACACACCGGGATAGCGTGAGCTTCAGTATTCACTTCAGCTTGAAACAACACTTGTAAGTAAAGAGGCTATCTCGCACTATTTACTTTTTTTCTTAAATTGAATTCCGAAAATAATGGTCCACGTTTATAATACTCGTTTCAAAGCCCCTTTAACGTATCCGCACTCAATTGCTGGATGAGGGTAGAGAGTTTTAGGGATTTTAAGAATTCGCAAAGGGAGACAGCAACACTAGAAGAGCATACAATACAAACAAGAACTGTCTCGAAAATCCCGTAAGTGAGCTAATTGAAGGTGGTCTCACAAGGAGGTTTGGACTTTTATGATGGATAAGAAAAGTTTGCTTCTACATGAGAGTCCACACAGTTTACGCTCATTTCTATGGCGGTTAAATTAAAGACTTACAAAACGTCACGATAAGGCGTCCAACCTTCTTTCCTCTCAGGCCATGTTAAAGCCTGCAAGGATCCATGAATTGCTGCGAGCATGGATGATAATACAGATCATTACCCATGCTGCGAACAAGCTCTGCATTTCGAGTAGCGGGTCAAGCGAGCTGCGAGAGAACATGGCCACGTGGTAAAAATAGACGTTGACTATAAAAGCAATTCTAAATCTTCCTATTATGGACCTTTAACGAGGTGGGGGCGGGGATGGGGCTGAAAGAATAAGGGAGGGGGGTCACGTGAAATATTTTTGAAATACTGATAAAAATGAACGGTCCCTTATCTACACTTACTTTTTGACGCGAAGAAAGAACTTTTCTCGATCGAAAGTTTCAGCACCGTCCACATGGTTTAAACTGCCACTCTCCAAATATATATGAAAACACATCTGAAGGAGAAAACTCACATTAGAAACGCCAGTACTCTAATTTTATTTTCAACATTTTTACTGCTTGTAATATCTTATAAGCCTAAAGAGAGAAGAAATAAAGATTGTTTTTGGTTGACTCGTTATGCCAAGAGCTGATTTTTTTCATTCTGACCGAAATTGGGGCGGTAGTTTCAGCCCAGGGTGTCCAGCAGCATGCTTGGTCAAAAAAATAGGAAAATAGGAAACTCAGGGTTGAGAAAATAGGAAAAATAGGAAACTTTGTATTAAAAATAGGAGAAAAATAGGAAAATCAATAGTACTTTCATTGACAAAGATAGCCTCCCTGCAGCTCATCAGGGTTATAATAAAGGCTACGAGTCCTCAGCTTTCTACGTTTGCAGGATTTAGATCAACTTTCGCGGCTTAGAAGGAGTGAAAATGATCAGAAACGTTTAGTTTATCGGCTCAGTTCAGCTGATAATCAGAATGATATGCTTGACTATAGGTCAAGCGTGGTTCTATAATCAAAGGTGGTCATATGCAAATTCCCTTTAAGTTGGCAGCCAATCTTTGAAAAGCTTTGATAAGTGAAATTTCTTAGGATAGAAATTTCTTACCATTGCGTTGTCATTGAAGGATACCGAACTAGGACTAAAACGTCCCACGGAAAGCTTTCCTTCCATTAATCTGCAATCAGTAGCTGGTTGAGAATATGCTTGTCTGAGTCAAAAGACCGTATAGTTTTAAGTACGAAACCAGGCTTTCCGCAGTGTACGCAAAATGACACTGATCCATTTGGTACCAGATTGTAAGTGCGTCATGGTTAAGTTATAAGAAGAAGGTAACTCTCTGCTTAGCTTTGACTGCAAGACCGGTGTTGCAAGCAAAATATTGGATCCTTCGTCAGTTGCTTAGGTATAGCTGTTAACAAGGGTTAACAAGGCTCACCAAGAGAGGTAGTGCCGTAAACTAAACTTGAGTCTGTTCTTTTCACGTAGCATCCAGAATCCAGCTACTAATTGGTTTTGTAAAAAGGAAGCTGATTGATGATCTATCTGACCTGTGTTATGAGAAGACAACTTGAGTCTGTTTTCAGTTATAAAGATGACCATAAAAGCGAGCAAGACTTATAAAATAAACTCAAATATAACATGTACAGATACTGAAATGCAGTTTCAGTGGGCTATGCACAATATTATTCAGTAGTCATGAGAACTATATTACACTTCATACAATACATGTAAGTGCACTAGAAAATTATACAAAAAGCGGTAACAATATAACAAAGTTGTTAACAGAACTCTAATAAGCAACAGAGGCCGTGGGAAGAACAAATGTAACTATCATTATTGAGACCATTAGTACATCAAAGTCAACATACTACTTGCTTTATGATAAATTTTACTCTGAAACACACACAACTATAATTGTTTCTATTCCATTTTCAAATTTTTGTTCAAAATTTTGGCTTCACCAGCTAAAAAATAGGAAAAATAAGAGGTTTTAGTTTAAAAATAGGAGAAAATAGGAATAGGCTCAATAATAGGAAAAAATAGGAACTGGACACCCTGTCAGCCTTTAATTTATATATATCCTTCCAACAGATGACCAGTTTGAACTATGATTTGGTTTCTATAAAAATAAGGGTGACTTCAACTGTCATAGCATCTCTTGTAACTCCATTTTAGCCAAAGCATGGAAAGAGGCGCACACAAGAAAAAAGATAATATCTTTAACAATGGTGAGCATCGAATCCACGACCTATGGATTAGATCACCTTCTCCAATGTTTATCCATGAGGCCAGGATTTGATTAAATTCAAACAGTGTCTTTTTAACCTCTTGAGGATTGGCTGACTAACTTGCAAATGGCGTAGCTGATTGGTAAAGAGATTGAAGGAAGACTCAATGGCAGTAAGCTCTGGGTAAAAGACATTCACTTCTCCTCCCACAGCCTGTTACAAAGACTGAATCATAAAATGCAACATATTAGCAACAAAATACATGAGATACTGAATAATATATACTCCAATGTAGAACAGAGCTAAAATGAGGAGATGCAAATGACTTGAAGTGTGCACTGCAAAACATCAGGGTTGGGCGGGGTTGGGTGGGGGTCCACCCACCCCTCCGGCAAAAGACTTGATTTTGTCACTATAATTAAATGCGAGAAAATCAAAGCAATTATTTAATTTGGAGCAAAAATGTCGCCTAGCAGTTTTGTCCTCTTGGGCCAATGTCTATAATAGTAGTTCTACTTGCCGCCATTTGCTATATTTATTTTTATTTGATTTTTTTAGCTTTGCCGAAGAAACAAACAAACAAAAAAAAACATACAACGTAATTAAACTACAGAAGGAGGTCAGCAGGGACACTGCAACAGCTGAGACCAATTACAGAGGGCCCGGGTAAAGTAAAAAGAGTATGAAATGCTAAGAATGACAAAATTCAAGAAAAGAGACTACCAGTAACTACATACAGCAAGCGATCGGATGAGGTGCCAGACAGACACACTATTACATCAAAAAAAGTGGCTAACAAGGTCTTGTAATAATTATTAAATAAAACCGATTAAAACCGATTAAAATGAAGTTAAGGACACTAAACTAAAATCAAGTTCGTCAGCGAGACAGTTCCAAATTCTACATGCTCTAACGAGAAAAGATTTCTGGTAAGTAGTGGTCTTGCATTTGCTAGATATTTATTTATTAATATTGGCACTGGTGGATGATCTAGTCCATCTGTACTTGCGAATATCAGGTAAGACAGAGGGGTCTGTCTACCTTGACTAAACTATGTTATTTTGAAAAAGAAGATGAGGTCCAATAGTTATTGCCCGTGGCAAATAGGTAAGAGATTTAAAGTTTGTAGACGAGAATAAAAGTAGCTTATAGTTGAAGAATAAGGCAGGTTTAAAATAAACCTAGTGGTGAGTCTTTGAATGCACTCAAGTTTAGCAGTGAGTTCGATGGACTGGTGTGCCCAGATTTGAGTGGTGTATTCCAAATGAGGACGTACTGAGAACAGCGGTGCCAAGGATGAATCTCGTGTTTCTCTTGATGAACCCAAGTAGTTTGTTGGCACGGGCAGAATGTTCGTATACTTGCTTGTTCCATATGTCAGATCATTAGTAATGCATACACCCAGGTCATTTTCTGCGGCGCACGTTGTTCAGAGCAGAGTGTTGTTGAGTTGTAGGTAGACATTAGGGGCCTTGTTATGCGCTTAGCCTTACACTTTTGGCTTTGCTAAAGGGGACACCAGATGTTTGGGACCAAGTTTCAAGCCTTCCAAGGTTTGTCTGGAGGGAACAGGCATTGCCTATGGTCCTAATCTCCCTGGTTATTTCTGTGTCGTCGATGAACATTAACACTCGACTACTAGAAACAACATTAACGTATAGGAGGAAGAAGCCCGGTCCAAGTAAAGAACCCTGAGGAACTCCAGAGGTAACAGGAAGATCCTTCAAAATGGCGCCGAGTGCTGTGATGCGTTGGCGGCGACCCCATAGGTAGGACTGGAACCAATTGAGCAGCTTGCCGCCAAAGCCGGCTTGACTTAGCTTGTGGACGAGGCATCTATGGCTGACTTTGTCGAAGGCCTTGATGCCATCTTCAAAACACAACGCTTCAAAACCTTAGACACTATTGGCAATTAAGAGATAGGACGGCCATTTTCCACGTGATCTTTTGCGCCCTTTTTATGGACAGTTAAGACATTGGCCAGTTTCCAATCGCTCGGAAGAGACCCTAGTTGGAGTGACTTATTGAAGATCTTACAAAGGGATGGAGCGATTACTGGGGCAGTTCCTTTAAGCAACTTAGCTGGAATTTCGTCCGGCCCTGTGGCTTTACCGACTTCCAGAGCTTCAAGTGCAGTTTGGACCGTGGTCACAGTGAGAGTTAGATCGACCATAACAGTGTTCGAAGGTGCGCACGATATTTCCTCCATTGGACTGTCAACTGTAGATACAGAGGCAAAAAAACGATTAAACAGGGCAGCTATTCCTGCAAGAAAATCAGAACTTTCTCTCAGTGGATCATGCAGTTGGTCATCGGTAGTTTCAGGGGCAGTTGCCATCGAGACAAGGTCTGGAATATGACGTGATTTAGAATTAAGCTTAAAAATAGACCACAGGCGCTTAGGATTCCTCTTTAAAGCACGTATCTATGGAGTCATAAAAGTGCTTACGGCTTTCGCGGAGCAATTTCTTGACTTTCGCATGTAAAGTCTTGAACTTTTCCCTTATAGGCCAGTGCTCGGAGTCGGGTGTGACTTCAGTTTTTTGGAGAACTCAGTTCTTTCTGTTCTTTACATGGGATTTGGAGCAAAAATACAGCCTAGCGGTTTCGTCCTTTTTGGGCCAGCGTCTTCGCATGTGACAAGCCTACTTTTTGTGACTAATGGGCTGAGAACTCGATTATAATTTATCACTGCAACGTGGGCACGTTTGTATGAACACCAGAATCGAATCTGTGTGAGAAACCAAACTTCAAGCGATCTTTTTCAGTGATGTGCTACGGCAGGGTATTTAATACAGGATATTTGGAGAAACTTTACAGGGGTGTTGTGCTTATACATTGTTGCCACAGCAAAAGGTTTATGAAATTCCTTGACTTTTTCCTGACCAGCTGAATTAAATTAGTCTTGTATATATACAATTGCGATCTTAAAAAAACTGATGATAGACAGACATGTTTTGTATGGAAGCTGACTTTGAGCGCGATTTTCCGGAAACGTACCAGCAACAAAATCCAGAAATTTATGGACAGAATAGTGCAGAATACGTTTAACTTTTAAAATTTACGGACAAGAGCCACTATACCTACGAGTTTGAAAAAGTCTGGTAGAAACGTAGCCTACTTAAGACCAGCAAACTATTGTTTTAAGTCTAGTAGGAATGACAATGGCTGTCAAAAATAACAATACGCTATTGAAAACCACTCGGTTGTGAAGTAAGCCATTAGCTGGTGCCGCGAACTTAAAATAACTATAAAACTACTCGACTAAAACTATTAACCCAATAATCCAAGCGGTTGCGCTTCACTACAGAAATGAACAGAACTAGTAAAAGTTTACTTTGCAAGTGAATTGAGAGAAACTATGGAAATGCCTGGGGAGAAGTTTTACTAGCACAAACAGCGTTTGAATCAGTCCAAAAAAGCATTGGGCATTTTGGAAACAATCTAGGAGAGTTTTCACTGATGACCGAGTTGGGCGAGAACAACAAACAAACAAGTTTTATTGGGAATACATCAACAATATACAGCAGAGTTTCATGTTTAATGTTCCCCCGTAAATAGAAAAATCTAATCAAGGCAGGGAAGGCAAAAAACAGAAAGAAATGTTAATGCTATAAGAAACAAAAAACAGAAAAAACTGACAGGGCTGGGCTTAATAGCAGATTTACGGTAAGTATAAGGCATCAAGTGAATTTTTGTGAAACAGCAACATTTCTTAAGAAACCAGACTCTAAGCTTAGCACAGTACTTCTTAAACCATTAGATATGCTCACCAGGACTTCCACAACAAAGTATCATCCAATCTGACAAAGCGGTTGATTGAGATCCTTTAAAAGTGACCCCTTGTCTAAGACACTGAAAAATGCAATAGAACTGATGAGAAGATTCCAAACCAAGTGTACAAATCCTCTGCCAAGGGGAATCAAACTATTATTAGATAAAAACTCATCATTGATGCTACGTGCGACATCTTTCAAACTGGATAAATTATAAGTACTTACAATGCCTAATTTTTTTTTTTTTTTTTTTTTTTTTTTTTTTTATTTATTTACAACACAAGCACTACTTACAAAATGTTACTTAACACAACTTACAGTGCATACACTACTTACAACACCGTACTCATTACTTTTTTTACATAGAAAGAAGAAAAGAAAGTTACAATTACAATTATTGACGACTAATAACTTAAACTAAAGTGATTACTAACATAATTTACAATACTAACACTATAAACACAATGGCAACAGAAAAGTATAAGAGGATTATATATAGATTAAGTATAAGTGTTTTTCTTTTTATTTAGAAGGATAAGTAAAGAGAACTGAACGGCCTAGACTGTAATAATAATAATACTAATAATAATAAAGCGTTACGCGGTGCACAATATCGCCCATTTTTATAAAAGTCACTTAAAGTTCTATTTTTGGTACAAATATATTTTTCTGTTTCAATTTAATATTAATCCTTAACTTAAACCCTGCAATAATTGGACGAGTTTGTGATCTTCTGCAATCCCATATATATAGTTTGGCTATTAGTAGAAAGTAGTTCAGTAAAGGGCATTGTACGGCTATTATACCCAATAGCACATCCTGTAGACTAAGGTTGATCAATTCATTTGACAACGAGTAATAATATAATTCAAAATCCTTCCAGAAAAGTTTTGCATATACACAGTCAAAAAGAAGGTGGATAAGGGTTTCCGGTTTATACATACAAAAGGAGCATTTATCATCGGTAATATATCCTATTTTATATAACTTAGTGTTAGTATATAATATGGAGTTAAGGACCTTGTACTGAAAGGCCTTAACATAGAATTCAGAACATATGATGTGCGGTAAAAAGAAATGCTTTTTCTAGCTGATCTTCCGTCAGATTAAAATCCCGTTTTAAAGCTGAGGTATTTTTAGAAAGCTGTGCCTTTTTACTTATGAGCAATGAATAATAATCTTTTGATTTCTTCTTTAAAATATCAAAGTCGTTATTCTTAATTATCACGGAGGGTGGCATTGTTAAAAAGGTGTGATCAGATGTTCTAGGATTAGCTTTTAAGTGGGACGGTACAGCATATCTGAGACCTGCCCATACTAAGAAATTGGTTTTTTCAATCTTTCTTATAATGATACTATGTGACTCTGCAATACTTAAATCAAATCGAAGATCGGAAACCAGAAGAAAACCATTGTCGAAAAATGTTTTGTAAAAATTGGCTTATTATTTATCCTAATGTCTTTATTATTCCAAATAATATTATACCGCATTTTATCTGTAGAAAAGTCGTCACGAAAATCAGCCCACCATTGAAGCAGCTCGGAGTAAAAAGGTGATTTGATTAGAACGTCTTTTACATCGTAGTTACAATGAAATAGAAAGAGGCCCCGAAACTTTTAAGTTGATAACGCAAGTAATTCTTCCATGTGCTGTCGTTTTCGCTGAAGATTCTCTTTAGCCAGGCAAGTCTTAAAGATTTGACCATCGTTTCTAGGTCAATCATTTTCAAGCCACTTTTTTGGTAGTCATTTATTGTTGACAAACGTGTGACCTTGTCAACACCTCTCCATAGGAATTTAAATATCAATCTGTTCAATTCTTGAACCGCCCACTTTGGAATTGTTAATAATGATGCCACGTAAACAAATTTTGGAACAATCAACGATTTGATAACAGTAACCTTTCCATAAAGGGAAAGACCTCGCGCAGACCATATGTGTACCAATTTTTTCACGCTGTCTAGTCTTTCTATAAAATTTTTCTCGTGTAGTAATTTTTGGTCATAGGTGTAATAGACTCCGAGAGCTTTAATTGGTTCATTTGGCCATTTAATACCAAAAGGTTTTGATTTATTTTCCTTTAATGATCCGATCCACATTGCTTCAGTTTTTGAGGGATTAACGGCTAAACCTGAAATCCTCTTAAAATCGTCTAACAACCTGAAAAGAGTTTGGGCTGAGTCGATGTCTGACAGAACCACAGTTGTGTCATCTGCGTATTGAAGTAATTTTGTTTCCTTCTTGTCAATAGTAATACCTTTTATCATTGGATTTTGTCTTATTGCGATAGCCAAGGTTTCAACAGCTACTACAAAGAGATAAGGAGAAAGAGGATCACCTTGCCTTACTCCTCGTTCGACTGTAAAGTAATCAGAGATTATGCCATTGTTGATAACACAGCTTTGTATATTTTTGTAAAAAGAAGAAACCCATCTAATAAAGCTCTGGCCAAAATTAAAAGATTCTAGACAACTTTGTAAAAAGCTGCGTTCTAAACTATCGAAAGCCTTCTGAAAATCGATAAAGATCAACAAACCAGGAATGTTTTCTTCAACAGTGAAGTTCATTATGTCAAAAATCGATCGTACTGTTTCGCCGATATAGCGGTCTTTTATAAATCCAGTTTGATTGTAATGGATGATGCTTGGTAGAACATTTTGTATTCTAGCAGCTATAACTTTAGCCATAATTTTCGCATCCACATTTACCAAAGATATCGGCCTCCAGTTTTCCAGAAAGGATCGATCTTTTCCTTTCTTTTCGATGAGCGTAATTACTGCTTGCTTTTGAGAGCGCGACATTTCACCTTTTTCGAAGCATTCGTTAGCACAGAGAATGAAAGGCTCACAAAGTAAAGGCCAAAATTTTTTATAGAATTCGATGGGAATTCCATCGAAAATCTAAAATTCGAAGGAATTCCAGAAGTTTCCCAAAACGCTGAAGAAGAGAAAACTGCAAACGAAGATACCAAAGGCGTTCTTGTGAACTTTATAAAAAATACGCTTGGAGTTGAGAACGCCGAACATATTGAATTCCAGAGGGTCCACAGGCTAGGCAAGCCAAAAGATGATACTGGTAACGACGGCCGCACGATTATCGCTCGGTTTCTACGATTTTCAGACAAGGAGCGTGTCTTCAAACAAGGGCGAAAGCTAAAGGGCACAAACTTCAAAATGTTTGAGGACATTCCAAAGGAACTACATCAACTGAGGAAAGCGCAGATGGAGAAATTAAAACAGGCAAGAAAAGAAGGTAGACGGGCCAACTTTAGCAAGTCTGAACCAGACAAACTTTACATCGATGGTAAATATATTAAATTCTGACTCTAAAAGAATCCTTTGAGTTTGAGCTTTATTCATCAGTTTGCCGAACGGCGATTACAATATTTTCTGGCGAAGTTATAAGTTTCTTTTCTTCTCAATATTATGTATGATTTTTAATTATTCGCTCTTTTGTATCAAAACAACATCAGATAAGATCATCATCCTTTTGTTAGATTTTTGCTCCATGGACACCTTTTATTTTGATTATATTGTTTTCTCTTTTTTTTGGCGGAGGAGCTTTCTTCTGTGTAGGATCTAGGTTGTTAGTAGATGGATATTAATCTGGAACATGAGGTAGGTGTATTATCGTGTTTTTCCCTCTTGTTCCATTTTTGTGTAGTGTACGTAAAAGGCAATAGAATCTATTATTCTAATATATATGTACTGATGAAATTTTTCGCGTTAATTTCCTCTAATTTGAGGAAAGGTCTATTCTTATCTAAATATTGCAAAAACCAAGCGGAGCGCTCTTTAATCATATCTCATGTTTTCTTCTGCAATCACAGTTTTACTGGTATTTTACTACTACTGAAATGTGCGCTAGCACGTGCAAATTAGTTTCCTTAAATGTAAGGGGCATTGGAAATTTTAAGAAAAGGAGAACGATATTTACTTGGTGTCGAAAGCAAAAAGCAGATTTCATCTTCTTACAAGAAACCCACTCAAAAATGGACTCAGAGACGTGTTGGAGAAATGAATGGGGGAGTGACATTATTATGGCCCACGGGACCTCCAATTCACGCGGGGTGGCAATTCTTGTTAAAAAGGATGTTGATTGCACAATTCACTCAAAAGTGTTGGACCCCTCAGGACAATATGTTATAATAAAAGCAGAATTTAATGACAAAATGTATGTTCTAATCAACATCTACGCTCCGAATAAAGATTCGAATATCGTGAGCTTTTTCAACAATCTACTTCTGATTTTGCGAAATAATAATTTTGATGAAGAAGAAAACATTATTATGGGAGGGGATTTCAACTGCCCTCTTAATCCACTTATGGATAAGAAAGGAGGCCAATTGAGTCCAAGAAAATCTGTTGTATCAACCATTAGCAACCTACTAGAAGAGTTTGATCTCGTCGATATATGGAGAGTTAAGAATCCTCAGAAAAAGAGCTTTACATGGAGTCAAAATTTGCCTACGATCTTTGTCGTTTAGACTATTGGCTGATCTCAAATTCTTTACATGATCTAGTTAAAGCAGCAGATATAATCCCGGCAATTAGAACAGACCATGCAGCTATTACTCTTGAACTTGTATACAAATCTGATGACATCAAAGGTCCAGGTATCTGGAAAATGAATTGCTCCCTTTTAGATGATGAAGACTACGTTAATGGCATCACGGAGAGGATACCTATCTGGTTAGCTGAAGGTCGTAAGGACCTTTCGAACTGTCGAAGTATTTGGGACTGGTTAAAATACAACATAAGAGCACACACTATACAGTATTCCAAAAGAAAAGCTCGAGAAAGAAGTGAAAGAGAAAAGGAACTCCAAGAACAACTCGCTAATGCAAAGTGTGCTTTCGAAACAGATCCTAGTATTTTGAATGCAAATCTTCTTAACTGTGCTAAAGATATGCTCGAATTGTTTTATGAAGAAAAGGTTAAAGGAATAATTATTCGAGCGCGAGCCCGCTGGCACGAGCATGGCGAGAAAAGCACCAAATACTTTTTAAACCTAGAAAAAAGAAATCATGTCAAAAAACATATGAGAAAATTAAATATCAACGGCTCGTCTACCACGGATCCGTCAAAGATCTTGTCCGAACAACAACGTTTTTTATCAAGAATTGTACTCGAGTAAGAACATGAATAATGAAAATTTGCACGAAATTAAATCCTTTTTAAAAGATTTAAACATTCCTAAACTGTCAGAAGAACAAAAAATGTCTTGTGAAGGTGAAATTACTCCAGAAGAATGCGCACTTATCTTGGATAGTTTCCAAAACAATAAAACTCCAGGGAACGATGGAATTACAATGCCTAATTATCCTCTTAGGGATACTGAAACAAATTCAAATGAAACATAACATGGTTAAGAATCCCAAGTGAAAGGAGGCGAACCAGTTGTCTCTTTTACAAATGAGGTCGAGGCTTTGAACTCAGGAGCACCAAAAACATATCCAGATAGCAGTCAGGGCAGGACTAGAACACAGGGTCTCATGGGCCTCCAGATTACAAGTGCAATGCTCTAACCGCTCAGCCATGCAGGGTAGGGGAATACACAGAAGGTGTATAGTGGCCAAAAACTGCCCATCAAATAACAAAAATAGTAAAAATAATAATAATAATAAACAATAAATTGAATGAGGCTGTCAGCATCCAAGATCTACATAATTCCACAAGTCACAAGAAAGACAAATATTTGTATTTTATTTGTTGAAGATATTTCCTTTTTCTTAATAACCTTACCTCCTTGTAGACTTTCTTCAAAACATTTAACAGTTTCCCAACTTGGTTTCCAGATATAAACAGATTTTTTTTCTTGTAGATACTCCTAAAAAAATTGATAACACCCATAAAGAGACATTTTTAGGTATTTTTGCATTTCTTCTGTTTAGTTTAACTTTTAGTCAGAAAAACAACTATTTCGTCTTTGAAAAGCTATGAACTCTTTCCCCAATCCCTTGAGTTGTTTCAGACATAAACAGCTAGGCTGCCATGCCACTGCCTGTAAATGAGATTGCTACTTTATATTAGGGCAGTAGAGAAGTGAAGTCGTTACACAACGTTGCCATAGTAGCAAAACCGATAAAGTCACTTAAAAGTCTATTCGCACTATTTCAAACTTCACCAATCTTATTCAGTTTCATTTCATTTGGCAAATCTTGGCAAAAATTTCTTTGGGATTGTATATTGTTATCTAAGTTTAGAAAAAAGAAAGCGACAATTTTTGTGTTGTGTTCAACTACTCTATAAAGCGGGCTCGTGAAATTAGGAAGATTCATGTCGTAGTGGTGCAACGACAAAATAGCGTGATGCACATACAAAGTTGTTGTTTGTTAATACAAACATATTATTTTTTGCTGTTCTCCTTGCTGTTGTCGTTGTCGTTGGTTTTGTTGTCATCCAGAAATAGTGCTACCATGGTAACATGACATCACACTTCTCCTCTCTACATACCATTGCATCCTGATTCGTTGCTCGCATGTATTTCAAAATGTGGTAAAATAATAGTAGCTGGTTATATAGAATTAACTGGAGGAATTAGACCAATCAGAAATGGCAAAATATTTTGAGTGAATGATAAATAATAATATAGATAATAGAAGAATAAATAGTTACTGGATTGGCTGTTCTCAGAAACCATAACTGACACCATTGTCCTTTTTTAGTTTTTAATCTACATGTACAGTGTAAATATATTATGCATTTTGATATCTCCATACACTGTCAGCTTGAAGATTTAATTTTTTTATCATCAGCACATCCTTGTTGTAGTAAAGTCAAACCCTGCTTTACAGACACCCACTTAATACAGACACCTCATTATTATGAACTGTTGGCTTTGTCCCTGGGGAAAGAAAGCCCTTATAATTTATCTAAACTAAACTGGCTTAATACGGACACTTTCTATGGTCCCCTCAGTGTCTGTATTAACCAGGTTTGACTGTACTTCTGATGAATTTTGAGAGGAACACCACTGTCGCAATATGTGAGTCGGTTAGTGTGAAACACTATTGTGAGACAAAGAAGAGTATCAAATTAAGAATTATCATTTTTTAATTAATGTATTTTACTAATTATTATAAATAAAATAAAGATATATCAAAAGTACTAATTTTAATTATTAAAATCTGAAACCAACTAGGACACCAGCAGTTAATGCAAATCTTAGAAAAGAAATGTGAAGATATATTTGTCAATGTCTTTTTGTTTCTTCCATATTTTGGGAAAAGAAGTTACCTTCACATTAATTCTCTTTAAGGTTAGATTGTGTTATTTAATTGCTTCATAATTTTGCATAATAAAATAAACCTTTATCAAGACTAGGGTCAATTGCTCTTAATGGAACCCTGGTCTGAATGAGAATTTCATGTTTCCTACAGGACGATAATCTCTACATAGTGACTTCAACAAAGCAATGCAATTAGAAGGAATGTCACAACTACTTAAATACAGTCATTTTGCAGAGTTTAGTTTCTACTAAATTGCTTCTTGTTCACAGTTTTTCTCATGACCCATGCATATGGTGCAAATGAATCCAGCATCCAATGAATTCTGTGTAAACATGTAACTCAAAAATCAACCAATAAATATTCTTCTCACACTTAAAATGTTATCACTGATTTTGAATAAAAGATGAAATTTGCTTACCAATTAACATTTCAGATTAGTCCTGCATGTTCATCATTGTTATATATTTATCCTCCTGAAACAATGCTGACAACAAGCAAATCATGATCACACATTGTGACAGTTTCAGTGCCATCTTCGCTAAAAAAGGGTGTACTTTAAGATCAGATTACTAGTAATGCCAGAGAATAGTTATATTTTCATACCAATAAATTATGAAGGCAACCTGGAGTGGCCCCTAGTACAGGTCCTGGAGAAATGTGACAGAGTGGAAAAATTCTGTACTAGAGTTGTTCTAGCAATTTGTTTTAAGCTCCTCTTCCTTCTTGAACACTGCATGAAGTCAACCTCCCACAATCCATTTCTGTGCTCACGTTGGGCATTTACCAGTATCATTTGTTTCAAGAACCATTAGTACAGTTAGCTTCTATAGAACTCCTACAAAGAATAATTAAACCTATAGGGTTAAAGATTATGACTAAAACATCTACCTCAATGAAATTAACAAGTACATCTGATATACATGTATGCAACTCCTTAAACTCTAAAAAAGTGACCCCTGGAATAAACAAGTGGACACAGAGGGGAAAATAATAGGTTCTTTTTCAACATAGGTTGTTTATTCAACCGCGAGGATCATTTCTACTTTCATGTCTTTATGCACAGTTCAAAATATGAGTCACTTACTATATTTCCACATGTGAAAAATAATCAGTCACCAAGAATCTGTTTTCCTCCTTGTCACTAACCGTGTGCAGGGGTTCACACATTGTTAAACTGGAAAAGCATTACAGTATTTCAAGAGTTTTAGGCACTGTACTACAACATTTCATCAAATCAATCAATCAGACTAGGCAATTTCTTTATACATGTATGTCAATTTATTGTATCTCACTTTAGTAGAAGTAGGATGAAAAGCACTTTATGCATTCAATAATTCCTTCGCTTCACAGCATTATTTACATTGTAGCGCCCTGAAGAACTCTGCATTCAAGCTTCTATTTGTCAGAAAGTGATTGTATCTTTACACTGTACTAAAGACAGCGTGGCATCATTTCTTTATTCTTTTTTTGGGCGGTGGGGAGAGGGGTAATTACAAGAAACACGTGCACTGAGCTGTACAGATGTGTTTTGTATGCTCCAATCTCAATTCATGAATTCCTCTCTTATCCTGAACCTACAAAATCTGAAAACCATTCAGTATGATGGGTAACGACAAGCCACGAAAGGAATAAGATACCATGCTATATAACGGATCTTAGGTATTTTAGGTATTTAGGTATTTTATTCATTTGCCACACAATTACAATAATTACAAAAAGATGCCAAAAAAAAAAAAAAGGAAGGAAGAGATGGCGAGGAGGCCTAAAAGAAACTATAGAGCTTATGTTAATTAGGCCTCCTCAATTACAATTTTTCGAAGATGGGGTAAAAATCACGGCGACGGATACAATATAATATGAGGTGAAAAATTAAACTAATCAATATTACGGAAGTTTACAAATGTTGAATATTAAAAGGCTTTTTCCCAAGATTTTTGTTGGAGTATACTAATAATTATTACAAATAAATGCCTTAAGTGCTCTTTTAAAGGAGAAAGGTGAGGAAGCGTGGATGATGTTGGTGTTTAAGGTGTTGTAAAATTTAGGTCCTTGATAAAAAACGGAAAATTGTTTGGTTCGAGTACGACAGAAAGGCAGACGAAATTTACACGAGTTTCTTGTATTATACGAATGAATTTGACTTTGTAAGGTAAATTTACAATGAAATTTTAAAGGTAGAGTAAGGTTTTGATAGGAGTACATGAATAAGCCTAGTTGTAATAAGTATATATCATGAAATTTTAAGATACCAAGATTTTGAAAGATTGGATCAGTATGTGCATCGAAAGTTGTTTTAGCTATAGTTCTGATCACTCATTTCTGTAAAATCTCAAGATGAATAAGGTTAGTTCTGTAAGTAGAACAAAAAAAGCTTTCAAAAAAAGCTTTCAAAAGAGTTCTCCGCAAATTGCTATTTGATATCTTAGAAAAGGAGGATGACTATATTCAAATCCCCATGATTATTAAAAAAGTAGGTACACAGATACACTTGCTAAACGTTTAAATGTCTGCTTTTCTTTTTCTGTGTTATCATTTAAGAGTCAGTGACTCCTTGTCTTAAAGCATTGTATGTCAGAAAGCGCTGTGTTAATTAGATCACTTAACTTCTGTGGTTTATTTATTTTAAGTTGCAATACTTTCTAATAGTTTAAGGTTTTTGATTTTATTAGATAATTGTGTTATTCATGTACTTGTCTTGCCCATCATGAACAGCTTTCGAGCTATTTGTGGGCAAACTATCCAACTTTTGTATTTTTGTACAAAGAATAAAGTTGTTGTTGTTGAAAAAAACCCTTGGAACAAAACATACCCCCACAAGTTAACCTCTACTTACTAGTTTAGACTGCTCACAGTCCCCTATTTTTCCATAAGACTGTTGAGATCGAGGACTTTGCATTAAGGGCAGCCATCTTAGATGAGTGTCAAATCTACTTAGGGGGCAGGGAACGGTTTGGGAGGAGGAGAGAAAAATTTTTCTTGCCCCCTCCCCAAAGAGCTATAATCCCCAATGCCTGCCCCCTCGGTACATCATAAAATCAAGATGGAAATTTTATATAAATATAAATTTGGCTTCCAAAAGAACTTCCCTACTGAACAAGCCACACTAGAGGTCACTGAAAAATTAAAAGAAGCGATAGATAAAAAGTAAACATCTTTTGGAGTCTTCCTTGATCTATCAAAGGCATTTGATACGGTTAATCATAAAATATTACTCTCAAAACTATATGCTTATGGAATCAGGCATCTCCCCCTTGGCTGGTTTGAAAGCTATTTAAAACATCATACGCAGTACATTAAATTAGCCTTAGGTGATGCAGAATCTAGTTAATTGCCTCTCCTTTGTGGGGTAAGATTCTCGAAAAGCACGTAGCCAACTCCCATTTTAAATTTGTGCAAGATAACAACTTGCTATATGAGCTCCAGTCAGCTTTTAGGTCAGGACATTCTACAGACACAGCCCTTATTAGACTTACAAATCAGATACTAAACAAACATCGACAATAAGGAGTTGACTGGTTTGGTGTTTATAGATTTTCACAAAGCTTTTGTTGTAATAGATCATGAACTTCTTCTAAAAAAGTTGTCTGTCTATGGGGTTCGTTCCTCTTCCACTGCTTTGTTTAAATTGTACCTGTCTGAGAGAAAGCAGTTTATTACTTTAGGGAAAGTTAAATCTGAACAGCTGAGTGTAAAGCAAGGTGTGTCCCAGGGGTCAATTTTAGGTCTGGTGCTTTTCCTTTTGTTCGTCAACGATATGCCTCTTCATGTTCACAAAACAACTGTGGACATTTACGCAGATGATTCCACCTTATCTTCAAGTTCAAATTGGAAAACTATTTCATCACTAAACCAAACATTATCTGATGATCTGGCAGAGACAGAGAGATGGGCTAGAGGTAACAAAATGTACATAAATACATAAAAAACGAAAGCTTTGTTGGTTACGCGAAAGTGTCTACAGAGACATATGGACCAAGATTCAGGAAAGCTGGAAGTTGTAATGGATACCGCTGAAATTGAGCAAGTTGCAAGTTATAAACTTCTTGGCTTGATCATCAATGAAGACCTAACTTACAAAGTATATGTCAATGAACGCTGCAACAAGCTCTCCGAGCGTCTTGGCCTTTTACACCATATCAGCAGTAACATATATTGTTTGACAATTTAAGCTAGCTCCCTTTTTACAATGAAGCATACATCAATTGCTGTGCGCTTGCTTTCAAAAGGATAAATGGAACACTGCCTCATTATTTAAACACATCCTTAAGACAAAACTCAGATAACCATGCACGAATAACAAGAAATTGTAATTTAAATCTACTGTCCCCCTGCCACAAAAACATCTTAGAGGTAGAACACACCTTTGCATTGAGAACTGCTAAGGACTGGAATAACTTACCCCGAACCCTAACAACTAAGAAGACTTTGAAATATTTCAAGTCAGAACTATGGAAAGTAATATTAAATTTCCAAAAGATTAACGGATCTTTTGATATTAATAATAAAAGACTTCACTTCATTCTCATGAGTATTAACCCTCACTGTCCCTAATTTTGAGCTACTTTTATCGTTAGTCGAATACTGTTAAAATTTCATTGTAAATATTCTTATTGTAAATAGTAACCTATTACTAGTTTTTATTTCATTTCATTGTATTTTTTTATTTATTTTTAGAGGGCCACAACTTTATCAGTAATTGTAAATACTCTCATGCGTACCCTCGTTAAATAAAGTCACTTACCTTATCTTACCTCAGGGGTCTACATTAGGCCTTCTACTTTTCCTACCATATATAAAATGATCTCCTTAACTGTTGTGAGGGACCAACATTTAGAATTTTTGCCGATATTTATACAAATATCTTTTTATTAGTGACAATCCAAGAGAATTAGAATTGGTTATGAATTCTGCAGTTGAATCAGTTTTCAGTTACTGTAATACTAATAAGCTGTCTCCAAATTCAAGGAAAACTAATTATTATATGGTTGTAACATCTCCTAAAAAACAAGTTGACATAAAAATTCAAAATATTGAACGCAAAGATCATATTAAGTACTCAGGTGTGTTCATTGATAAGCACCCGAGAGTTGCCAAAAACATTGTATTTACACATAAAATTCTCAATAAAAAGATTAAGACACTCCAGCTATATTCTCTGACTTTATCATCCCAACAGTAGACATACACTCTCATAAAACTCCATATGCTACCCAAGGAAATTTGTATAGAACAAACACTCGCACAGACTACCTTACTACGTGAAATTTTCACAACATCTTTATTTCGCAATTTTGTATAAATTTCATAGTTTGATTCACTTTAATTTCGCGTTTTTGAGTACAACAATTTACATTTCATAGACAAATGTTATTTAACATGTCCTTGAATTAAATGAAATGATTTTATCAAAGGAACAATAACATCAAAATTAAGAAATATGCAAGAGCACCAGTAACAACAAAGCAGTTCTCACAATGTCCACAATAATTCACGTACAAGCATCAATTATTGATGCTTGTACGTGAATTATTGTTCTTGAGTCAATTGGCTACAAGATCCATTTACATTGAAAATTCCTCAGAAAAGTTAAAAAAATTTGATTTTGTAAACGTTTCAGTGGTAATAAACTCGTTCTTTCTTGCAGATTATGGACATAATGTGAGTTAATTAATTTTTGCATCGTGTTATGTTTGCCACACTTATTGTTTGCATCACTTTAATTTGGTGATTTTTTTGTACAGCAAAATTCGTGAAATTAATGTGTCATGAACATTTCATGTAATAAGGTAGCACAAATTTAAGTTTAGATATAAGGCAGTTCAAGCATGGGAAAGTGTCCCATCACATTATTTTAAAGTCCATAACTGAACCTGCTTTTAGAAAGCATAAAACATTTCTTCTTTCCAATCACTACTAAGCAGATGTCAAAGTATGCCCTTTGTTTATTGTGCGTTGGTACATAAATGAACACCCAGGTTAAGATATGCTTCAGTTAGTATAATATTTACCGTAGATTATTATGATACTGTGCCCATTAATCTTAACAAATATAAATCTTGGCTTTTTCTGTCGGATTATATTTCAAACATGACAGTGGCCAACTCTAAAGCCTCGGCTCCTTTGGCCACGGTGCCCATCCTCTCTCGATTTTGTATTTATAAACATTTAAATAGTACAATTCTTAAAGAAAATTATTATTCATTCAAAATGTTTCCGCAATTCTGATTGACTAGACGCACACGCATAATTCACTGTAACCAGTTACTGATGACCAAATTTGGAAGAATTTTGTGTTTAATGAGGAAATGACATCAAAAATGCAGCCTTCTACAGGTTAATGCACCATTAACCGAGAAGACCTAAGGACGAGGTTGAGTTGTTTTGGTTGTGGAAACAAAAATGGCAGACAATTCACTCGTTTCAAGAGTAAGACCAAGGCGAAATAATGGCTAAAAACATGGCAAGAACAGCAAGAATAAAACTCGAAGGGTGACATCTGCTATTTGGAGAATATTTGCGGAGCTGAACAACCCTAAACGTGTACTATTGAAGATGAAGTTAACATCGATGGAGGTAAGCATCTTTTAGCTATGTTTTTAAACTAGGAATTATTTTGAATGAATAATAAAACAATTATTGAATTCGGCTTTCGTATTGTATGAAGAATTATGAAGATCTCGGAGGATGTTATCGATAACACCCTCCTCGATCTCCATAATTCTTCATAAGATACTCAGCCTCATTCATTAATTGTGATTATTATTCATTCAAAATATTTCCCCAATTTTGATCGGCTAAAAGCACACGTATTATTCACCATAACCAGTTACTGATGACCAAATTTGGAAGAATTTTGTGATTAACGAGGAAATGACGTCAAAAATGCAGCCTTCTACAGGTTAATGCACCATTAACCGAGAAGAACTAAGGACGAGGTTGAGTTGTTTTGGTTGTGGAAACAAAAATGGCGGACAATTCACTCGTTTCAAGAGTAAGAACTAGGCAAAATAATGGCTAAAAACATGTCAAGAACAGCAAGAATAAAACTCGAAGGGCGACATCTGCTATTTGGAGAATATTTGCGGAGCTGAACAACCCTAAACGTGCACTATCGAAGATGAAGTTAACATCGATGGAGGTAAGCATGTTTTAGCTATGTTTTTAAACTAGGAATTATTTTGAATGAATAATAAAACAATTATTGAATTCGGCTTTCGTATCGTATGAATTAGAATTGTGAAGATCTCGGAGGATGTTATCGATAACACCCTCCTCAATCTCCATAATTCTTCATAAGATACTCAGCCTCATTCATTAATTGTGATTATTATTCATTCAAAATATTTCCCCAATTCTGATCGGCTAAAAGCACACGTATAATTCACCATAACCAGTTACTGATGACCAAATTCGGAAGAATTTTGTGTTTAACCAGGAAATGACGTCAAAAATACAGCCTGCTACAGGTTAAGGCACAGTTAACCGAGAAGACCTGGGGACAAGATCGAGTTGTTTTCGTTGTAAGAACTAAAATGGTGGACACTTCACTCGTTTCAAGAGTAAGAACTACAGCTGGAACTAGGCGAAATAATGGCTAAAAACATAGCAAAAACAGCACGAAGACAACTCGGAGGGGGACATCTTCTATTTGGAGAATATTTGCGGAGCTGGACAAAACTAAACGTAAACTATCGGAGATAAACTTAACATCGATCCAGGTAAGCTTGTTTTAGCTATGTTTTTAAACTAGGAATTATTTTGAATGAATAATAAAACAATTATTGAATTCGGCTTTCGTATCACATGAAGAATTAAGGAGATCTCGGAGGGTGTTATCCGCCTTAACACCCTCCTCCTCGATCTCCATAATTCTTCATAAGATACTCAGCCTCATTCATTAATGTTAAATTATCATTCTGTTTGTCTAAGATTAATTCATCTAAACAGTGCAAATAAAGTTGCAGTGAACGTTGAAGTTGAAGAAGCCGCCATGGTAAGCGGACGCGCTATATCCCGACGATTATTACTAGTCTATTACCTTTGCTTTTGTCACCAGGTAAATTTGGGTGGACTAAAATCCAACTTCGATACGGTTCACGTGAAGTCCGTCATCTCAAGCGTCAAAAAGGACCTGTCATTATACATTTAGGCGACGTTTAGGCCAAGAGATAGACAAAGAAGCCACTGAGAGCTTCATCATAGTGCTGCTGTTGTTAGTCACGCAACGCACGTGTATGATCCATCCGGAGATCTCCTAATAAGGTCTCAGGCGATGGTGATTGGCCAGCCTTCATATTGGCGGGAACTTCATTATAAAACTGGCAGCGCTCCTCGCTTTATTTCATTCTCATTCTGTTTCTCAAGATGGAAGGAGTCCTCCGAGGCTTTTTAGTGTCCACTTTCATTGTTTATGGCCGGCGAAGGGCCCCCTCGGAGTTACACTGAAAGAAAATTGCATTGGCCTCTTGCACTTTCAACATGTTTTCTGCTGATCTAGAAAGGGTATTTTCGTCGCTGTCTTAGTACGGAGGCGAGAGGAATACAGAAGAAGAAATAACACGATTAAGGTATCAGAGGTACTGAACGTTTTGCTGATTTATTCGAATTCGGGAATCTAGGAACCCTTTGAAACAAATCTAAGTAGTTAGCGTGTTCTAGAGCCAAACTGCTAGGTCTAAAGTGCTCTAGGATTTAATTAATGCACGTAAAGATCTTTCTGTCGACTCCTTCCTCGTTGAACAGTGATTTCTCTACGGTCAGAAGCATTTTCGGTTTTACACTAAGTTTAGCTACAACATCTGCGTTGTCCGGCGCGAAAATTATATCACTAAGCTTACAAAAACAGCGTTCCCCGACGTAAAAGGGGGAATGAATTTGTAGAATGGCATAATTATAAAGAAATACATTAACCGAAAAGCGCGCGCGGCATTGGCGCCAATATTTAGAAGAGAAACCGGTCTGTTTAAAACTTTCTTCGAATTTCTTTCAAACGGGAACCGTTTTCATCAAAAAGTGATTCAAGAGCTTTTGTTGGATGAATCTGATTGATTGGTCTCCGGTCGTTTCGCTGCACAATGAAGTCGATTCGCAGGAAAGTTGTGAAGTCTTTTCCCTGCATCATGAGGACCCCTTTGAAACAAATCTAAGTAGTTAGCATGTTCTAGGGCTAAACTGCTTGGTCTGAAATGCTATCAGATTTAATTAATGCACGTAAAAATCCGTCTGTCGACTCAACAGTGGTTTGTCTACGGTTAAAAGCATTTTCCGTTTTACTTCAAGTTTAGATACAACTAAATGTCTTCGTTGTTTGGCGCCAAAATTACATAAAGAGCGTTTTGCTGATTCATTCGAATTCGGGAATCTAGGAACCCTTTGAAACAAATCTAAGTAGTTAGCGTGTTCTAGAGCCAAACTGCTAGGTCTAAAGTGCTCTAGGATTTAATTAATGCACGTGAACATCTTTCTGTCGACTCCTTCCTCGTTAAACAGTGATTTCTCTACGGTCAGAAGCATTTTCGGTTTTACACTAAGTTTAGCTACATCTGCGTTGTCCGGCTCGAAAATGATATCATTAACCTTACAAAAGCAGCGTTCCCGACGTAAAAGATAGAATCAATTTGAAGAATGGCATAATTATAGAGAAATACATTAACCAAAAAGCGCGCGCGCCTTCATTGGCGCCCATTTAGAAGAGAAACCGGTCCGTTTAAAAGTTTCTTCGAATTTCTTTCAAACAGCAACCGTTTTAATCAAAAAGTGATTCAAAAGCTTTTGTTTGGATGAATCTGATTGATTGGTCTCCAGTCGTTTCGCTGCATCATGAGGACCCCTCTGAAACAAATCTAGTAGTTAGCATCTTCTTGAGCCAAACTGCTTGGTCTGAAGTGCTATAGGATTTAATTAATGTACGTAAAATCTTTCTGTCGACTCAACAGTAGTTTGTCTACGGTTAAAAGCATTTTCGATTTTACTCTAAGTTTAGGTACAACAAAATGTCTTCGTTGTTTGACGCCAAAATGATATCACAGCACTGAACTTACATAAAGAGCGTTGCGCAGCGAGAATAAAACATAGAATGAATTTGTTGAATGGCATAATTATAACGAAATACATTTAATAACGGAGCGCGCGCGCCTTTATTGGCGCCAATTCTGTAAGAGAAAGCTTTCTTGCAACGAGCATGACGTAGCGTCAGGTGATGGTCCCAACAATTGTGATTGGTCAGCCTTTAAATTGGCGGGAACTTCATTATAAAACTGGCATCGCTTGTCGCGCTTTGTCATTCCGTTTCTAAACATGGAAGTTGTTCTACCGGGTTTTCATCGTCTGTTTTCATTCTTTATGGTGGGCGCTGCTTCTGAGTTACACTGAAAGTAACTGCATTGACCTCTTCCACTTTCAACGACTTTTTTGCAGATCTAGAAAGGGTATTTTCGTCCCTGTCTTAGTTTGGAGAGTCTTCGTCTCGCGTGGAGAATTGGAGTTAAACGCTGACTAGAGGAATACAGAAGAAGAAATAATACGATTTAGGTATCAGAGGTACTGAACGTTTTGCTCATTTATTCGAATTCGGGAATCTAGGAACCCTTTGAAACAAATTTAAGTAGTTAGCGTGTTCTAGAGCCAAACTGCTAGGTCTAAAGTGCTCTAGGATTTAATTAATGCACGTAAAGATCTTTCTGTCGACTCCTTCGTCGTTAAACAGTGATTTCTCTACGGTCAGAAGCATTTTCGGTTTTACACTAAGTTTAGCTACATCTGCGTTGTCCGACTCGAAAATGATATCATTAAGCTTACAAAAACAGTGTTCCCGACGTAAAAGAGGGAATGAATTTGTAGAATGGCATAATTATAAAGAAATACATCGCCTTCATTGGCGCCCATTTAGAAGAGAAACCGGTCCGTTTAAAAGTTTCTTCGAATTTCTTTAATCAAAAAGTGATTCAAAAGCTTTTGTTTGGATGAATCTGATTGATTGGTCTCCGGTCGTTTCGCTGCATCATGAGGACCCCTTTGAAACAAATCTAGTAGTTAGCATCTTCTCGAGCCAAACTGCTTGGTCTGAAGTGCTATAGGATTTAAATATGTTGAATGGCATAATTATAACGAAATACATTTAATAACGGAGCGCGCGCGCCCTTATTGGCGCCAATTCTGTAAGAGAACGCTTTCTTGCAACGAGCATGACGTAGCGTCAGGTGATGTCCTCAACAATGGTGATTGGTCAGCCTTTATGTTGGCGGGAACTTCATTATAAAACTGGCATCGCTTATCGCGTTTTGTCATTCCTTTTCCAAACATGGAAGGTGTTCTACCGGGCTTCTCATTGTCCATTTTCATTCTTTATGGTGGGCGCTGCTTCTGAGTTACACTGAAAGTAACTACATTGACCTCTTTCACTTTCAACGATTTTTTTTCTGATCTAGAAAGGGTATTTTCGTCGCTTTCTTAGTACGGAGAGTCTTCGTCTCGCGTAGAGAATTGGAGTTAAACGCTGACTAGAGGAATACAGAAGAAGAAATAATACGATTTAGGTATCAGAGGTACTGTACGTTTTGCTGATTTATTCGAATTCGGGAATCTAGGAACCCTTTGAAACAAATCTAAGTAGTTAGCGTGTTCTAGAGCCAAAATTGCTAGGTCTAAAGTGCTCTAGGATTTAATTAATGTACGTTAACCTCTTTCTTTCGACTCCTTCCTCGTTAAACAGTGATTTCTCTACGGTCAGAAACCTTTTCGGTTTTACATAAAGTTTAGCTATAACATCTCGATGAATTTGTAGAATGGCATAATTATAAAGAAATACATTAACCGAAACGCGCGCGCTCCTTCATTGGCGCCCATTTAGAAGAGAAACCGGTCTGTTTAAAAGTTTCTTCGAATTTCTTTAATCAAAAAGTGATTCAAAAGCTTTTGTTTGGATGAATCTGATTGAATGGTCTCCGGTCGTTTCGCTGCATCATGAGGACCCCTTTGAAACAAATCTAGTAGTTAGCATCTTCTTGAGCCAAACTGCTTGGTCTGAAGTGCTATAGGATTTAAATAATGCGCGTAAAAATGTTTCTGTCGACTCAACAGTGGTTTATCTACGGTTAAAAACATTTTAGGTTTTACTCCAAGTTTAGATGCGCAAAATGTCTTCGTTGTTTGACGCCAAAATAGTATCACTAACCTGACATAGAGAGCGTTGTTGGCGCCAATTTTGCAACGGAAAGCTTTCTTGTAACCTACTTGCATGACGTAGCATCAGGTAATGTCCTCTATAAGGTGCTAAACGACGATGATTGGTCAGCCTTTATATTGACGGGAACTTCATTATTAAACTGGCATCACTGATCGCTTTTTTCATCCCGTTTCTCAAGATGGAAGGAGTTCTATGAGGCTTTCATTACCCATTTGCATTGTTTATGGCGGTTGAAGGGCCGGTTCTGAGTTCCAGTGAAAGAAAATTATTTCATTGGTGTCTTTCACTTTCAATGATTTTTTTGCTGATCTAGAAGGGGTATTTTTGTTGCTGTCTTAGTATGGAATATAATACTCCTTAGTATTGGCGCCAAATTAATTGAGCAACCGGTCTGTTTAAAACTGTCTTCGAAGTTCTTTTAAAGGGGCACCGTTTTAAACAAAATGTAATTCTTACGTTTTTGCACATGTTTCGACCCTTTTTAATTTGAACTAGTGGTGCATGCATAATAGGTATATGTGGCTTCCAGGAAATCATGTAACCAGTTGGTTTTCGTGAATGCAGGAATTGTAGAAGTCAATTAGATTAGACCGACAAATACAAAAATTGATAAAATTCAATTGTTAAATTTGCGGTTCTGCTTCTTAAGTCTTTCTTTCGTATTCATTTGGAACTGAAACGACAAACAGGTTATACCCCCTCGAAAACCTTAGCTACTCTCAGACCAAAAGTGGGCACAATTTATACCCGTTCGCAACGAAAACGGATCAAAAACCTCACCTTTAGAGCGGTACATATTTATATTGCCCTGACAACTGCTTTCGGGGTAATGGAATTTTTTGAATAGAATTAGGGTCGCAGGCGGACATTGGCGTTTGAATTTTGACCGGTTTGGCGATAAAACTAGGGGCTGGAGCCTCTACACCGAGCCCAGATCTTTCGTGGGATAATGCTAGGGGTGACAGGCCGTACATCCAGTACTGGCGTGAAACCTCGTGTTAACCTTTTATATTTTACCTCTAACGAGCATGTCCTTTAGGGATTTTCTTTTCTTGTAGGAAATGATAGGTGGTTCTTTGAAAATTTGACGAATTAACGGTTGGTCTTGTATAAGATTCCATTTTTTCATTAAAGCTTCTTTTAAGTAGACACTGAGGGCTGGTACTGTGTGAGAAAAGGCAATACTTCTTTTTCTTCTTTGTTGTTGTGTTGCAAGAGTGCAGACCCCCTCTCTGTGAACTTTATATCTGATAGAAGGTTTTCTATCAAAGTTTGTGGGAAGCCTCTGTCGATCAAGCGTTTGTGAAATTTGAAATATTTTCCTCCAATGTAGTTTCTTAGGAGTTAGGATTCTCAAGGCTTCTCCTTTGACAAATCGTTTTTTAACACTTAGTGGGTTACAAGAAATGAAATGTGTGTACTGGAAGGTTTCCGTTTTTTTTTAAATGTGTCTTTACAACAGGGATAGATTTTTCGTTGAATCTTGTGCCTTTGTATACAGCCGTGTCTAAAAACACGGTCTCGGTGTCAGATATTTCGGCCGTGAGTTTAATAGTTGAGTGACGTAAGTTTGCTTGTTCGATGAAGGCTTGGATCTCTTGTTTACTTATGTCCCATAGGGAAAACTCAAAAGATATCATGTATGTAGCGTTTCCAAACTGTAAGTTTCAAGACGATTTTGCATAGAATTTTTGTTTCGGTACGTGCCTTGAAAATATTGGTAAAGAAACTGCTGTCCTTCTGGCCATGTTTGTGGGTAGTGTTTTCCATTTAACTGGAAAGAATTTTCTTTGAGGATTAATCCAAGCATTTCTCGCAGATAATGTTTTAGCCTGCGAGAGCATCCGGAAGACCGTCATTATTTTTCGGAGGGAGAGAAGCGACGACCGTAAATACGTCTGAGGGTTCGCAGGCTGGTAATGTGTAGGGAATAGGAGGGTTGTCTTTGTAGAAATTTTTATATGCTTTACAGACAATTTCAATACCCTCGTTCTGTAGTATATTTGTGTTAAGACTTGTGATGTCCATCGAAACAAGCAATGTTCGGTTTTTCATCTTTGTCTTTTCAATAAAATTTTTAACGTCGGTGGTATCTTTAAGGTATGATTTCTGTGCATTGATAGTGGTTGTAGTAGTGTATCAACGAAATAGGAAGTTCTTTCTCTTGGACCATCGCATCCGGAGATTATTGGTCTCCCTGTAATGGTTGGCTTGTGAATTTTAGTTAGTGTAGAACTATAGTATTCTGGGTAGGTTAGGTGTTTGAGATCTAGCAATTTTCTTGTCGCGTCATCAATATGTTTTTCACGGTGAAAATCCGTAACAAGGCGCAAGACCTTGCTGTGCGTTTCTTTCACCTTTAGGTTCAGAGAGAAGTCTGTAAATACGTGCGTCGTCGAGTTATAATTTGACCCTCTCTTATTTTGTCAGTTTTGTTCATGACTGCTGTAATCTGTGTTTGGCTTTATTTCTGTTTATGCCTGGGGTTCCTTGCCTGACAAGTTATATTTAGGCTTTGTTATTTTTGTCTCTGCGAGTTGTGATTTAACCCCTTCCACATACCTCTCGAGGGCTACTGATGGCTGAACCGGTGGGTTCCAGTCGGATTTAACGTATAGAGGGTGAACTACCCTGTTTTTTTTCTTTCGTGAACCATATATTTAAGGCGCATTCGCCTTACAAAATTTTCGAAATCTCGTAGCAACTGTCGTATTTTGTTTTTGTTTGATTTGATTTGAGTCCTCGACAGATTAAATTTGTGCGTCAGCTAATGTTTTGACTGATACTTCCCCTGTGGTCTTTTGAGAGCTCACTTCCTTCTTGGAAGACTTTTTTCTCCTTTCTTTGTGTGTAGCAGTCTTCCTTTGTATTTTTCTAGAGAATGATTTCTCTTTAATTGTGTTCGACCCACCCGCAATGCTGTTCACACATTTAATACACAAATGAGCACTTTTCACTATCACGTTTTGACGTAAGGTAATCGTACTGTTCTTTTAGCTTGGAAGCTAGAGCTTTGATTTAATTTCGATCCTCTGTAGTTGATACGTTTACAGTTTTGCTGTCCTTACGGTTTGCCATGAACACCTGAAGTTTCTTTCTCTGTTTATCAAGCCGACAAAACCGTGCTCGGCTTTCTGTTTGCTGGCCTTAACGTCCTTTTTAAATTGTTCGTCTACCGGTATGTTGGCCCGTGCAGCAGAGTATTTTACAGACTTCGGACAAGTGTTCCCTCGCAAATGACTTCTCAGTACTTTAATGGATTCTTCTGTCTTCTTTATCTTTGCTGTAGTTGTGGTAGGAACTTCGCTTGTTTTCCTTTTCAGATTTTTCTTCTTGTTTCGTTCTCATCAATGCTGGGTAGTGGGTACTTTCTAAAAATCACAAAAATTAATTGCCAGCAAGAAAAACAACTTTCCTAGTCGCAAGAATTAATTGCCGCGAAACACCAAAAATTGCCGATCCCCAAAAATTTCGTGTCACACACGCTCCGATAGCGCCTTGTTCTATTTATTTTACAAGTAGCCTTTTCAACAAAGAAAATATTTACTTTTTAATGAAATTTTACCGGCGAAGAATTTCATTGATGTGATGCCGTGTGATATTTACGCTGAAATTAGACATGTTCACATCTGAAGTACGCGTTAAGTATCCTTGAGGTATACGTACTAAGCTTAGTATGAACCCACCTAGTTGCATGTATGCTCGCATGCTCCATACGACTTATAAATATAACAAAAACAATACTCGGTCATTACCTTTTCTCTTTACAGTCAGAGCCAACAGATGAGTGGAAGTCCTAGCTCCAACAGTGTATATGCTGTCTACGCAGATGACAGTGGTAGGGACAATGATTGGGTGCACTGGTTGGAAAATACGCAACATGAAAGTCTATTGCAACCACTTACATTTGACCTGCTCCCCTTTGTCGATCGTCGAAGTCGTGCGTTGGGCGTTCACGAACGACACTTTCAAACTGTTTTGCGACGGACTGGGCACATGCCTGAACGAGCAAACCTCTGGATGGAGCTTCGTTCTGCGTTGAGACGGGCCATCGACAAAGTGCTGCAAGGGGAAGAAATACACGATAGGGATCGGGTGTTTTTCAATATCCATTCCGATCGCCTCACAAACAGTTATCATGGGTACGCCATGCGGGTGGGGGAGTGGCGCGCGGGAGAAGCCCGCGTGGATGATACTCTCAATCATTTGGCCAAAATGCTTAATTCAAACGAGCAATTTGAGTTGGACGACACATTTCAACTCAGTATAACACACGTGCTAGATGCACCACGGGGTTCCAGACCCCAGTACCGTCGACCAGGTCAACGAAACCAAGCCGCATTTCGAGCATTGAAAGGCAGTATTGTGACAATAAAGAACAAGGACGAAATGTGTTGTGCCAGGGCTCTCGTCACTGCAAGAGCCCGGTTGGAAAATCGTAAGTGGCAATCATTCAAAAGGGGATGCAAAATTCAGAAAGTTGAAGCACAGGATCTTCATTTTGAAGCAGGCGTTCCTTTTGGTCCATGCAGCTACGAAGAGATTAACCGGTTTGCCTTGGCGCCCTCTCTAGTTGATTATCAAGTCTTGTTGGTGGACGCCACACGTCAATACAAAGTCAGTACGTTTGGACCCCCTCGTGACAAGCAGCTCATCTTGTATTACACAGAGGGGCATTACGACGTCATCACCTCACTCCCTGGCTTTTTTGGTACATCATTCGTGTGCGCTTATTGTCACGCGCCGTACGATCACGTAGAGCGTCACCGCTGCAAGGCTTCCAATACCTGTTCATGTTGCTTTCAGCGCAACTGTCAGGATTTCGTGGACAAGGTAAAAAGGGGGGAACGGGCCACCTTGACATGTCCGGACTGTCTTCGCCAATTTTTCGGAGACCTATGTTTGGAGGCCCACAGGACCAAGGGGAGCACTGGAAAATCTGCCGACGGCATGGAAGAAAAATCCATATGTGATATTCGTAAAAGATGTAGTGAATGTCTTTTTACCAAACGCTCTCCGCGCGATTTCCAACGTCATCAGTGTGGACATGCCGATTGTCCCTCGTGTGGGAACTACGTGGACATTGCGTCCCATCGTTGCTTCATCCAGAAAGCCCCCACCGAGGAGGAATTGAAAAAAACAAGATTCAAATATAAACGAAAGCGTCGCGGAGACAAAAATGGTCCACCCATCAAAAGGGGTGCGGCTGCGGGACGTCAAGCAATCCAGGCCAATGCATCTGATATAGAGGAAGAGGAGGACGACAAAGACCAATCACGACCTGTGCACGTTTACTTCGACATCGAGGCCATGCAGCCTGATGGTCATCACGTAGCTAATTTACTCATGGCCGAGTTGGAAGACGATGAAGCTGAAACGGAACTATTTGCAGGAGAGACTTGCATTGAGAAGTTTCTTGACTGGCTGGATGATCTGTCTGAGTATGGTCAGCGACCCGTGACTGTCCTGGCGCACAATTTCAAAGGCTATGACGGTTATTTCATTTTACAAGAATATCACAACCAGAATCGTCAGGTGAAGCAAGTGCGGAATGGTGCCAAGATCTTGCAGCTGACAACGGGATCCATCCGTTTTATCGACTCCTTTTCATTTTGTCCGTTTGCCCTTGCTCGTTTTCCGTCCACGTTTGGACTGGCTGAACAGAAAAAAGGGTATTTTCCCCACCTTTTTAACAAACGGGAAAATCAGGACTATGTTGGCAACCTACCCGCCGAAGATTATTACATACCCGAGAGTATGTCGTTGGAAGAGCGAGAAAAGTTCAAACAGTGGTACGATGAAAGGCAAGCGGAAAATTACCAATTCACATTTAAAAAGGAATTAGTTGAGTATTGCACCTCTGACGTAAAATTGTTAAAGGCGGGTTGCCAGCAATTCAAATCATTGTTCACGAAGATGACGGGATTTAATCCTTTCAACTTCATAACCATCGCTTCGGCATGTAATAGAGACTTTCGAATGAATAGAATGCAAGAAAACCAACTAGCCAGCGAACCTTTACACGGGTGGCGGCTGCAACAGAATCACTCACGAGTAGGTTGCGAATGGCTCCATTGGTGCAACCATCAACGTGTCCAAGCCATCAACAACGCCGGAAGCATAGAAGAATGTGAACAGCTCAACCTCGCTGACAACGCCCATTCCCATGAAGAGCGTCCTCCGCAGATGAAACCCATCCAACACGCTAAAAACAAGGGGGAGTACAGGATTCCCGAAAGCCGCTATACTGTGGACGGTTTCGACCCTTCCAGCAATACTGTATACGAATTTCAAGGGTGCTTTTGGCATGGTTGTCTTCGTTGTTTCAAGCATCGAGACACACGTCACCCACGACACCTGGGCCTGACCATGAAAGAGGTTTACAACAACACTCGGAAAAAAATTCAATTTTTGGAAGAGGAGCGCGGTTACAATGTGGTGGAAATGTGGGAATGTGATTGGGCTCGTCTCAAAGACGAGGACGAAAATGTACGGGCATTTTGTCAAGGATTAGATTTTATGGATCCACTGAACCCGAGAGACGCGTTTTTCGGGGGAAGAACCAACGCCATTAAAATGTACCATCGAGCGGATATCGGCGAGGGAGAGGAGATCCGGTACGTAGACGTGACATCACTCTACCCTTTCGTCAACAAGTACAAACAATATCCTGTTGGTCATCCTCAATTTTTCTCTCAGGTTGACCCTGCCACCCTTTCCAATTACTTTGGACTTGTCAAATGTTGCCTTGTCCCCCCTCGTAAGTTGTATTACCCCGTACTACCCATTCGCCAACAACAAAAGCTGCTCTTCCCCCTGTGTACAAAATGTGCAGCCTTGGCCACTGAGAACCCTCTCATGCATCGTCCATGGACGTGCCCACATGATGACGATGAGCGCGCTTTCGTGGGCACGTGGTGTACACCCGAGGTCGAGAAGGCTGTGAAGATGGGCTACCGGGTGATCCATGTCTACGAGGTTTGGCACTTCCCAGAGACATCTGATAGCTTGTTTAAAGAGTACATCAACGTTTGGCTAAGAGTCAAACAAGAAGCAGAAGGATGGCCAAAAGACTTGGAGGACGATCCAGTCAAGCAAGCTCAATACATTGAGGACTACTTTGGACGTGAAAAGATTCGTCTCCGTCCCGACCACATCAAGAAGAACCCCGGTTTGCGATCGTTGGCTAAACTTATGTTGAACTGTTTTTGGGGAAAGTTTGGACAACAAAGTAATAAGAGCCAGGTCCACGAGTTTGTGGACCCTGAAGAGTTCCACAAGTTCCTCGACAGTGATCTCCGAGACATTCGTTACATAGGTGTAGTAAACGAAAACACAGTAGAAGTTCACTCCCGTTACATTGCAGAAAACTGTCCTGTGCAGCCACACCTGAATATCTTTGTTGCCTGCTTCACCACCTGTTGGGCCCGTTTGCACCTATACGAGTCCCTTCAACTGCTTGGAGAACAAGTTCTGTATTTCGATACAGACTCCATCATTTACAAGTGGCGCCCTGGTCTGCCTGAAATTCCCACCGGCAATTACCTTGGGGAAATGAAAGACGAGTTGAACGGAGACGTCATCGTAGAATTTGTGGCTGCAGGACCCAAGAACTACGGTTATGTCACCAAAGACGGGAAAGTAGTTTGCAAAGTGCGGGGGTTCTGTCTCAACAGTGAGGGGTCGGCGCAGTTGAATTTCGAGGTCATGAGGAAGAATGTCTTGGATGAGGTGAAGGACCCCAAATCAAAACCCCGAGAGATCACCGTCGTTCAGTCAAACCACATTGTACGCAACGCCACTACCTCCGAGCTGTGCACATATCCTCAATACAAACGCTACAGGGTCGTCTTTAACAAACGCGCCCTCGACCCCATCACCTTTCAGTCCTATCCGTACGGGTATGAAGAGAGAAAGGATGAGGATGACGACAATTAACCTCGAAATTTTACCTGACTTTCTGGCTTTTCGATAATGAAGGCGAGTGAGACGAGAAGCTATTATTCAGGATACTCCTCCCTATGTGAAGATACATAGATCTGTTGTCGGATCAAGTACAAGCGAGGGCCGAGTATATCATGTATTAAAACCCAGCACAAGGATACCAGTCTCACAGAGAACATTAGTGATCGGCTCGAAGGAGTCACATGTGCAATTGGATGGTTCTAAGGGACGCTCATAGGACCTGTTTGGCAAAGCTTGTGTTTTTAAATTGTTTATGGGAAAGTTTGGGCAACAAACTAACAACACGAGCAAGCGCTCGAAATTGTTGACCCTGAAGTGTTACAAAACTTCTTCGACAACAATCTCCTGGACATTTATTACACAGCCGTGAGACGTTCCTCCTTTACATTGCGGGAAACTATCCCTTGCAGCCACGCCTGAATATTTTGTTAACTACTTCACCACGTAGACTCGTGCTTACCTATACGAGCCCCTTTCTACTGCTTGGAGAGGAAGTGCTGTATTGCTAAGGGACGCCACGTCTGAAGAGATTGTTTGTATGACTCGTTTTTGCTAAGTTCTAGTTAAGTCGTAGACATTGTGAAACTTAACTTTTCTTCACAATAAAAATGGAATCTCTTGATGCTCCGAACACGTAACCAAGGGGAGTGTTGGTGGGTTGTGTTTAAAAAGTAAATCTCTTTGGAATAATTTAAAGTTCACTTCCTGTTTCTCGGGACTCTAGAAACGATTCTGGAAAGGTTTTTATCAGTGGAGCAGGGTTATGGACTAAATTAGTCAATGTGTCTTAAATATTTTCCAAATAACCCCTTCATTGTGACCAAAAATTTCACAGGTCACCCCTTGGCTTCACTGATAAATTATTACTACAGGGCCTTCCAAAAAGCCGAAGCCAATGTCCCCAGCTAAAGGCCCCTCAGCTTACTTCCGATTTTGCGTAGAAGGTCCTCCTTTCAATTGTAATAATTTAACTTTTGGTTTAAACATTACATTTCCGTTTAAAGAGTGACGTGCAGCGTGATTGTTCCGGTGGTGTTGCGTGACTTGCGAGTAGTAGTGGACGGCTGTTCAGGGCTTTTTTTATCGATTAGTTAAAGAGCCAATTATAAAATAATACAATGAACACGTGACCAATATCGATTTAGTGTCACTACTATCTGTGAACCGGAAGTTGTCAAACCGGAAGTGTCACAGGACAATATGTTGAGCTGATTCCTAAGAAGCTAAAAATAACTAAAGCGAAATCAAAAACTCGGTTCCCATTGGCTGAAATTTGACAATTTCCTGTCAACCTTTCAAGAGTTGACCAATCACAGCCTTTCGGGTGGAAATTGACCAATCACTGTTTGCCCCTTGGAAGGGGCGGAGCGTAGCATTCTTGTCGTTATTAGTAGCTGTCTGACTAGAACGTCCTCATTTTTATCAAGATGGCGGAAGGCTACGATGTTCCATGTCAGAGAGAACGTTAAAGATAATATCGATTTTAGTGACGTCACCAGTTGTTAAACCGGAAGTGCCACAGGACAAGACGTTGAGCTGATTTCTAAGAAGCTAAAAATAACTAAAGCGAAATCAAAAACTCGTGTTCCCATTGGCTGAAATTTGACAATTACCTGTCAACCTTTCAAGAGTTAACCAACCACAGCCTTTCTGGTGGAAATTGACCAATAACTGTTGTCCCGTGGAAAGGGCGGAGCATTCCTGTCGTTATTAGAACTGTCTGACCAGAACGTCCTCATTTTTATCAAGATGGAGGGAAGTGATGCTTCATGTCGGAGAGAACGTCAAAGATGTTACCCTTTGAAATTGCCAAGCAAAGGCTACAAACAGGGGGATGTTTCCGTGGATATTTCCTTAGAGAAGATTGAGGTAATGAAACATATTGCAAGAAACCACATGGCACACAGCCAGCGACGTGATAAAAGTTATTTTGTCAGCAATGACAAGGCTTTTATTTACAAGCAGTTAGTACAAGAGACCATGAAAAGGCCAGACAAGTCAATGCCTCACAGAAAATTACACAATAGAGGAGTGAGACAAAAGACCTTTTCTGAAATAGTTGGAGTGCATGGGTTCTCCAAGGATGCCTGTTATACAGTGACAGTCATATATGACACCACAAACCATAAATTGATTACAGCATTTCCAACCATCTGATGGAAGAAGGCCAAAAGACTGGAAAGGATTGAGGAGTCGTGGGTTCAGTGTTGAAGACGTTTATAATGATAGTTGAATAAGCATTGTAACTAAAAAGGCTTTACATTTTAATTCAAGTTGTTAAAACCTTTTACTATTAAACGTTTAGTAAAAAGAATAACATACTGCGTGCTAATTCCAATTTTGCGTGACGTGACTTTAAGGGTGGGTTATGGCCGACCTGCGGCCTTTCTATCATGGAAGCCAGCAACTCTAAGAATTATTGACACCGATCTTTATCTATTATTTGCGTTGCTGCAGGCTAGTACCGGAGGGCACCTGGGTAAAAATAAAACTTTTCCATAAAGGTATATCGAGTGATTTTTTCCCCCAGTTCCGGTACAGTCTGAGTGCAATTAAAACGCAACTAAATCCTTTAATCAAGAGTGATGATGTCACTAATCGATATTGGTCATGTGTTCCTTATATTGTTTTGTAATTGGTTCGTCAAGTAATCGATAAAAAAAGCCCTGAACAGCCGTCCTCTACTACTTCAAATGCTCGGCACCATCTGCGGTCCTGGGAAACTTGTTGGGGGTCACGTGACCCCTGTCGTGTTATTCTCTTCGTCCGAACCATGTGCTTGTTGACTCGTTGTGTTCCTTGAAAGTATCTAAGAAGTATAGTCGGCCCGATACACAACATTTTTGGCGACGAGGAACCTGTACGGACGCCCACTGCAAGGTAGACAAAGGAAAGGACGTCTACGTGAATCATGCCCACGTTTGGGAAGTTGGACGGGTACAACGAAACTAAAGATTGGCGCTATTACATCGAGCGTGTAAACCATTTCTTCGAAGCGAATCAAATCACAGACCCTGGCAAGAGGAGATCCATTTTTCTGGTTTGTGTGGGAGCGAAAACGTATAAACCTGTGCGAAATTTGGTTGCCCCGGAAGATCCAAAGGATCAAAGCTATGAGGATTTAGCAAAACTCCTCCAAGACCATTTCATACCTAAACCTTCCGCTATTGTTCAACGATTCAAGTTTAACACACGCTCCCAACAACCAGGTGACACCATTACAATGTTTTTAGCTGAATTAAGACACCTGAACACTGAACACTGTGAATTCGGAATTACGCTAGATGAGATGCTTCGTGATCGGCTGGTGAGTGATGTTCGTAATATCAGAATACAGCGCCGATTATATAGCTGAACCCAAATTAACATTGAAGCGGGCACTTGATCCAGCTCTCGCCATTGAAGCAGCAGATAAGGATGCTTCAGAGATAAGGAAGGCAGATGGTCAGGGAGGGGATGCTTCTGTCAACAAAGTAGACGTCAAAGTTCATAAGGGAAGCGAAGTTAAGTGCACTAGATGGGGTGGCAACCACTACCCCAAAAGCTGTCATTTTAAAGATGCCAAATGGTATTGCTGTGGTAAAGTTGGCCATTTAGCTCGATTATGCCCAGCTAGAATGTAAAGGGAAGCAACCGCAGCCAAATAATGAGAAGAAATCCGGCAACTCCGAGCCTACCAAACTTCTTGAAGGTGCCATGCAAACACAAGGGGAGGAACAGGGTGTGGGTGCATATACCTTGTTTAACTTTGGCAGTCAACGCCCATTAGCCTACGAAGTAAAACTAAGTGTTGCTAGGCAACCCCTTGAAACGGAAAATGACACGGGGGCCTCCTTGTCTGTGATTAGCGACGAACTATACAACTCCCTTTTTTCAGCAGGTAAAGCGCTTCAACTTGTACAGTCAGGAATTGTCCTTCGCACATATACCGAGGAAGAGGTCAAACCTAAAGGATCTTGTTCTGTGAGTGTGTGTGTTATGACGGGGTTGAATACTCCTGGCCACTTTTGGTTGTAGGCGGCAAGGGGCCTGCTTTGCTAGGTAGGAACTGGCTTGAGAAAATCAAGCTGAGTTGGCCCATAATCAAACCACTTTCGTCACACAATAAGCAACTGGAGGAGATTTTGCACAAACATGCTCAGCTGTTCGAGGAGGGGCTTGGAACTCTACAAGGGGCAAAGGCCAAATCCATGTTGACCCCACTGCTACCCTTATCTTCCATATAAAGCCAGACCAGTACTGTATGCTCTGAAGGAGAAAAATTGAATAAGACCTAGAAAGACTTGAAAGGGCAGGGACCATTAAGCCAGTCCAGTATTCCGAGGGGGCCACCCCGATTTTCCCTGTCATGAAGAGTGATGGCACTGTAAGAGTCTGTGGAGACTATAAGCTCACAGTTAATAGAGTGTCAAAACTGGATGGCTATCCTATCCCCAAGCTTGATGATCTGTATACGAAATTAGTTGGAGGTCAAACATTTACTGAGCTAGATTTAAGCCATGCTTGTGGATGAGAACTCTAAGGAATTTTTAACGATTAACATACGCAAAGGCCTGTAAAAGGTATAACCGTCTCCCTTACGGGGTAGCCTCAGCACCTGGTATTTTCCAGAGAACCATGGAGGGTTTGCTTCAAGGAATCCCTTCAACGGGAGTTCTGTTAGATAACATCCTTATTACAGGCCCCAATAATGAAGAGCACTTAGCCAACATCAATAAAGCTTTGAGACGCCTCTCGGAAGCTGGTCTACGACTCAAGGCAGTAAAGTGTCATTTCATGAAGCCAGGGGGCACCGAGTTGATGCAGAGGGGTTTCATTCTGTCGAAGCAAAAGTAAAGGCCATTCAAGAGGCCCCAGCACCGAAAAACCCCACTGAGCTGAAGTCGTTCCTTGGTATGCTTAACTTCTATGGGAAGTTCGTACCTAACCTGTCGTCGATTCTGGAACCACTACATAGTTTGCTGAGGAAAGATGTTGTTTGGAAGTGGGAGGTGGAACAGCAAGAAGCATTTGATAAAGCCAAAAACCAGCTTCAGTCATCAGACGTACTAGTGCATTATGATCCCGAGAAAGAGCTGGTGGCATTCTGTGATGCATCACCCTATGGTGTTGGCGCAGTTGTAGCCCATGTTATGGAAGATTGATCAGAGAGACCTGTGGCATACGCCTCGCGTACACTCTCTACGGCCCAGTAGATGCTACTAAGATAAAATTGTGGACAGCCTGCGATCCAGTGCTTTCCCAAGTTCTACAGTTAGTTCTTCAAGGATGGCCTTCAGGGGTAGAAGAAGAAGCCCTGAATCCCTGTTCTATTAGAAGAGAAGAATTGAGTGTACACGCTGGCTGCCTCGTATGGGAAGCTCGAGTCATAGTACCCCCTCAAGGGCGAGAAGAGTTGTTGAACATATTACACGATACTCACCCGATAAGAGTCAAAATGAGGAGTTTAGCCAGGAGCCATGTTTGGTGGCCAAAAATGGACACAAATTTAGAAGAGAAGGTGAAAAGTTGTGCTACTTGTCAGAGTTACCAAAAAGATCTCTCCCTGTTCGCCATTACACCCTTGGGAATGCCCGGCCCGCGCTCGGTCGCGAGTGCACGTAGATTATGCGGGTCCTTTTATGGAAAATATGTTCTTGCTGATCATTGACGCCCATTCCAAGTGGATGTATATCCACTGTGTGAACTCTGCCACCTCCACTGACCATAGACAATATGAGGTCAGCTTTCGCTTCATATTGTTTACCAGAGATTGTAGTGTCTGATTATGGAACTAATTTTGTGAGCAGTGAATTTAAGTCATTTTTGCAAAAAATATGGCATCAAGCACATTACCTCAGTACCTTACCACCCCAGTACAAATGGTCTGGTGGAGCGAGCGGTACAGACCTTTAAGCAAGGAAAAAGAAACAGGGTGATGGTTCTGTTGACACCAAGTTGGCTCGTTTTCTTCTAAGCTACCGGATTACCCCGCAAAACACTACTGGTGAATCTCCAGCTCAGTTACGGTGGGGACGTAGTCTTGGGTCTCTCTCACCTCGATCTGCTACGACCGGATGTAGCGACAAGGGTGTATTTGGCCCAGTCTAGACAAAAGAAACAGCATGATCACCATAGCCGAACGCGCGGAGTGAAGCTTGTCGATGCCGTGAGTGTCCGAAACTACTCCCGGAGGTCGAAGTGGGTCCCTGGAACTATCATCTAGGAAACCGGCTTTCTGTCTGCGCGAGTGGAACTAGAAGATGGAATGGTAGTTCGGAGACATCATGACCAATTAATTTTTTGTACTACAGAGCCTCTTTGCCCCAGTCCAACAGCTCAAAGGGCAGGCCATAGCAAAGAGGGCAGTGTCGTTCTAAAGGTTGCAGTACCCGTTGTGAATAGCCCTGAAGTAACCTGTGGGGAGTTGGAGTGACCCATTACACCCGAAGACCCAAGCTTAGTCCCTGCCACCCCGGTGCGACGATATCTAGTAAGGGACCGAAGACCACCACAACGTTATTACTGATGAACCCCTCCTACCCCCAATGAACATTTAGTTTAAGGCGAGATGCCACATATTGTTTAGGAACTTGAAGGGGAGGAATGTGCGGTCCTGGAAACTCGTGCGTACAGGAAAAGTGTTTTGTTTTGAATTACGATAATTCTCGAATTGGTTTAGCAAATCCATTTCTTTGCGATCTCTATTTTAACAAGGATGTACGCCCCAACTCCTCCTCCACGTATTTTGTAACGTTCGCGAAAGACGCTTTAGAAGCCAGGGATGCTGACGTACTTTAGTAGATGTGGGTTATCCTTTAACCGTGTTTGGCTCATTGTTATATCGAAACGATACTCATTGATGGTGCATAGTACTCCATAGAATGAAGAGACCATGCTTTGAGTATTAAGGTGAACGAGCCTGAGTTGCTTCGATCTGCTAAAATTTTAATTCCTGGGATTTAGTTCCTGCAGATGACAATCAGGAATATATTCATCTGGTGAGGCATGTACATTGGGAAGATCACTTAAAATTTCATTTCATGGAAATTTCGTCACGGCATTAACGTGCTTAATCTTGACAAGAAATTACAATAGTCCCAGAACCTTATCTGCGAAAGTTTTAACTTTGCCTATGGCCGCCGAACCAACCTTGCGTGCTATAAAGCACTTTATATAGCAAGAAACAAACAGTGCCAAAGAGTGAACGTGCCGAAAAGTCGCTACACAACGTGACTGCCTTGAAGAACGTGCAAGCACGTGGCTTTTGTACACACTATTCATTGCAGTAAACTCATGTCCTCTCAGAGGACTGTTTTTTAAAGTATATGAAAGTACACCTCGTAAAGAGTTAAGCGTGGTCCAGCACTTGTCTTTTCTGGAGCTGGCCTCCGTTGTTCAAATGTTGGATAGCACTATCCAACGGATAAATATTACGGAAATCAATTACGCTATCCGCTGGATAGTGATTTCTCCGGTGGATAGCGCTATCCAACGTTTGAACAACCGGGGCCTGCTGCTTGCCACTAGAGAGACTAAGCCTTTTCAGTCCTTCCCTAGCTGCCACAACCTCAACCTCAATGTGTTAGATCTGAGTGGCTTCTGTTTCTTGGCCCTCTGTGGGACAGAGGTTGGCAGCTGCAGCAAGGCCTCAACGACTCTAGTATCAAAGATCTTTATCTTAATCTTCCAAAATACGGAAAAGGTTCCTGACTTGAATGCTATACCGTGCTTGTATCCATAAGACATCAACAACAACAACTGTATAATAAGATATGGGTCGCAATGACAGTCATCCAGAGATCTTTGCTCTCCATAAATTGCCTTTTATACTCTATAGCTTGCTGCTCTGATGTGTTTGAACTCAGCGTCCAGTCACATAAGATGACTTCTGTCAATTAGAAATTTGTGCCCGAAACAAGCACAGCAAAGCGTTAGTGGGCGTGGTCTACAACTTTTAAACTTTTTATCAATCCTTCCTCCTCGCTCAATAACATGGGATGGCGCCCGCTAATCCTGACCGGTGAGGTCAGTATTCACGTGCTCAACCCATCGCAAGTTGGCCGATTGCCCACTCAACTTGACTGTCGGAAAAGAAGGACTACAAAACCTGCTCCGTGTGCACATTCACAGTAACTACACATGGGAGGCGCATGGTGATAAATTAGCTACTTCCTGTTAAGGTTCACTGATATTTTCCTGCACATGCACCACACTTTTTTGTACATTACTTAACCTGAAGGGGTCACTGCCCGACTACAACTCAAGCAGAGTGGTGCCTACATTTAACAAAGTAAGCGACTTGGAATCATCGCGAATAAGATTCAGAAAAGAACGCCAATACACTTTTTAAGAGACGCTTTCCACGTCATGGTATCTTTAACTGCCTCCTTGAGGGCACATTGGCCGTTTCGGGGTTGCGTAGGGAACTGGGGCGAGTTTCAAATGTAAACTCATCGATAAACTGACACCACCATATAAAAGATCATGTTGACACTCGTTATTTGACCAAGTTTGGTGCTCTAAAGTTGAACAGGGATCAAGTTATGACTCTTGAAAGATGGTTAGAGATCCATACAAACGTCTGAAATTTTGCGACAGCGTCCCCCGAAAACCATATAAACTGTTCTTCATCTAATTTCTCAGTGCTCAGGAAATTATAAGGAAGTCATTTTCACTAGTGAGTCAGGCCTGGGGGCCGTTTCTCGAAAGACCCGGAAACTTTTCGGGCCCGAAGGCAAATGTTAAAATCAAAACCTGTTGAATAGTAGCCCAGTTTCTAGTCCAAAAACCAGTCAGTTTTGTTCCTTAACTGATAGTTTCACTGTATTATTTTCAAAATTATTAAAACTTTGATCTTGAATGAAAATACAGCAACACTAAACAGCTTCCCGGGCCCGAAAAGTTACTGGGACCTTTGAGAAACAGGCTCCTGGTAGACTTAGCGGTTCTCCTTGATAGCTACAATCTCGACTCCAAGGGAGTTGGCAAGGTGCGCCCGCTCTACTGCCTTTGACACTTCTGACTGTATATCTGTTGAGCGTGACCATATCGCATGCCCTCCACAATCGCAAAAATAAGACCTGCGAGCCCAGATGAATTTCCATTGTTTAGCCGGCGCTAAGCGACCTGTTGGTTCGACGGCTAGACCTTTTGTTGCGCGCCAAATCTTGCTCACAGACCTATTGCACTTTTGAGAGCAACCGAATAAGGAGATCAATTGGAAGGTTGCGTAAACCTGCGCCCAAGTGATTACGTTAACATGGTCCTGAAACCAACAGAATATGTTCCAAAGCACCGCTTAACTCATCGTCTGTTCTTCCTCCTCTTCAAATTCAACCATATCTATGTTTCAACATGGGTTCCGAAAAGGTCTCTCTAGTGGTACACGAATGGTCTTCCAGAACTTTGCCAAGGCATTCGACTCGGTGGATCACCAGCGGTTGCTTGGCAAAGTTGATTACTGTGGTATCTGTGGTAACGTAAAACTTGTGATTAAAGACTTTCTCACCGATCGCCTTCAGCGTGAAGTCGTTAATGGTTCGTACACCAGCTGCTCTCCGGTAAAAATCTGGCGTACAAGAAACGTTATTGGGCACATTCACATAAACTTACTTGATACTATATCATCATCCAACTGTCTGCTGACGACGCTTTTATTTAAAGGAAAATCGAAACATGTCGAACACCATACGCTTGCGCGCACACATACCAAACCAGTCCTTTAATTCAAATTTCGGTACCGAAACGGTAACTATACTACGCACAACAACCAGTTTCCTGATTCTCCCTCACAAAGGCTTGACGCTCAAAACGTCATCTTCTCATTTCCCCTACGGTGGCCAATCTTCCTCGTCAACTCAGTTGATAAAATTAAATCGTTGTATTTTCAGAAATAAATTAACTAAAGTAAAATGATAAACTACAACCGTATTTTTAAAGATGACGGGTAGCGTTTAATTCCGTTTTTGACTGTGCAACCTCCAACACAGTACATATAATCAAGACAATTCACATTGTTTCTTGTAAACAAACAAATAAGGACACAGATTCCTTAGGAAGGGACAACGTCATTAAGAGCAAATGTTAACACTTGTAACAAAGACGCATTTTTTAAAAAAGTTCATGTAAAGAAATCCAAATGCAAGTTTAAGAAACAGTTCCTAGTTCGGTTGGTGCTAACTGTCATCTCTGCGTAAACAATCCTTGACCTGCGTCATATTTCAAAGGAAGGCCTCGATCTCTGCCCCTAAGGATGAATACAAGCGAACAAAGAAAAAACAGGGATACAGTGAGCTTCAAAAATCATTCACAAGTTAAGGTGTTGGTGGGGAGGTAGGAGGCTGCACCAAACGCGTCGGGACACACTAGGCGACATGTCACCTCAACAAATGACAAATCATCAACAAATCATCGACGACAAATCACTCCTTGATTCCAGGTCGAGCGAGAAGTTACGCGGCACGTTGCAGCGACAAATCGCTTCATGTGAAAATCTTAGTCGCCCGCAACAAGTTGCACGAATTCAATCTGATTTGATTCGTTGACAAAGATTTGCGCAAAAATGCTCCAGACACACGAGGCGATTTATTGCTATGACTTGTCACCGCCATGTGTTGCTGCAACTTGTCGCTCAGCGTGTTCCTGCCTTAATCGTAAGCACATTAGTGTTAGTAGGAGGTCCAGGGAAAAGTTTCCCGGGAAATTTGGACATTTAGGTCTTCTAAGATGGCTAGAAATCGCCTCACAATAAAAATGTGTATTTTTTCACGCACAAGTCGAACAGAGCTTGACGTAAAAGTCAGAATTTGTTTTCACTGTTAGAATAACCACGGGTTCTGCCTGCGCGCAACGCTGGTATTCTCGTAGCCCCCGAGGGCATTGCGGACAATTGTGTGGAAGTTTCGGGGGAGTACTTTTGCCTATTTAAGCCACCCATCCCGTGATTTCAGCGTTTTTTGTCAAGTAACGCCTTTCTAAGCCGGGTTATATTTGTTGAACGAGTTTCTTCTCGCGTCGCCAAGGCCAAGGAAATTTTACTTGCCCGTTTCTGTAGGACTTAATCCGAAGTTTTGGCCAACGACTTGGAAGCTAATGCACTAGAACAAGGGGGGCCTTAAACAACCCCAAGTCCAAGAACAACAACCTCAAGAAGGGGGCGGAAAGGTCGCTGTAGCCCAAGTAACAAGCTGCTGCAGTTTTAGGCTCATTCATCCGGGTTTGGTTCCTGTTTCTTCTCAGGTTATATTCCGCGTTCGTATGCTATTCAGTTATTAGGGAACTTAAGATGGAGACGTTTTCGGGGCGACGGCGACCGGACTGGCAGAGCAAGCCTGGAACAGAGGCTGTCGTCGCTTCCCTCCAAAATTCGAACATTAAGATCGCAGTGAACTCAGGAGGACGGCGCCTTCGAAGACTACCGAAGAGGAAAATATGGCTACGCATAAAAAATTAAGAGAATTAATGCTTATCTGCTTGCATGAAACAACAATAACAGCAACAAAAACAACTTTATTTCAGTATTCCCAGGTTAGTACGTGGTATTACCTTCTATTCTAAACAATTTTCAATACATACGTTTCATTTACACGATACTCTAACCAAAAAAGTGAGCTAAAAACACAATTAAAATATCGGAGTTCATACGTTTTGTCTGGACACTTTCATTTGGCTAATAGGACAATTTTGTCCAAGTAAAGCTCACTTACGGTTTGCTGTTTGCCATATTGGATCAGATTGGATCTTGACTCTGTGACATGAAACATAGAAACATTATAAAGAACAGAGCTTGGAGATCGAGCTTGAATGTGACTCAAAGAAAACAAGGACCTTTTAAACGATAATCTGCAAAATTCTGGTTGCTAAATGCAACAAACCTGATTGAAATGAAAGTTAAATACTCACGTTCTCGCCACAACGCCAAACAGACCAGTTTCACGTCGCCAACGGGAGCAGGACGACAATGTGGTGAGCAAGAGCATGCGCAATATTGCACAAATCATGACGTCACGTCCGGTTGAAGTTGCCGTCGCTCCGAAAACGTCTCCATCTTAAGTTCCCTACTACCTTTGTTTACCGATAACACTTGCTTTGTCTATCTTGCATTTTGTCTCGCCTTTATGTGAGTTAAGTCGTCCGGAATTTTGTTTGTCACCTAATTGTGTTCTTCATTTGCCTGCGTTTTCCCGAAATTTTCTGTCTCTCTTGTATTAATTGCAGCATTCTGTCGCACGTCTTTTTCTTGCAGTTGGTTTGTACGTTTCGACGTGAGAATGATTTGGTGCTGTGTTCGACCCGAGGATAAGCATTTTGAGACTCGTTTGTTCGACTTAATAAACTTTGGTCGTTTGTTCGACCTGAGGAACTGTTGGTGTGTTCGATCCATGAGTTGTGTTTGGTCGTGTGTTCGACCTGAGAAAATGTTGGGGTGTGTTCGATCTGAGAAAGAGTTTGGTCGCGTGTTCGACTTCAGAAAGATTTTGGTCGTGTGTGCGACCGGTGAAAGATTTCTGTCGTGTGTTCGACCTGAGAAAGACTTTGGTGGTGTGTTCGACCCGAGAATGTTTTTGGTCGCGTGTTCGACTTTAGAAAGATTTTGGTCGTGTGTGCGACCGGTGAAAGATTTCTGTCGTGTGTTCGACCTGAGAAAGACTTTAGTCGCGTGTTCGACCTGAGAAAGATTTTGGTCGTGTGTTCGATCTGAGAATGTTTTTGGTCGTATGTGCGAACTGAAAATGATTTTGTTCGTGTGTTCGACCTGAGAAAGATTTTGGTCGCATGTTCTACCTGAGAAAGATATTGGTCGTGTGTTCGAACTGAGAAAGATATTGGTCGTGTGTTCGACCTGAGAATGTGTTTGGTCGTGTGTGCGACCTGAGAAAGATTTTGGTCGTGTGTTCGACCTGATAAAGATTTTTGGTCGTGTCCTCTATCTGAGAATGATTTTTCAAATCGTGTGCTCGACCTTACAATGAAGTTTTGATTGTGTGTTCGACCTTAGAATGATTAGAATGATTCTTTGGTCGTATGTTGACCGCCACAGAAAGACTAACTCTGGTCGTGCGTTCGATTTAAAAAGATTTGGTCTTGTTTCCGACCTTTGACAGATTTTGGCAGTGTGCACGACCTGTGGAAGATTTTCATTCATGTGTCGACCTGGCAAAAATTTAAGTCGTCTGTTCAGTATTAGAAAGAGTCTGGTCAAGTATATGTTCGACCTTGGAAAGAGTTTGGTTGTATGTCACACCTTTTGTTGCTATATTTTTTATTGGGCTTTTTTTCCCTTCCCAACCCTGCCGTGAACAGAAGGGAAATCTAAACCACACCCTATAACCTATCTTAGGACATGGGTTCCTGGTCCAGTCGCGCTAGCGGGCGCTAATCTCGCTTTCCTAATTTGTTTTGTTTTGTCGTTGTTGCTTACGTATGTGAGGCAGGCCTACCCTTATCAGGCTAGTTATTTCAGCCTTTTTTCCTTTTCGTCTACAGGGGCGCACCCTCAGGTCCTTTGGTAGCAAATTGAAAAGGCTCAAGTTGTGAAGTTGTTGGTGTGATTAGGAGGGTAATTTCCCTAGCTGGAACGGACCTCTTTCCTTCTTACCTTTTAGTTTGTTGTCCTAATGTTGTAAAAAGGAATGGCTTCCTTTCTTTTCTGAGGTTTGGAGAGAGCATCATTAAAGCGCCTGTTTGTCATTGCTCAGCTCCTTTTCTCAGTTTCGATTATTTTAGAGCTGATGACGGTGCCAAAATCTCGCTTCTCCAGTTCTCATAACTTAGTTTCGCGAAGGCAATAAGTGGTTGTTCTGACAGTGAAAATGGTTTACTATTTTCACTGTTGGAATAACCACGTATTCTGCCTGCGCACAACGCTGGTATTCTCGTAGCCCACCAGGGCATTGCAGACCTTTTGCCTTTTTAAGCCATCTATCCCGAAATTTCAGTATCTTTTGCCAAGTAACGCCGTTCTTATTTGGGTTATAACTTCTGACTCTCTTACCCCTCGCCTTTGGCGACACGTACCCCCTCTCCTTTCTCTGTCTTACGACTCTTTGCCTTTGCAAAATCTCGTTTCGCGAAGGCAGTAAGAAGTTGTTCTAACAGTGAAAACGGTCTATGATTTTCCTTGTATCGTTTCAAAACTCTTTCAGTTGCAGTTGCTAAGAAGTCTCAATTTATTACGCTACGAGGACCGCAATTATTTGATGCTTGTCTGCGAAGTTTTGTTTCCAGGTCCTCACAACTTCACAAAAACAAGACTGGATTGCTCTTTGAATCCACTTCCATTTGGTTCTTTGCAAATGCTTATGTTATTTCCACTTACTTCTTGACGCGAAGGAAGAACTTTTCCCGATCGAACGTTTCAGCACCCTCCACATGGTTCAAACTGCCACTCTCCAAATAAATATCAAAACACATCTACAAGTGAAAAGTCAAATTAGAAACGCGGCTAAACGAGTAGTTTCCATTGGAAAGTAAAGTGCTGCGGGTAATGCTTATGGGGAAAATTAAATTACATTTCATCGCTTTGAATCGGTTGCAGTTTATTTCGAATATACACTAATAGAGTCAAACAGGTTTCTACAAAAATAAGGGTGACTTCAAGTGTCATAACATCTCTTCAAACTCCATTTTATCCAACGCATGGAAACAGGAGCACACAAGAAGAAAGATAATATTTCTGACAATGGTGAGCATCGAATCCAAGACCTCCTGATTAGATCACCGTTGTTGTGTTTAACAGTTTCCACAGAAACTTAAACACTATGCAGTAATGCCGTGTTCGTAATGACCGTAAGAAAAGGCATCTCTTTTTAATTGTTTGGGGACTGGCTGACTCACTTGCAAACGGCGTAGCTGATTGGTTAGAAGATTGAAAGGAGAGTCAACGGCAGTAAGCTCTGGGTAAAAGACATTCACTTCTCCTTCCACAGCCTGTTATAAAGAATGATTCATGAAAGGCAACATATTAGCAACAAAATACATGAGATGCTGAATGAAATAACAGACCTAAACTGAAGAGATGCAACTGACTTGAAGAGTGAACTGCAAAACATCGGGGTTCGGTGGGGGGTCACCCACCCCTCCTGCAACAGGGTTGATTTCGACACTACAATTAAATGCGAGAAAATCAAGCAATTCATTTTTTACCGTTGTTCTACTTGCGGCCGTTCGCTTTACATGGAATTTGAAGCAAAACGACAGCCTAACAATTTTGTCCTTTTGGGCCAGCGTCTTCGCATTCGACAAGCTTACGTTTTGTGACTAATGAACTGAGAACTCAGTAATAATTTACTGCGCTTTTCACAAACATGCGAATTCTGAAGTTCAAAAGCCAACTGACGATTGCGTTTCTCGCTGCCGTCAATCATCTTGACGGACCTCTTAGGAAACAAAACTTTACTTTAACGGGTTCAAAAGGTCATGGTTTGTGATTTGTGATTGGTGGATTTCGATCCGTTTTGTGTGTTACTGTGTTTCAAGGTTCGTTGCTTGTGGTCGTAATTTTGATTCACGGCAGCGAAAAACGCAATTGTGAAGGCGTCTTTTGAACTTTAGAGTTCGCATGTTTGTGAAAAGCACAGTAACACTGCAACGTGGGCACGTTTGTATAAACACCAGAATCGAATCTATGTGAGAAACCACATTTCAAGCGATCTCTTTCCGTGATGTGCTATGACAGGGTATTTAATACAGAAAATTTGGAGAGGCTTCAGAGCTGTGCTTATACATGGTTGCCACAGCCAGAGGTTTCTGAAATTCCCTGACGTTTCCCTAACAAATGTAAAATTTCCCTGACCAACTGAATTAAATTATTCTTGTATATAATAATAATTTGTAGTTTTTAAAGATTTGGTGATAGACTTATGAAGGTGTTTTTAAATTGAGCCTCTAATGATGACAATGACTTCTATAATTGACTTAGGGGACCTATCCTTTTAAAGTAAAGCCTACATTTGGCCCAATACCTTTGTGAGGCTGTCTCTAATTATGGTCTTTCCACAAGATACTTCAACTGAGAAAAATGGCGGTGCTGTTGGATATTCTTGAGACACGATTACCGAAGCCTTGAGCTGTGCTGAAAAGAAAAGGTAGAAACAGAACTGAACGGCTTAGTCGATCACGCGTACTCGGTCTCTCTTTAATCAATATTCTCACGCATCTAAGTTCCATTCACGAGCCAAAACTTTCTTTCACTCACTATTAAGTAATTAACCCGATCGAGCTTGTTCGGTCAAGATAGCTGGATACAGACCAAGTTCTTTTTCGCGTTTAAATTGACCGAGACGAAGTCTTAGTCAATGAAAAACGCAGAAATAGAACGAGGTGAATGTGCAGCCATCTTTTTCGAACAAGCTTGGTCAATAAAGGATCTATTACATGGCCAAAAAGATAACTTTTTCTTGTGGAGCCAACGCGGGAAATCCCGAGCGGGCCTCCCGCGTAGCCAATCAGAACGCAGGATTCGCTTCATCTTTCCCGCTCGCGGATTCAGCCGTATAATAAGTTTAATTTTCGACTACCAATCTTAGTAGATCCGTTTGGTTCTACAGACTTTCTTTTAGGACCGAAGTCAGACAAAAATGTTTTGGCTTACCAAGCCAATATCCAAAAAAAATTAATATATAGCCGTCTTAGCCGCATACTTTTTTCCGTCACACATACACAAACAACTTTTCAACTTTTTAACGAAGTATCAACTAGCTTAGTTTTGCGTATTGTATTGTATTGTACTTGGCCTAACTTTTTGAAAGCGAGGGTTTATAGCCTGTTCCAAGCGTTCAGATAGTGGAGAGCGGTGTGGAGTAGAGAAAGCGATGAAAGGAATTACTATAGTATGCAACGCATACGAAAAATTTCATGACAAAAACCCTCCTATAGCTACACACCTGCTTAAAGAAATGCTCAGTCTTATCCTTAAAGAGAACTCTTTCCATTTCAATGGGAAAGACTATCTCCAGACTCACGGAACTGCTATGGGCACGAAAATGGCAGTAGCTTTTGCCAACATTTTTATGGCAACAATAGAAAAGGAGATCTTAAAACAAAGCAGAAGGAAACCACTAACGTGGAAAAGGTTTATTGACGACATATTCTCTTTGTGGGACACAAACAAAGAAGATATAGATCTTTTCATTGAGCAAGCCAATTCTTTTCATCCTACAATCAAGTTCACTGCTGAAATATCACAAATTGAAACCACATTCTTGGACACGACAGTCTATAAGGGAGAGAGATTTGAGAAAGAAAGAATTCTCGACGTGCGCACACATTTTAAATCTACTGAAACGTTTCAGTACACTAACTTTAACAGCTGCCACCCACCAGGCGTTAAAAAAGGTTTTGTCAAAGGAGAGGCTCTTAGACTTCTAAGAACTAACTCTTCTAAAGTCATATTTGACAAGAATATTAAAAACTTTAAAACACGCCTTATCTCGAGAGGCTACCCAGAGAGTATGGTAGAAAAGATCCTCTCAGAAGTTAAATATGCAGATAGAGCGACAGCTCTGACACAAAAACAGAAAGCGCAAAAAATACTTTTACCCTTTGTCACGCAATTTCAACCGTCATTACCAGGTTTGAAAAACATACTAATGGAAAAATGGCATTTAATAGAAAACCAGCCACTACTCAGAGAGATATTCAAGGAACCTCCCTTGATCTCTTATAGAAAAGGAAAGTCGCTCAAAGACATGCTTGTTAAAGCAAAACTGTAAAGGCTTATAACAACACAACGGTCACACAGCAGGAGCTGCGCAGGTCTGTCAACCCCATTTCACCTCTCCTCCTCCCTCGCTTTTACTTTTTCGCCCTCCCTTTTACTTTGCACCGCTCCCCACTATCTGAACGCCTGTAACAGGCTAGAGGGTTTAGGGCCGAATACAGCAAGTAAAACCAGTCCCCCTCCCTGCCTACAGTCTAAACTGAATTTAAGCTTGTGACTGTGATTCTGAATTTTCTTGCAAACTTGAGTCAAATTTACATCCGTAACGTGTAGAGGTGTAGTTTATAGCAAAGCGATCCCCTTATCAACAATAAATTCAAAGCCGTTACCTGAATTTTTTGTTAATACTATTTGGACAATAACGATACTGAGACGGAGGAGGAGGATTACGACCAGGAAGACCAAGGGCGCCTACCATATACCCAAACTAACCAAGAGGAAATTTTGTGCATGAACACTAAACTACAAAATTTGATGTGGCGGCAAAACCATTCGCTATAATGTATTGTATCAGGGGCATCCAACGAGAATATAGTTCAAAACCACTTAAACATAGCATTGTTGAACGTATTTTAGTATTTGAACGGTAGATACAGACACATTTTTATCCCCTAAAAATTTTTATCTGTTCGGATTTCCCAGCTGAACGTTTAATGATCAGAAAATTATAGGGATCAAAACTTACCTTTTCGAAAATTTCAGCCAGAAATAAGGCCCCCGAAAATTCTAGGTGACCTTTTTAGGGTAAAAATCCGTTAAAAAATGGGCAATTATACCATTTATTGAGATGTTCGAAAATCCTAGGGGAGGCAGGCAAGCGGCGAAGAAATTTTACAACAAATGTTCCGAAAATTCTAGATCTCAAATCGTCTTCCGAACAGATATTTTCCAAAAATTGTCGTTGGGTGCCCCCGATGTATATCAAAATCAGCTAAATAAACTAACAAGAGTAGAAAAATTGCGTCCCCTCAAATCACAACCCATGTTTCTGAAGCTCTCCAAACAAAATAGCGCAAATCATTTGACTTTCCAAACAGAATTTTCGGTTTTCTCATGTCATGTTAGTGGTAAACATAAGTACTCCAACGACCATTAAGATAGAAGGTCAACACTTTAGAAGACATTTCAACCTGAATACTGTTAAACGTCTTAGTGTTTCATTTACTTATTCTCTTTTTTTTCTATTATTTATTTATAGGCCAAGGATTTTTCACCTTTTCCTCTTTCAAACACGGCTTGATAAAGCATGTCATCTTCTACAATAAACCCATCATCGATAAGGCATCTAAGAACTGGCTGCTCCTGGAAAAATAAACTGCATGTTTCAAACGAGGTCGCTAAAGCGGAGAACCAACACAAAGAATGAGATGAAGGATTAATCTTAACTGTCACTTTCTTTTAACCTCACGTTCGCTCTTAAACCGACTTCTACCCCACGATCATAGAATTGGTGTTTTCTTTACAAATAATCGTAATTCCTACATGAGGAATGGTCAGGAAAGCCCGAAGTCTTTTAGATGTGGTGTTTAAGTTGCAAAACGTGTAAATGAAACGGATTTTTTATTTGTAACATCTTAACCCGACCAAAAGAACCACCATTTTAATCTTGGAAATGGTCAGGAAAGCCCGAAGTCTTTTAGATGTGGTGCTTACCTTACAAAACGTGTAAATGAAACGGATTTTTTATTTGTAACATCTTAACCCGACCAAAAGAACCACCATTTTAATCTTGGAAATTTTCCAAAGGGGAATTCTGAAAAAGGATGTAGTTCCAACTACGTTGCATGTAAAACAAACGAAATCTACAGATTTGATTGATAAACAGTAAACCAACCCGGCAACCACTCGTAAAGATCTCGTGTCTGGCTACATTGCTTTTCCCAGGTTACACACGCAGTCACCGCTGGTAGTTCCGGATAAGTTTATGGACATCGTTCTTACCATGAACTCTTCCAAAGTTGATGGGCGCCAGGAAGTCAGTCCCGATGATATCTTGCTCGGGAACATTTGAAGAGAATTTTTGTTTTGAGGAATCGTCAGACTCTCTAAAAAAAAATCAACATTTCATCTGAATACTAACAAGTGTCTTACTAAAGCTTCCATTCAAAGACGTTTATTAACAGCAACAGAAAAATCTTACGGCAGTCTTTCTTCTAAAGGTATGGTATAACGGGCAACAAAAAAAGGTGCAACTTGTTTTGCAGCATTGCTGCAAAACGAGTTGAATAGCGATGTTACGCGTTTACCAACGAAAAATACTCTTGCAACCTTATTTGTGCCAAGAAAGGTTCGAACGTGGGTGGCAAACGCGCAACATCGCTCTCCAGCCATGTTGCAAAACAAGTTGCACGTTTTTTGTCGCCCGTTTTACTGTAGTTTAAGAGAGTTAGGACCTGGATCTTTTTCGTCCAGTTTTGTATTTCGATGGACAACATGACGTTGCTAAATGTCAAACATTTGCTTATGATGTGAAGTGTTGGATAAAAATGTTTGACCTAGATAAAACATCGAACGAAAGCCATTTAAATGCAACGTTGAGAGGGGTGGCTAAACCGGTAGAACATGCTCTTCCAACGCGATGTTGCACAAAAAGGTTTGATCGTTTAGCAGGTGCTTTAAAAGACATTCTTTTGTCCCGGTCCTGTAAGTATTCCTAAGTCCTTCGGTTTTGATGAAGATCCCCAGTCCCCCCGGTGAGTTGCGCAAGTTCTAATATCAATTTAGACTTCGAAAAGAAACTGATGAAATTTACCAACATTTGAGAAAAAAATCATTGTTATCCATTCTGAGAATTCTCTAATCTCTGTTAAGCTCAACTCGCCCAGATTATTTACTTTAACACACTGACTTCACTCAGAAACCAGTAAAAGGGAATAAGTTGGGAAGGCAAACAACTTCCTGTAGAGCCCCTCACTATCTGGCTTGGGGGCGCAGGGGGGGGGGTGAAAGTTAGCTTTTAACATAGGCCTCCCTTGTGCTACAACGACATTTCGATCTCACAACAAAGAAATCTCCAAGACAGGCCTCCAGACGGTGTTACACAATCGCCAATCGTTTACTCGACGATTGGCGGCAACAAAAACCATTCGATAAGCGTTCCTTCAGAGGAATGTTCCATCACGATACAGAATGAAAAGATAAATTGGATGAAAAATTTTCACGCGAAAAACCACCTTTGAAGAACCTAAGTAGCCGGGGACCGCTTACAGTTAAGAAATATAAGCAGAAAACAATCCGCCGTTTCTACCTAAGGACGTAAGTTGTTGCTGAAGAGCGAGTCTAGCTAGGATTCTTGTCCTGATGGCTTTGATTGTAGCTTCCATGTGTGACAAGCTTACTGATGACTTGGCAACAACGTCCTGTTAAACAAAGAAATATTTATTACTAAAAAAATAATACTATTATTAAAAAAAAGAGTCAAAATACCGGTAAGTGAATAATAAGACACTACTGAAAAATCAGGCAAAACAAGACTCGTGAACTTTCGTTTAATTAAATGTTCACTTTTTTTTACAAAATAATTACTCTTCTTGTATGACTACTTCACATAAAGTATTTTAGAATTTTTTGTGTAAACAGCCCTAATTTTAAGCTATCATATTATCTTTTTTATGTCTTATTTTATATCTGTATTTGTGTCACCAATTAGAGCTTTGCGCTTCAGATGTTAATAAAGTTCACTTCTACCACCGCCGCCACCACAGGAAATAACTGCTCAGGGGATTTCATTCACAAACTCAAAAGGTAGAGCCATGTTTTAAAGTGTAATAGACAACACGACAAGAACTTATTGCTCAGCAGCTTCCGTGAGGAGCTTTTATTTCAATGGCAACACTCTTTGTGCATCCAAAGAATAAAAAAAAGCCACCTTTACAAAAAATTAATAACAATAACCAGCATCACAGGAATAATGCTAGTAGCTTCTGTAAGTATGATCACACTTCTATCCATATACTTAAAGGATAAAAGCCTATGCGCTTGCATCCAAGACATGTAAAAAAGACTTCGGAAAGTATAGTCTGAGAAAACAGCCAACATTTTGCAACAACATCACTGGTTTCCTATGCAAAGTTTGAAAAATGACTGTAGAAAATCCATAATGATCTAGGTAGTGATTCTTATTGGTTGTGCCCCAAGGGAAATTTGCTTCAAACAATCAGAAACACTACCCAGATCTGTGTAGTGACATGTAATAATTATTAGTATGGAATTTCTGCGGTCGTTCCTCAAACAACATTTCAAAGGGAAACCGGTGGGGCTTCGCGAAATGTTGGCTGTTTTCTAGGGCTTGGGAAAGTAGTGCTCAATAAAAGTAACTTTCACTTTGTCTAGGAAGAATCATGAACTGTAGAGATGAATGGTTAAACTTATAACTCAAAATATTTGAAAGACAAATGCAAAAGACATTCCTTTTGTATCATAACAAGAGAATTGGCAAAGTAGTCTATGTATATTAAACAAATCAAAGAAACCTCTTACGTGTATTTCTTCAGGTAAAAAGTCAAGTCCACATATCCTCTGAGCCCACATGTAAGGCTTGCCGACTTGATTAACAAACTCTGCAAAGTCTTTAATTCTGAAAGAACACAATTATTATTTATGACGTGAATTGTTATAAACAAGTAATATTACTGGAATGTGGAAATGGGTGCTTATCATGATTTTGGCTGAAAATATTTCAAAATTGAAGACATTTTATGTCTTTTTTTTGCAATGTCCTTTTAGAATATAAAAGCCTTCTGTTTTTTTTGTATAGATGTGTGCAACTGACCATAAACAAAAAAAGTAAAAGGCACAAGCACGAGTAACAAAGTTTTATGCTTGCATTTTTTGAAATTATTCTTTTGCACCAACATTAGTTGCACCAAAATTTTATGTCTGCCCCTACAGAAGTATGTTACCTTAAGTTTATCACAGGTGGAGAGAAATATCCAGGCCCCAGTTGTTTAAAAGGGGATAATGCTATCCACCAGATAAAACTCTATCCACTGGATTGCACAATTGGTTTCCCCTACTACTTATCCACTGGAGAGTGATTTATCCAGTCGACAGCATTATCACGTGTTTGAACAATTAGGGCCTGGTCTTTATCCGGAGCACATGTTCATGCATGTGTCACTAGTGAGGTCAACCAAGGCTAAAGAGTTTACACACAGACAAGTCCATGACTATAACAGAGGACTTTACTTACCCAACTTTAGCAAGCTGATAGAGACTGGCTGGATTTGGTGCCTTTTTTCCACTGTCATCAGGAAATAAACTTGTCAACAGTGAATCGGGGGACAAAATAGTGCTGAAAACAAAAACAAGATTACTGAAAAAAAGACTTGGCACATTGGCATATTTAAAGAAAGTTGTGCTTATTGCTCCTGTGCACCCTTACTGAAAGAGAGAGGTCTATTTACTTGAAGGAAGACCATTCAGAAGCCTGAGCAACTGCTACATGTATCAGGTGGGGCCTGGAGATTGTTTGAATACATTGTAAATTGTGCAGAGTTTGGGACACCCAAGCAGTTTGTGGAAATGATCAAGGTGTCCTACTTCACAAGTAATGACATCACAATAGCAACCTTCAGACTTGACCACAAATATGAATCGAGTGTGAGTATATCTCTGTTCTTAACAATTGCAAGCTAATGTACTCCCCCCTCCCCCCACAACTATAACTCTTTCCTGTTGCTGACTAACATGTTATTAAATGTTCAGGATAAGATTGGTGCTCAAACTCATACTAAGCCCTAAACTGGTACTAATAGTCAAGTCTTCTTTTAAGGTCCCTAGCAAATGTCATGCCACATCATGTGATGAGCTGGCACTTAGGTTTAAGCATTATATATAAGGTTTAAGCTTTATATAACATTAAGCCTCGTAACTGTTAATTTAACTTAGTTTGCAGATTACTCTCTCTCTCTCTCTATCCTCACAAATTACTTCCTCGGCTGGTTAGAACTCCATTTGCACCAAAATAAAAAATTCTTCAAGAGGACAAGGGATATTGAGAGTTAAACTACATTGAAACCCTTTGAATCGGAATAATAATTTGATTTTGAACTACAACGTCGATTTGCACCAAAAAATTCTATTTCATTTGTCAAGAAGAATAATTTTTTTTTAACCATGGGATCATTAATTGCTCTGAAGTTTCAGCAAGCAGTTATATGTTAACATTTGCAAGAGGAAGTGCCATATCCATCCCCAGCTTTCATGTAATCTTCATCATTTGTCATGAACTCACCTGTTTGCCAATACAGGTTCAGGGAGAGCTTCAGTTAACGACAAAGAAGGTGATACTACAACTGTGCTGAATGTTGGCAAATATGAGAACAACAAGTCTACTGTTGCTTTGTCTACAAAAATAATGAAAATAAACCATTTAGTACAAAAAGAACAGCAAAAACATTGGCACTATTCATTGGACTTTTTCAATAAAACAATGACAATAATATTCTAATGACTATAGATCTAACCTTTACACCGAACTTGCACAAGGATTTGAAGTGGATGTTTCTTAAGCAGCAACTTTCTCTTCTCCTCTAAACGAGATTCTTCTTTTTTTCTCCTGTGTTTTGACTAAAAAGGATTACAAAGTAAGAAAATATACATTAGTTGCCTTGACACTAGTAGGACTTAAGGGCTGCTAAGTTTTATTAACCAAAGATACATGTGTGAAGGCCTAAATTAAATCTCAAGTTATTTTACTTTGCATCTCACTAAAGTTGGAAAGTTGAAACAATTCAAGAAAGTCCCAAGTGACTTGAAAACCATCATTCCTTAAAACTGTGGTTTCTTGAGCTTTGAAAAACGTGAATCACGTCAATCAGTATTAATTGTGTTGTGTGGGAAAATAGCCTTAAGTTAACCTGAAGTAAAAAAGAAACGGTTGTGTGTGAAGCTTCCTTTTGCTTGAAGAATTTAAAATTTACTTGTCTTGAAATATTTCTTAGCTTATTTAGGCTCTAGTGTAAAGACTACCATTGTCTGCAGCAGCACTTAGTTAGGTAACCAGGTTATTATTGAGTAACTTGGACAACTTAGAATGGTTTTTGTTTTGTTTTCATCAACAAGATACACCGTAAAGCTTGAAAAACAAGTCAATACCGATAAAATATAATTATTGCGTTCTCACCCTCTTATGTCCTTCAGCATTTTCTTGGTCTGAATCACTGTCCACATCTACAAGAAAACAAAACATGTATTAGCTTAAAAATACTTTATTGCAACTCAATGTGCTACACTGTATAACAGAAAACTGTAATTTCAGATAGAGAATGTATTTCTGGAATTCAGTATGATCATGTAAAATCTACAACGTCATGACAATAACTCTTTCAAGGAGTTCTGCACATATTTGAAATTATGGTTTGATTTGATTAATGACACTCATATAAAGGTCTATTAATTTTTTTCAACCTCATTGGACTTACTATTCAGAGTACATGACATTTAGATGGGAACAAAGCCCAGCATGTCATACAGACAGCAGATCCATAGTAAGCTCCATGGTCAGCGAGAATTTTATAAAGATTCTCTTCAAATTGTAATTTTGTTTATAGAATGATTACCTTTAAAGAGTCGGCTTTCACAAGTTATTTAAATAACCCTGCATTGGATTGTGCATTAGGGTCCAGAGGCAAGCATTCAAAACTTCAAGGAATGCTCAATATAAGTAAAACAATGTCTTTTACTTCACTTTACCAATTTAAGTCTTCACTCTCAACAGAGTATTGCAGACTTATTCTTCATTCAAAAAACAAACCTCTAGCAGCAGTTTTAGTTTCCATGGCAGCTTTTGCAACGTCCAAATCACCAAGAATCTTCAGTTCTAAATTAGAATCACATGCTTCCTTGTATGCTGTTGCTTGAACATACAAAATGTACAAAGGCTGTGGAAGATACCGTGCAGTTTCATGTTGTACACGCTTGGCATCCAGCGGCATGTTCATGTACTCTTGCACAGGCTGGGTAGCCTAAGGAAAGACAACAGCTTGACAAATTACAGCTGCATGAGAAAAGGTAGCCTGAGAAAACATCTGGCCTTTTTGTGATGCTAGAACTGGTTTCCCCCGCAAAATGACATGTAATGAAAAAGTGCAAAAAATCCATACTGTAGACATTATTTCGCAGGGCAACCAGTGGTGGGATCACAAAATGTTGGTTGTTTCTACATGCAAGAGAAATGGAAGTTGCCGTGATGTGGAGGAGGAGTTATGTGAATGTTTTCTTCAGTGTATTGTTACATTTTCCAAATGCTATAGTCTTTTGCTTAATAATGTTAAAGGAGCTGTGTCACAAAATTTATTGCAATTCTCACGGTAGGAAATGCCACCATATTGAGTGAATCATGAAAATAACTCCTCAAAATATTAAAACAAGGTATAAATAACATAGCATACAAAACAGAAGGCACAGATGGACAAATTTGAAGGAGATTAAACCAGAATGCAATTGCAGATATTGAAAACTTTTCAGCCTTACAGTTTTTCAAAGTTCCTTTTGGTGTTTATAATGTTTGACGTGATGTTTGGGAGATATATTTGTGTGAAAAGAAGCTGTGATTCTGTCATTTGCCAGTTATTTCTTCACTTAAGTTATGAGGTCCATTGCGAATAGAGATATATAATTAGCAATATCAAAAAATAAACTAAAGACAGCCGTGATGCAACCCCTCTAACTTATCCCCTGGTAACTTAAAGTTCTGTTTTTACAGCATGAAACAATTAGCAGCACTACACTGAAGTTACTGCATCTGAGATCACCAGAAGTAATGACCCATTCTGTACAAAAATCCAGCTGAGGTGAGGTGAGGGATATGTCAACAATTCAGGTGACCTGACACTCACCAAATTTGACTTTCCTTTAGATTAAAATAATACCTTAAAATTTTACAACACAGCCTCACTACACTTTACCTTTAATATATTCTCTAATCTTGGTTGCAAACTGTCCAAGAATTCTTTCTTGGTGTGGATCTCTTTTGATAACGATTCCTTTTTTTTCAGAAACTGTTCTTTTTGGGTTGCTAGTCTGCAAAGGCATTTGAAGTGAAAATTGGAACAGAGTTCAAAACAAGTTCAAAAATTAAAACAATTACCAGTAATGCTTTGCTCTAAAAATACCCATCTTTCCACCACAGATGACTTGTTTAAGTGACTAACCTTCAAAAAAATTGGGTATACTGCTTTGCAAAATAAAAAATACCCAGATAGTCAAGGCCCCTCCTTTTCTTGTGTAGCAATAATTTAGAAATAATTGCTAATTATTAGCAATCATTACCTGCCCTGTTTCAGACCTGAACTGCTGTTTGCAAAAGATGAAGAATAAGAAAGGTATGCAATTCCAGACCCTGGTTCCACAAGCTACAAAAACTTACCCTATTCTAAAACCAAACAGTTTATGTGAAACACACAGCAGTTCCAATTTGAGACAAAAAGGGGTCAAGAAACATACACTTTGATACCCCAAATACTCATAGAAAATCATTTCATCAAAGTTTAACTTTGCTTGTTTCTTCGTTTTACTTTCTTACTTCGTTCCATAACAATATAGAATACAGAAAGCTATCTCCTTAACATCCTTCTACAAACCTTAGTCATAAAACACTTTCTAGGTGACAAAATACCTTTTTCTTTGCTCCAGTTCCCAGTCAAGTCTTGCTAACATCAGCTGATGAGCATCTGTCTTGGTAACTTCCTTTACAATTAAAAGTTTTGGAAAATTACCACACTTTTACATCTACACAAGTGCTCTTACCACTTTTAAGCAATATCTAACCTTGACTGTCAATCTTTTTTTTTTCAACACATGCTTAGTGAAAATATTGTAATAATTAAATTTTCTGAGGAAGTATGTAGACATTGTAATTTACAGATCAGCTGAAAAGTTAATATAAAGGTTCAGTTGCTTTTCTTTTAAATCCTTCAACTTCAAAACCATGTTATGGTGAGACTATTTGTCACTATACACTTTTTAAGTCTGGACAAAATCCTGTGGTGTTACTACAGTATCCAATGCTTAGTGAGAAATCTCTTTGAAATGACATGCATCGAAAGTATCTTAAATTCCATAAGTAGAATCCAAGCCATATTTTACAACAAATGAATTTTGCTCCACCTACAACACAAGATCAAAACTGTAGCACCTTTGCAAAGTGCAAACACATTCTTTAGTACTTCTTTCAAACTAGCCCTTAGCACCTGTCATCCTATTGCAAAGGAAGATGGAAAATGTGACTTTTTTCCCCAAAGAAAGTAGCTAAGAAAAGGAATTCTTCCATATTTTTAACTTCAAACACAAATTTCTACTATCAAGGCCGGTGTAAAACACAGTCTGCTTTTTACGTGTTTTATGGAAACTGTTACACACTTTTCCTTGTTTTCTTGCCATGGTCACTATTATAACAGGTCACTTACCGGTTTTGAAATTTCTTTAGGTGCATCCCTAAAAAACTCCTCTTCTGAAACCAGCTCTATTTCTTCATCCTTTGACCTTCATAACAGAGATTCATATAAGTCACATCAAAGCTTAATGACCTTCTCCACCCTTCAATAGTTTTTTCTTTGTGAATTATTTATGGTCTAAGCAACAGATTTCCCAGTAAGGCAAGTAAGTTGCGACTTGAATTGCAATGATCTTCTTTGCATTTAGTTTCTAACTCTTACTGTACACTTTACAGAGCCTATTATAAAAACAAGGCTCCTGACATGTACAAACACAAAATTAAAATTATTCACTTACTTGAATTCAAGACATTTTGTTATTTCTTTTTTCAAATGCATCACTTCATATAGAAGGTTTTGTAACTGCAAGTGAAGACTGTCCACCTTTTGTTTAGCCTGAAAGAAGTGAAATTGTGAAAACGATGTTGAACCGCAATAATGTTGTGCTTCCTAAGAGCTTTGAGAGACTCTAATAATTTGAAGCTGAAGATTTACATAGTTCTTACAGAAAGTTAAGTTAACAAAAAGTATACCCTACAGTGTTTCTGGTTTGTCTGATGAGAAAAGGTGGCATAATAAGGCACATGTTCTTTCCAAAAAGAGACATTATATTGTTGCAGCCCTGACAGATCATTTCAACTCTCTGATTTAAGGAAAGTAGTCAAAATGTTTGTACACAGCCGGGTGCCACCTCTCTGTATTAAGATTAGTGGAGTCTTTCCAACCTATTAGACATGTTCTAGCAGGGATAACCTCCCAACTTTAGTCAAGGTGGTTTTTTCAGGGGTGCACTCACATTTAGACCTGTAAACAATTTCCCTTTTTGGAAAGGAAACATGTTTGACTAGGTCAATGTTTTGCTCAGACAAACCAGAAAAGTTCTTAGAAATACATCGTTGACTTATACGTTTTATTTGTAATTAAGCAAATCTTCAGCTTTAATTTAAAATGACACTGTTTAGTATTTGATTTGTCCAGTTATAATATATCCAATCACAGAAATGATTTCTTCAGACATAAGCCATAGTTACAGTCAAACTGGCAAAAACTTGAAAACTTGAAATATTTGAGGAATGTTTATTGTGTTATGACCAATCACAGCAAAGATCAGGACAGGTGAACTAGCCTCAAAACCTCAAACTAGTTAATGTCCTTGCTTAAAGTTTTGTTTCCCATGTCCAATTGACTTTTTTCTTGCAACACAATAACATCTCAGAAATATTTCTGGTGATCACAGTTTTCCCACTTTGACTTTGTCCAATGACCAAAAGTCATCTGCAGCTCTGAACATGTTCTGACCAGTGAATCACTGAATTATACTATACATCCTTACTATGTATACTTTATTGCATGTTTAGTACTATGGTCATACCTCTTGGGTTCTTTCTCTGGATTTCTTGCATCTCATGTGAGCAAGTCGGTTGAGCTTTTTCAAGATTGTAAACAGCAGTGTACATCTGATTCTGGACTCATTTGTATCAGCATTCTGATTTTTAAAAAAAGGGCAAGTAACCTTGTTTCCACCATGATACATTTCAACATTTTTTTTTTACATTATTAGATCTGGAGTGGTGCAAGACAATTACCAGACAAAGTGACAGATATAGATGGAAGCATGATTTAACATTGCTTGTTGATATCGAGTCCATGGCACCTAGCAACAGATGATACTTACCGCGAATTTTTGCCCCTGAATGTCAGCTACAAGTTTCCTGATCTCCTCCGTTCCTTTCTCGAACGACTTAACATCACTTTCAGCAGTTCTTTTTTCCACTTCCGCTTCTTCCAGGTTGGCGGCATTTTGGGCATCTGAAGATTTAGAAGGACCGTCTTTAATCGAAGAAGAGTTGGAACTGGTTGAAGATTTGACCGTTTTCTTTTCCTGTGGAGGACTACCTGCATCCGAAGGCGTACGCGTTCTCCTTCGCTTCATACTTGACACTGAATATTGGCAATCGAACAGGTAACAGCTGAAAAAGAACCAAGAAATTTCACTTATAAACACACGCTCATTGAAGCCGATTCGGCCGCCATTTTTTCATTAACAAACACGCATAATTTCATTATCGTCACCGCTGACTAGCACTACTTGCTTAGAAGTCCCTTACTGACCATATTTGGTCAAATTGGAGGTGTTGATGCTTATTATGGGATGGCGGGAAAAACATGACATCATTTATTTTCATTTCTTGTTTCTGTTGACGTCCACACCTACCGTTGAAATTTGGACGAGGTACGGCGCGATAGAATAATAATTTACGATTTATTCATGCATGAATCATCCTGAAATTACCGTTCCCATAGAGTCCGAGGCTTAAAGCGTTGTTTTGGTTATTTCTTCGTTGATGCATTTCTCCTTTGCCTGAGTTTGTATTAAGATATTCCAGCTAAGCGGAAGACATCTTGGAGCTGAGTTCGTTCTGCAGCACGCAGACTATAAGTTCTCGAAGCATTTGCCTGGAGTTATAGTTGGAATGGCGACAGTGAGTAAAAAGCTTTAAAACGTGTCAATTGTAGACTAAATTATCAAATCATTTCTGAAGCACTAAAGCAGTACTTGACAATTGTGTAGGAGGTTGATCACGAACAGCCATCCAGTTTGGTGTATGTACAAGCAAGTGAACTCTTCCCAAAGAAGACGCTCGTTTCAGGTTTGTCCAAGATTTCATGCTGTGCCATTATATTCAATGATGCCAACTGCGTTTATCGTAGCTTCAAGTTGACGGTTTTACGAGTTGGGACAACAACAGTAAGCTTATATTTACATCCCACACTTGAGAAATTTGCATTTCAAGAAAGCTAATGATATAAGACGAAAAAGAAAGAAAAATGAAGCTACAGAGGGTAAGACATTATCATTAAGGGATGCCTAGGAACTAAATGAACAGGTGGGTTTGTGTTAGGTCCTACGTAGAGCTTGCGTTTAAATCGAATACCAACTTTTTTATTTAATGCTCTTCAAATCGCACTTGGCATTTCCGTCTAGACTTCCCAATCAACGGGATAAAATTGCGAACTTTCATTTGTAGACCTTTTCTTGGATGTTTAGTAAAGGTATCAATTGGATCTTTGTGCAACGTTCTACTCACCCAGAAGGTTAAAACAGCTGGAAATCGTCAAAAACTTTTTATGAATTTCACGTCGATACATAATCCGGTAGCTCAAATGATCCTCATCTATTATGATTGTTGACAGTAGTTTACAAATTTATGAGAAATCTTGCGATGTATATTTAATCAGCTTTTTCTGTGTCGCATTTCTATCGAAGGTTTTGAAGCAAAATAAATTTTGATGTATATATAATTATATTCTTTTTTATCAGCTGCTTGATTTTTATTTTGTTGTATTTTACTCAGCCTCATGGATTTTAACCAGTTTATGTTTTGATCAAGTTAATGCCAGACGTAAAAATATCATCAATTGGTTTTATGCATTCTGAAGGGCAAGGGCATGATAACAGAGAAATTTAGAGTCACGTTTAGGGAAATGGTACCATGTGTCCCCTTACTTGTCTTTTACTGTTCATTATTATTCATTCCAAATATTTCCCCAATTCTGATTGGCTAAAAAGCACACGCATAATTCACCATAACCAATTTCTGATGACCAAATTTGGAAGACTTTTGTGTTTAACGAGGAAATGACGGCAAAAATGCAGCGTTCGTGCAGGTTAAGGCACAGTTAACCGAGAAGACCTGGGAACGAGGTTGAGTTGTTTTGGTTGTGAAAACAAACCTAAACATGCACTATCGAAGATGAACTTAACATCGATGGATCGATGGAGGTAAGCATGTTAAATGAGGAATTATTTTGAATGAATAATAAAACAATGATTGAATTCGGCTTTTGTATCATATGAAGAATTATGGAGATCTCGGAGGGAAGATACTCAGCCTCTTTCATTAATTGTTAATTAATTCTCCAAAAAAGTTAGTAAAATAATGCTTGTTAGTTTTGTCCGTAGGAATAGTTTTGCTTTTATCTGCTTATTTTCAATTGTGCTAAACTCTCAACTTGAATGTGACATTTGCCATAAACGTAACTCTAAATCTTTCCAATGTGTCTTGCATGTTAACCACTAGCTTTCACTTGAATTGTCCAGTGAGTCCTGAATGTTTATCTTTGTATGATCCTTTTTTTAGATGACAATACTACTCAGGTGCCATTTCCAGAGCTGAATGGAGAAAGTGTTCAATACCTGGAGAGAACATCTGATGCTGTCCTTGCCCTTTCTAATTTCCGTCTTTTTATTCGCTTCAAAGACTCGTTTGTCAATGTGAGTTGGAATTTTGCCGAAATCAAAAAAGCTGTCAGTTACCCTGACTCTGAAATTTAGTGATTTAGAGATTTGAAAATGGAGTAAATCAAGTTCCAGTTCTGTTTGCACTGGTATAACAACCCAAACTAACTGGAACCTTAATTGGTTCAGTTTCCTTATTCTTAATACTGAACTTAAGCATCATTCAGCATTAAGCACAGGGTGGGCATTTTGCAACAAACATTTGCCATTCTTAATGTTTTACTGCAGTTCATATTTTTTTGTTTTAAAATATTTAAACCAGTTTAGTTTTTTCCTTTTCATTTACCTACAAATCTTAGATTATGTTCATGAAGGTGGCCAAGTTAAAGACAAAAAAAAAACTACTTTGATTGTTTTCAATTAGAATGTAATCGTCACCAAAACCCTTTGATTAATGCCTTAGAAAAATTTCGTTCGCCATTTCGAGAAAAGCTGAGAAAGGTGGTGAAAGAGCGTGACAACACATACAGCTCAACACATTCTTCTGGATGACTCAGATAAGGGGTTGATATTGAATATTACTACAAATTGATACATAACAACAGGGGTTTCATTAAGGTTTTGAACAGGAGGCGGAACTGGCTTTGACACCCGGAGAAAGAATAGGCCTTTTGCATTAGTTGATCATGTGATTAACTTTCTGTAAACACAGAAATGGTTCGCTTTTGAAAAATTTTGTTAGCACAAGCTGAAAGAGCAAATTAAAATTAGGTAAATTATAAATTTTCAGTCTTCTATCTCAAGAGTAGCGATTGCAACAGCTGCCGAAATTTAGAAGGATTTGTATGGGAAAAACAACTCTTGCCACTTAGTAAGGCTTTAATGGTTTTTCATACAAATCCTTGTAAATTTTGAAATTTTCAAACTGTTGTTAAATCTTTCCGTAAGCATCATTACTTGGCTCAAATCTCTTTTTTATTCATGACAGGCAATTTGAGCCCTTAAATGCATACGGGAAAGATTTAATGAGAGTTTAAAAATTTCCAAATTTACAAACAAATGTATGGAAAACCACTCAAGCGTAACGCGGTGACAAGAGTTGTTTTCGGCAGCCTTTACAATCACTTCTTTTGAGATATATGGTGGAAAATTTACAGATTACCTAGTTTTAATATGCTCTTTCAGGTCGTGCTAACAAAATTTTCCAAAAGCAAACTATTTTTGTGTTTACAGAAAGTTGATCACGTGACTAACTATTGCAAAAGGCCCATTGGCAAGGCCTGGGGGGCCTTGCCCCCCTAGGGGTGGTCAGGGAGCAGGCTTCCCCAGAAAAGTTTTAAATTCTATAGTTGCAGAAATGTGGTTTCCTGTATTCTGAAACTGCAGACAAAAAAGATAACTATTCTAGTCAATTTAATAGTGATTTGATACCAATATCCACCACACAAATAATTTGGTTCAGACAGGTGCTTGCAACACTGAGACATTTCAGATGGTCTTTTATGGAGCACAGTTCTTTTTGCATTTTTTCAATGCATTATGGGGGACGCAAAGTTGCATTCACAGCCAGTTAATTTGCCTGGTGCCTGGCCCTTAATGAAACCCCTGAACAAAAAATTACTATGTTTTCACAACATTAAGTGCAAAGTCAATGTATTTTTGGAGTTTAATGTCAAGAGGGCAGCAAGTAGTATTTCAAACATATCCTTGAATTATTAGCCTCCTCAGTGATCACAGCAGTATAAACTTTTATCTATTATAATAGGGTTTTCCTGCATTTCTGTGAACAAAGGCACTAACTAGAGTCTTATGTTCACAAAATAGTGTGATTTGTTTGAGGTTGTCCACTGAAATCTCAACCTTGTTTCATCGTGTGTGTTCACTGGAGCGGAATGTGGGAAAGGTCTATTACCCTTGATTGGGGACAGCAGTGAAAGTGACAGTTTGCGACATCACAAATCTATTGCTTTCTAAATAGAAAAGGTCAATTTTGGACTGAATGTATTTTTGATAATGATAGAATAGGTAGAGCGGCAGAAAAACTCCATTAACATTTTTTATCTTGACATTTTTTGCGCAAGTTATTATGTAGGAAAATGCCTAAATAGAATATAAAAACTTCAACATATGATATGCTGTTTCTTTAGATACCTTTGCGTTTGATAGAGTGCGTGGAAATGAAAGATCTTGTTCTGATGGACATTAACTGTAAAGATGCCAGGTCATTTAGGTTAGTAACTGGAAAACTCTTTCTCTGCATTAAGGTCATAATAATAGTAAGATTTTTGCAGAGGATAAAACCTTTTTGCATAGGGGGTTCTTTGCAATAGGCATGAAGAAAAGTATGTATTCATGATATCTTGTCTCAGTTGTAATAATTATTTATAGTTTACATGTAATTTTTTATTACTACTTTGTTGTTGTTCACACTTGGTGCTTCTTTCGTGTCTTTCAGGATTGTATTTGATAACAATGAGCAGTGCCTGAATTGTTCACACCATCTAACCCAGTGCATCTCTCCTTTGTCCCGTATTGAAGATCTTTTTGCCTTTGCATTTTATGCGTGGTGCACAGACGGCAAGCAGTCAAACTCAGCAGAGGAGGAAGAGTTTACTAGCTTCTGTCAGAGAGGTAGATTTATTCTAATAATTGATGTTTTAATAGGTGCACAAACTCTATGCTATGCTAAGTACATTGGTAAAGTGTGATGGCTGTAGAGGGAATATTGTCGAAAGGGGATCAGTTTAATGAGTGGGAGCCAAAGGCATTATCTTTTATAGACATAATTATTAGAAGGCTGTTAACATTCTAATTCAAAGCCAACTGTTTAAACATAAACAGTACATGGCACATACCGGGCTCTGACTTTGTCTAAAAACAGTTAAATTTTTTTTCAGATGCAGAACAGTATTCTTTCATGTCTGAAGTTAGGCGAATGGGTTTCGATAATCTTCGTGATGCCTGGCGTATCACTGACCTCAACAGTAACTTTGAGTATGTACCTTTGCATTATAACTGTGTAACAATATTCGTTATGAAGGCAAGACTGATTTAATGTGATATAAAACGTTTGTGAATTAGATTGTGCTGTACATATCCTAAACTTCACATCGTACCAGCCAAGATTACAGACAAGGAAATGGAGGCTGTTGGTAAATTCAGGACTTCGGGACGATTTCCATCTGTAGTGTGGAGGTAAAGTTTGAATTCAACTGATCTCTTCTGTATATCAGGGTTTGTACAGTTATGGAAAACCTGAAAAGTCATCAATTTATTTTAAGAATATCATTTTTCAGTCCTGGAAAGGGATGGAAAATTTGAGCTATGTTTGGTAGATAAGTTACTGTAGGGTTCAAAGTAAGGGCAATGTCAGATAGAGACGAGTTATTAATCAGTGTGAGTGACTATTAATGACTGTAAATAGTGAACTTACCAGTTGTGATTTTGGTGCAGGCACTTGACCAATGGAGCAGTAATTGCTCGCTGCAGCCAGCCTGAAGTGGGATGGTTTGGCTGGCGAAGTCCAGAAGATGAAGCTCTCCTTCATGCGATAGGAGCAGCATGTGCTATGGACTCTGCAGCATCATCCCTTAAAAAACAACTTCTGAAGGAGCTAGGCAAGACAAACCTTCTGAGCAATGGCATCATAGATGGCATTTGTAATGGAGATATGATTGGCAATGGCGATGATGATTCTGTTACGGACAATAAGGTTACATGTGAGAGTGGAGTTGGCAGAACAACCCAAGGTTCTGATTGTGGATGCCAGGGCGTACTCTGCTGCTGTGGTCAATAGGGCAAAAGGTGGTGGCTGTGAATGTGAGGGTGAGTTGACTTCCTTGGTTTATATTTTTTACTTACTTTACTGACTGACTTATTTTATGACCTTTTACTGACTCTCTTATTGATTAAAAAGTTATGGTTATTTCATTTGAAAGTTAAAGTGAAGATTATCACACGTACTTGATTTTGACTGCAAGTGCTTATATAAATACCTTCCATTTTCGTATCAATCTCATCATCGATAGATGATCTTGGGAGCTGGTGCCTAAAGGTTGGTGTAACCTGACTTGTGTATTAGGCACAGGAAGGAGGTATCCATGGCAACTCTGCTAGTAGCTGCTACCAAGGCCACTGTCTCACTGAACCATTTTCAAGAACACTTACCAATGAAACCTTATACCTTCTTGAGGGAGTGGGGAAATGGAAAGCAGGCTTGAAAATTAGCAGGCAAAATGACCTTGTACAAACAGGCCACCAAGTGAATGCTGCCCCTGAACGGTGTTGAGGGGCAGTTGCTGACCAGCATTGTTTCAATTTAAACCTTACCTAAATTTTATTATGCCATATTTTATGTAAATAGTAATTTATATGTTAAGATTTTACTTTTACTTTATTCTGTTGCTATGGTAACATATAAACTCCAAAATATGTTCACCAACAAATGGCCATTTTATTAATGCAAGTATTGATGCATTAACTGACAAGCAGTTGCAGTATCAATCTTTTAAAGTAGAAGTACGCAAACATTTTGGTAACTGCTGTGAGTCACCTAGTGAACTCGTTGTCCTGACTATTAAATGTTGTGGCTGGATGGTTGAAGTGGCTGTCTGTTTGAGAACACCGTACACAGGGTTCTCAATAGATTTTTAAGTAGGAGGTGATCACTGATAAAGTAGGAGGCTCTTCAGCAAAGCCAGAGGTGTCCAAACAAAGCAAAGAAAAGCGACCTAAACACAAAGTAAGCGGCTATAAATCCCAAAGTAAGCAGCGATCAATCGCCGGGTGCCACCTTCTATTGAGAACCCTGCCGTACAGTACATGTGTTAAGTAAAATTAATATTCCTCATTTTTTAGCACTCTTTCCAGCATTTTGGATCAACATTCTTTTTTGTGACTATTTTTAATGGTTAGCTGATACTAGGTTCTTCTTTTGTTTATCAGAGTATTATCCAGGCTGTGAGGTACTGTTCATGAACTTAGCAAATATTCATACAATAAGGAAAAGTTTCCAGAGTCTGAGAACATTGTGCCTTGGCCCAAGAGATTCTCCCAAGTAAGTGATTTCTATGACACTTGATGCCATAAGGACCAAAACTAAATGCAATTGGGTGATAGTGCAGCTTTTTATGGGATGTATTCCCTGACTATGAAACCTGTATTATGTAGAATAACATGTTAATTATGGGCCAGTTTCTTAAACATCCAGACAACTATTTATGCTCAAAACTTTGTCACGTTTGTGTTGTGTTAAAAATTCTTCACTGGTTGAATTTGTATTTTCTAAGTTTCTCAAGTTTCCATCTGTATCCAAGTAGGCCCCTTTATACAAAATGCATTGATTATTTTAAGGTTTTGCTTCCTAACAACAGTCGAACCTGTACTAAGCGGTCACCCTTGGGGAATGGCTAAGTGACTGTAGGACTTCGCAAATGTTGACTGTGACCACTTAATAGAGGTTAAAAATGCAATACATCAAGGGAAGTAATTTTCGGGACTTTGAAAACTGACCTCTTGATAGAAGGTGACCGCTTAATAGGGTGCTGCTTAATACAGATTTGTCTGTATCACATGCTTTCCTTTGTATTCATGCTAGTTGGTGGTCAAGCTTGGAAAAGACAAACTGGCTTCATCATATTTCTTTGTTGATGAAAGCAACCAACGTTGTGGTAAATGCCATCGACAAGGAACAGAGGCCTGTTGTAGTGCATTGCAGTGATGGCTGGGACAGAACAACCCAGCTAGTTGCTCTGGCAGAGTTGATGCTTGACCCTTACTACAGAACAATTGAGGTGAGAAAGCTTAAACCTTTTCTTCCGGGAATTTGTAACCTATCATTTGGTTGGTAATAATCCGTAGCTCAAATTACTTCAGGAAAGTTGTTATCACAGTGTAAGATGAAAATGAAAAAAACAGCTTGTCCTTCGCTGCTACTTTAGTTCACTAGCTGGGAGCTCTGAGGAGTGGAAACGGCAGATGGCAGAAATTGCCGTTCACGGAAAAAAAACAATTTTCTCAGAATAATTAATAAAATTAATACGGTCATAAATAACAAGATAGATCCTAACTGTTTTTTTTAACATGATACAATGAAAACATACAGTGATTTTAAAGCCCTATAACAGTAGAAGAGTGAGAGCAAATTTACAGCCACTAGCGTTTAATAGTTACTAAAATGCATAATTCAATTCAATTTCTTTAGTTTGCCTTTGATATTTTCTCAGGTGTTTAAAATGTTATTAACATTTTAGCTTACATGTAAAATCATGCCATGGTTGATTGACCACATCATGTGGTGTTTTTGTAAATCTCAGCAGAGAATTGTCCTTGTTTACATACAACATTTGTTCAATTTATTCAGCCATAAAATTAACAACTAAGTTATACAAAAATTAACACAGTACTTTCATTTACTCCTTTGTAAAAGTTCAACTGAATATTTTCATTAGATATGTAATACAAGGCTGTGCTCTAAGAAAAAAATGAAGGGAGCCTAGTGCCCTGAACCTGTGAAATCCAGGGTGCCCAGCATAGAATTTCTGTGAAAAGCTGAGATTTCCTAGTCACCCAAGAGCAAAAGCAAGGTGCCAGGGGCTGAGATTTACAATGTGTTGCCTATGAATGCTATTCTAAATGCCAGCCCACTCAGGTCAGATATACAGTCACTACTGTACAGGTGGTGTAAGGAACAAACAATGCTTCGTACTGTTGTTGTCCTGTTGCTCAACAGTTTCTCTTTTCAGCTATCAAGTACACAAGGAAAAAGCTGATGTAATTGAATTTTATAATAATTTATGAACTTTCACAATATTATTTTAAGTATTCCCAAACTGTTGTAATGTTTTCCTTGTCAGGGATTCCAAGTATTGGTTACTCGTGAATGGTTGGAGTTTGGTCATCGTTTTGCAGACAGGTGTGGTCATGGGCACAATCAAGATGAGAACCAGAGGTGTCCAGTGTTCCTTCAATGGTTGGACTGTGTTCATCAACTCACCAGGCAGTTTCCCTGCTCATTTGAGTTCAATGAATCATTTTTGGTAAGATTTTGAGTTTGTGTATTGTTTCAAGAAAAGGTCACTTGACGTGCACTGGACATTTTGTTTTCAGTTCTTCAAGTGTGAGTGTGTGTTTTCTGCCCTTAGGCAGGTCCTTCCTTCTAGTATTTAAGGGTCACCATCCTTCACTCTATCAAGCATTCCCATTCTAGGTCTTCCAAGTGGCCTCATTCCTATTTTTCTCTTCTCGTTTATAACTGATGGGATTAGATCTCCATTCTGTGGGGTATGACCAAGCCAGACTCTCTGTCTTCTGTTGATAACAGATATGAAGGCCCTCTCCTCACCAAAACACCTCAATACTTCTTCATTCCAACTTTTTGAGATCAAGATATGTTTAAGACCTTCCTCCAAAGCCACATCTCACAACTCTCCAGCCTTCAAACATCCTCGCAATGAAAATAGCTATTATACACCTTAGGAAATTTTTGTGTGACATATTATTGAGGTGCCACAAGATTTTAAGCATTTTCAAAACCATGCAATACCCTTTGAAGACAAATACAGGTGTATAGAGAAATCACAGCACTTGTACTAGTAATATAATTCTGCAAAGTAGATCCAAAGACTTTCCTAAACTCACCCTTCAGTGAGGTAGTCCTCCTGGGAACTGGAAAAGTGTCACCCATCTTCAGGCCTTCCCTATTACTGGTTTCTAAATCTTGACATGACTGCATAAAAGGTCTTTGGGTCTCCTTCCTTGAGTGCAACTTACGAAATGTCTTTGACTTAGATGCCTCAGAGTCTTGCCCATTTTCACTTCTGTTTGAGTCCTCTTGAAAGTTAACTTCTCTTTTTATTGAACAGGTAAAATTGGCACAGCATGCTTATTCCTGTCTCTTTGGTACATTCCTCTGCAACAGTGAAAGTGAGCGTCTGAAGGCAAATATCTTTAAACGTACCTTCTCGCTTTGGTCATTATTGAAGCTGAAAAATAAAGAGTTCAAGAATTTTCTGTACTCTTCTTCTTCTGAGCAGGTAACATTTTGACTCAGTTTATGTAGATACAGTTGTAATCTCATCCTAGTATTGTCTCTGACTTTACAAAAGTTCCTAAATTACTTGATCAGTTTGGTAGGAAATAATGGTTTAAATTCCCACTAGACATCTAGATTATTAACTGGTGGATGTCCGAAGGGCATTTTCAAGTTATCTCTTTGGGGTTGAGATATGCAAAGGAGTCACTCACTGACTCGAGGTAGATGATCATTGGCGGGTTCCAAAGTTACCTGAAATGAAAAACACCATTTTGTTGTTGTTACCAAAGTGTACTTTGGGCAACTTCAGGCGTGCATTCACTCACGCTATCATGTCGTGATCAAGAGAACCCTGGAAATGAGGTTGGAATATGAACTCATGAATTGATAGATTTTCTTCTTTAAGTCATTTCAACTTAAAATAAATATTTTATTTTATCACATTCATGACTTCTCTGTTTTCTAGACAATGCATCCACAAGGTCCCAATAGTTTTTACTTTGATTTTGAACCTCTTGCTGCACTGATAACACAACCAGATTCTAATAATATTACATTTTTATGTTGATATTGAGGTATATATCTTCGGTTTAAGGTTTTACAAGCCTCCTGTCAACCTCGTTGTCTCCAGCTGTGGTCAGCCGTATATCTTGCCTACCCTACTCCTTATTCTGAGACAGTGTTGGAGAATGGAGACACTAGTGATTATGGTGACTCAGTAAGCAGTGCTTGTGTCACTCCTGTCTCTCCTGTTTTCCCAAGTGTTAACAGCAGCATTGAGCAAGAGGAAGAAGCTCTGCAGACGTGCCATGTTACAGCATCTAAATCTGATGGAAATCTGATGTGTAAAGACTGTTTAAAACATCAACAAGCACTTGATGACAATAGGAAACAATTATTTGATAGTTTAGATAGGAATTTGAAATCAAAGAGTTGCCCTGAATGTAGGACTGATATTTCTGATAATGACATACCCCAAAGCACACCCATAGCAAAGGACGCTGTTGCTCTTGAGTCAAAGAGTGTGTATGTTAGTGCTCAATCAGACTCCTGTTTGAGAAGTGTTGGTGATGTAGAAAGCAGTATGTCTAGTAGCACACAAACTGTTATTCTAGATTCAACTGAAGGCGATTCTGCCATTGAAAATGGACTGGAATCTTCTGAAAAGACCTCCTCTGAAAGTTTAACAGAAGAGACTCAACAAATGACTTCTGTGGTGGAAGAACAATCTTCACTGCAAGAGGAAGGTTTGCAAGAAAGTAGTGATGTAGGGCAATGCATGGTTGAAACAGTGCATGGCTCTTCATTTAGTAAAGGCATACCTTCGGATGAAGAGGGAACAGAATGTTCAGAAAACTCTCAAGGGACACCAGCTAAATCTTCAAGCAACCTAACTCTTACAGGCAGTACCCATGAAGCAACGCCAAGTACATCAACATTGAGACCAAGCTCATCAGAACTCTTCACTAGGTACCTAGACATAGATGGATTGACGTATGTTTCTGATCCTGTCCAAGAGAGACTGCGGCAGATTGAAATGGCACACCAAGCTAAAGTGGAGGCACTGCAAAGACAGCTGTTGGATACACAAAGGAGAAGGATGACGTCCACAGAGGGAGGGACAGCTGGAAGAACAAGTGATCTTGCCGATGAAGTGGTATGTAGCATGCGATAGAAAAGGAAGAAGGGTGGAAAATGCATTTGAATACAAAGTCAGTAAATACTACTTGTTAACTGAGAGTCATTACAGGGAAATCTCAAACCAAAGCCTTAATGTATTTACTGAGCGATAGCAACTGAGATTTCCTTGTAATGACTGAACAGACGAGGTTATAAAGTTACTAATTTATTTAGCCTTTTCAGTATAGACCTGAGCCTGTGATCAATATTTATTAAAATCAACAACTGGTCAGCGGATAACTTTAAAAAACGTATCACCTCAATGAGTTCCCCATAGCAAGAAACAGTGATAAGCCTAACTAGTTAGAGGCAAACCAATCAGCTACTGACACCCATGATGACAGGGCCATCAAAAACAATCTTGGCTGATGGCTAAACTACTTGGCGATGCTGTCTTGTGAAACCACTGGGCGAAAAACTGGATTTGCACAAATATGCTCTTTGCAAATATGTCGCAAAAAATGTAAAAACTGAGGGGTAAATAAGGGGCAATGATGGCAAATGCCATGTTTGCATATCAAAAAACGGGGTGTAAATAACTAGGCACCATCTTTGCCCAGATTTACTCCTCAGTTTTCACAATGTTGTGACACATTTGTGTAAATCCATTTTTTCCATCCAGTGAACAAGCAAGAAATAATATTATGTTATTTCGTTGTTTTTCACCACCAGTGTTCATTACCAGAATCAAGTGTAAGTGGAGAACAGCCGCCTCTGTCACTTGGCAGTGGTGATGAAGGGAGCTGGATTCAACTGGAAGAGAGTGAGGCACAGCCTACTCTGTGGGTCCCAGATCATGCTGCAACTAACTGTGCAAAATGTGATACACAGTTCTGGATTGCTAATAGAAAACATCATTGCAGGTAGTTATTGTCCCAATATTAATTGAAGTATTTTGTTATTCACCCGAAAATTACAATAATAATAGTCTCCAATCGTTGTGAGTCATCATTACTTATGACAAGCTCAAAAGGGATCTGAGACTAATAAAATAGCAATTATTGGATGATGCTGAGTATGATTGCAAAGGAGTTATCGGCCGGGGCAGATAACACTCTCTGAGGTCTGCATAATTTTTCATATCATACACGTCAACTACAGCAACAGTACTGCTATCAGTCTGCATGATTATGCTCTGGGCCCAGTTGTTCGAAGGGCGCTTAGCGATAACCCGAGGTTAAATTTTAATCTGTTCAAAAGTCTAATCATCAAATTATAGACAAGAAGGATTACACCGAATTTGCTTTTTATTCTTTCACCTCTGAAATCACATTTCGCACCATCCCTGGGTCATCTTAACCCAGCTTTGTACAACCTGGCCCTGAACGTTATAATTATAGTCATAATATAGTCATAGTAACTCACTAATTCAGAAGGCCTTATACGCTGCGTAACTATTTATATTAGTGACTTTTGTTAAATCTCTGATTACCTTTTTCCAATGATCCCTTCTTGTGTTCATCGGAAACCTGTACCTTTTTACTTTAGCGAGTTTAAAAAGCCGTCACTAATAGGTGCCACCCTTTTTGATGGCTACTTGAACAGGAGCTAACTTGTATTTTTTTTTCCCCACAAATTTTGTCCAGGAATTGTGGGCTGGTTTTCTGTGGAACCTGTTCCGAAAAGAGATTACCGTTGCCTGAAGAACAGCTGTATGATCCAGTTAGAGTTTGCTTAGCGTGCTTTGAAAAACTAGTCACTCTTCAAGAACGTGAGAATGAGAAAACGGTGAATGAAGGCACAATTAAGTAGCAGACTTGTGACCAATTCAAAGGCGCACATCTCCTCGCAGACCACCTTAATCACTTGAATTGCTAGGAATTTATACCAAGTGGTTTGAAAGTATTTTTATATTCTATGCTTCTTCAAAATTGTAAGGCAAAAACAATGTTTTCATCCTGACAAGTCATATATTATTATCAAAGTTGCAGTGGTATTTTTCCAACATATTTTTGTGTCACTTGTATTTTTTCAACCTTTTTATCATTTTTGTTCTGGCATATAAACGTGACTTTCTTGCATTTTTAATTCCTTCCAGCTGCCTTTCAAATGATTAAGGTGGTCTCTGTTTTCATTTGTAGTAGCATTAGGCTATTAGGGCTCCTAGAATGAGGTTAAAATGTTTAGTGTATAATTAGTTACGGTTAAACAAATTTCTACATTGGTCAAGTATTCCCTCGAAATTATGTAAATATGCAAAACATTTTGTTGAAAACTAAACCTAAAAATAATGTTGTTTCTTCTAAGTATTTTTGTTTGTATTTTATTTTGACTTATTGATTTGAATCATCAATTAATTATTAGGTTACCAAACGAAACAACAACAACAAAAAACATTATCTTGACAACGTTTTGGTATTGTGATAAAAAATATAAATCGCATTTTCATCTTTAGGTTGTTATAATTTTGCATGCACAAAAAATACGTTTCTTTCCATTACGCAGAGAGTTAAACTATTAGCGGTGGTAAGTTCGTTTCAACTTCATTTTGTTCAACCTTTGTTTCCAAAACTCATAGTATGTTCTAGCTGAAGAGTTTGTCTATGAGCCAAACCCTGAAGAGTAAATGTGTAGAGAAGGCCCTAGTAGCTGGATAGTTCTTTACACCGAATAAATCATTATCCAGTAGATGTAGATATTATAGAAAACAACTGCGTCATCCTCTGGACAGAGATTTATTCAGTGGATAGTGCCATGCACCTTATGAGCAAGTTGGACCAGTACTTTAATTTAATACTGTTGACTAAGATGTACTTCTCAGTCTGGGGATTAAATCCGTAAGTGTAATCATTGAAATGAAAGCAACTGATCAGCACTTTCCTCTGGTACTGTTTATTGCGCTGTACCAAAGGTTAAAAAAAAACATTAACTTAGAGGTGTTTAACTCCATAATTCTTTTATGCGACAGGAGTTAAGGATGGTTCGTTGAATATAAAATTATGTCAATTTTGGGAGGAAACATACTAGAGAACAGTTACCCAATCAAAACTGGTTTGTCAGGCACTCGCTGGTAACTCCTATAGACACTTGTGCGTGTTTACGCAGTACGCTTTTTGCTGCCTAGCACTTCCTCCTGTCGAGTAACTCATTGTGATCTCCAGCTGATCTCACGTGATGATATTATTTGTACTTCTCAGAGCGACCTTTTAAAATTGGTTTTGACTAGCTTAGCTCATGTCTACTTTATCATGTTTTCCCCAATTAGAATCAGATTCATTTCCATTGCAGATTTGTCGCTGCCAGATGACGCCGGGAAATTTTCCCAGTTTTGATTGGTTTTTGGATTAATGATAAGAGAACCTGGAATTCTCGCATGATAATGAATGGAAAAGCCACGTTCACTTTACTTTTCCAATCGTACATTGTAGAATTAATCAATGTGAATGTTCCCATCTTAGTTGTAATAAAAATTTACGTTCAACGTGTACTGGATTACGTTGTCATTATAGCTGCGAGGTTTTGAAAGTTAGACAAAATGTTTGATTCTGTGTTTCCATGTGTCTGCTGAGCAGAAACGGGTTTGGCTTGTTTCCTGGTTTGCCGGTACGAAGGCCAAAAGAATGAACTACGTGGATATGATGATGCGTTAAAAACAATGAAAAACAGCATACTGATACTCCTTTTAAGAACCGGGTTTTAGTTTTGGTAAAAAATTTTGACAGTGAAGAATATTAAGCGTTGTACGCAGAGAGGAATGCGTTGTAGAGGCAACAAAAATGAGCTCTTAAACCGGCATTTGCAGCTTGGTCGCATGTGTAATATGGTTTTAGAGGATGACTCGATCATTGCAGGGCGGCGTTATGTAAGTTGTATCGGTCATGCGTAGTTTCTGGACACGTTTCAGCTGTGGCTGACCTTGAGGGATATGGTACTCCCTGTCGAATCATACGGCTATAGATAGGAAATGCAGCGAAGATTTTCGGACGGGGGGGGGGGGAAGAGAGAGATTCCGGCTTCACTTAAAAATGCATGCCGTTTATTCAGTTGCTTATTATGAGAACGTGCTGGTGGTGGTAATGTTCGAGAACAAGATGCTCATCTAGTATGAAGTAATAAAAGTCCCCGAGCCCATGGATCCCCATGGCAAGGAGAACATGCAACAACCGTGACAAAAAAACTATTGGCCACTTCCCAGCCACATCTCCCATAATGCACCTTATTTGCCCCCCCAAAATTTTGCATAACCTTTGTTTTTCATTTCTCCTGGGTATTACAGCCGTCCCATGAGAAATTGAAAACAGTGTTTATGGAAAATTTGGGGGGCAAATGAGGTGTATTATGGGAGATGTGTAAGTGGCGAATCAGCGAACAAAATCGCTTAATTGAACATTGAATTTACACATTTAATCCAAACAACGTCAGCTTTTGACCGAATTGCATGCAAAGAACTCAACTCTCAGTCTTGCGTGATCATTAAAATGCTACTTTTGTAACAGTTTATCTTACTATTGAAATCTTTCTCTCACTGTTAGAGTCCCTGCTGCTTGATGGCATTTTGACAAAGAATTCATATTGAAACAACACGGCTTTTTCCATCCAAAGAAAACAGAAATAACCATGACTCGCTCAAGTTTTAATGGTAGATAATTCAACACAGCCACAACATATTGGAACCGCTATTTAACTGAAGTTTCTCATAAAATACACCACTACCTCATTTTTCGTATATAAATGTTCAAAGTTTCGTACTCTCGATGGCACTAAAACTGCTGGTATATCCTAGCAAATTTTGAAACACAAGAACTGTACTGGCGCATAGAGCAGGTGATGCATGTAAATTGGAAATTTAATCCCTACTTTTCTCTAATTAAGGATTCTGGGTTAACAGTTTTTCGAAACATACAGATCAAGGACTAAAACTTTGAAATCAACCACCAGAACTTCAATGCTGTGAAGCTGAATAAAGTTAATTACCAATCCTCAAAAAGTTGATCCCTAGATTGTTTGCTGTTACAAAAAAAAATTAGCCGACATTTCTGCCTTATTGAAGATGCAAATTATACTTCCTTTTCAGCAAAATATAAATAGATTTATTATTCATTTAAAGCAACTAATCAATATCTGTAATTTTATATGGCTTATGGACTCTATTCGGTGTAAAAAACCATTTGCCGCTCCTCAAGGCGAACCTTGATGCTGATAACCGGCTACAAAATGGATGCAAAGACCCCAAACGGTATGTATAATTTTTCTTCAGACGCAAGGGAAACGTTCTTTTCGTAAGGTTAACCGGCCGGTGATGTATAGCTTACATATATTTTTGGAAGACTTTTTAGCTTTATATTTTTGCCTTAAAATAAATATGAGCAAAGATAACAACCGTGCAATAAAAAAGTTACAATCTATGATTCGATTGGAGTTATTATAAATGTCGTCGATCTTTCAATCAAGTGGCTTTGTGAATAGAGAAAATTGACAGAGATTTTTGGGATGAATTTTTATCTACTTTAAATGATTGAGATACATCAAAAGCCTTTTAAAAAAAAAAAATGGAACAACACAAAATTTTCACCTTGGAACCTTGATGACAGAGTTACAAATGGAAGCCAATTTGCCGCGTGGCTTAAATTTAAAACGGACTCTGTTTCAAATTATTTATTGTAAAAAGCTCTCGCCTTTGAGATATGTTTATTGTTATTGTTATTGAATGCTACGGCTTCACGGTTTTGTATTTCAAATTTCCTGCCAGCGCTAACGGGGACTAGGGCTAGTCAAGTTCAGACGGTCCTTCTTCCCTTGTTCTTTGGCCGGAAGCCCGTCCGGCCATTCGTTGAGTTTTCGCTGTTTTTCCCTCCCCCATCTGATCGCAGATTAACACCAATCTTGTTTCCAGAACCCGCGATTGCTTAAGGAGGACGAGTGATGCGGGAGGTGGAGGTTGATGCTAGAATAATGGGACACTGCGAACAGATCAGGCGATGTGAAAAGCCCGGGGGGGGTACTCCCATACATTACCTATACGGGTATGTGCCGCCCAACGGGGTCGTGATTTTAAAGCTCCTGATTTAGAAAGGGGTATCCATTTCAGAGGCGTTTTCTAGAACGGGGTATAATATTTCGAACGCATGAAAGCTCCAGTTTTGTAAGCAACCATTTGAAATTATTCAAGGACAAATTGCTTTTAAAAATACGGCTCAATGCGTTACTGAAGCAAACTGATTTCTAGAACGGGTATCAGTTTTAGGGCGAATTCTAGAACGGGGGTATAAAAATTGGCCCATTTCTAGAACGGGGTATCAATTTTAGGGGAATTTTTTTTTAGAACGGGGTGCCAATTTGGAGTCCCGGGCGGCACATACCCACCCAAAAAATACCCCAGTGCCCCCCCCGGGGTGAAAAGTCGCTTTAAAAAGTACATAGAAAACTGAGGAGATACGAGAAATTGGTTCGCTAAGTGGGAATTATATACTCTTTTATGGATCCACGCCGTAATGCGACCAAAGGAACGAATTACTCGCTTCAGGGTAAACAAGACGTTTGTTAAGATTAGTTCTGATTTTATCCGTTAGTCAATTGCAGCTGTGCCTTTCTTTTCCTGAGAAACTGAGGGGACGGTACGCCTTGTCAGCCTCACGGGTCGGGTGTTCGGCCTTCCCCGAGGCTATCCCGGCTTACTTTAGGCCGTCTGACACACGTGGTTTCGGAAATACAAGCATGGAGGATTTTATAGGAAAGGACTAGCACTTAGACGCAGATTGGCATTTTCCGTCAATTACTGGACGAACTTGGAGAGGTTTTTTTAAGGTAACCTCTGCAGTGTTGATTGGTGACGATTTCTGAGGCCGACAGGAGCTCGTCAGGGGGATCATTTGCATCCCCACCACAGGGTATTTGCAAGCTTAGGTGTCCTTAACCCACTGGAAAAAAAATGACTCGGAGATTAAACTTGGGCAGAAGGTGCACAGTTAAAATTGAACGATGCATTAGGGTGAAAGTTTGTATTTAATAGTCATGTGATAACGGGCCGTCCCTTTACACAGGTGAACAGCATCGACGACGGAGAAGTAGCGGTGCACATCCTGCTTCGGGTAAGTTGGGACACCTGTGCAACAGGAATTAAACTTTTGGAGCCGTTGTCGATTTCCTCGAAAAATCTTGTTTTGGCATCAGAGGCACCCAACGACAATTTTCGGAAAAATATCTGTTCGGAAGACGATTTGAGATCTAGAATTTTCGGAACATTTGTTGTAAAATTTCTTGCTTGCATGCCTCTCCTAGGATTTTCGAACATATAAAAGATGGTATACTTGCCCATTTTTAACTCATTTTTACCTTAAAAAGTTCACCTAGAATTTTCGGGAGCCTATTTATTTTCTGGCTAAAATTTTCGAAAAGGTAAGGTTTGATCCCTATAATTTTCGGATCACTAGACTGTCAGCTAGAAAATCTGAACAGATGAAAAATTTTTAGGGTATAAAGATATGCCTATATCTACCGTTTAAATACTAAAATACATTCAACAATGCTATGTTTAAGTGGTTTTGAACTATACTCTCGTTGGGTGCCCCTGTGGCATTGTCGCTCCGGGTTACTCAGTTAAGTGAACCTATGACCAATCAACGATGTGTCATGCTTGCACGTACGGCTACGAGTTTTTCATTTAGACTGGGTTGGAATTGCAATACAACATGCACAATAAATGACAATAATTTGCGGGATTACTAGTCTACTCTTTCCAAATCCGAGTTTGTCGCGGATTAACCTCCAGAAATCTGACCTTCTGGACTGCAATGAACTGACACTAGTTTTCAGTTTTTACTTTATTGTACTTATATAGTGTATCATTTAATCTAGGTCCGACCGGTCAAGGAGATCAGCGACGTTCATCAGTGAGCACTCGAGGTCAAGACGAGAAACGACGCTCTTCTGTTCTCAATCGAACTCATGAAGAGCAGCGGCGTTCATCAGCTGGCAGCCGACCCGGTCACGAAGATCAGCGACGTTTATCAGCGGTTAGCGCACGTGGTCAAGACGAACAACGTCGCTCGTCCGTGGTCAACCGAACTCAAGAAGATCAACGGCGTCCGTCAGCTGGCAGCCGAATCAGCTACGAAGAACAAACCACGAGACGCAGATCCGAAGGCAAGTGCTACGCGCATGCACGAAACAAGGGGTCTTTGACTCGAATAAACGCGCACTTATAGGTTGGCATTTTATCCTTCTCTTTAATTATGAAAGAGGTATAGCTGTTCTTGTCTTCTCACGTTAATTTAGGTTGGTGATTACCATTTCTAGAAGCAAAAAGCTTTTTTGAAAACACTCACTCGCCTTAAGCGGTGATTAAAAAATGACAGAGGTACTTATTAAAACGCTGATTATTTAACTATGTACCGAGACACGAAAATATTTTTGAAAAAACGAGAAAAGTTAACGTCGTTTCCAGAGCTGAAGCGGTTTTTCTTCATCTTTTTAAAACAAAATTGTACCAAGATCGATAATTTTGTTTTCATGGGGTTTTAGCTCTCTGATTCAAAATCAAACATCATAGTGACAAAGCCTGAAAGCCATCGAATTCTCATTGGCTTTTCAGTAAATCAGGTAAATCTCTTTCAAACAAAACGACAAGTTGTCAGAATAATGTTCCGGAGCAACTGAATTTAAACCTCCGCCGGCGTCTTGCTGCACAGTATTAGATAACAGAAAATGCTTGATTAAATCAAAATAATTTCCTTGATTCGCAAATGTCAAACTTGTGGCACTCATTATGTAAAGAGGTCTTTTTAACCTCGAATACCTAATACTTATTCAAAAAAGCAAACGTATATTAACCAAGCACTCGCCATGTCGGCGGAGCGTAGAGGAAATGTTCCAGCCTCAGCAAAGCATTCTCGGTCATCGCGCAACGAAGGGCGCCATCAAACTAACCGTGAAAAGTCTAAAAAGAAATCTAAGCCTGAAAAATATGCGACGAATGGACGTAAGTATTTAAAAAAAAAACAAGGTTGCAATTTGTACTAAATTGAATCATTGAAACTTTTGGATGGTGATCATTTGTTCCAGGATAGCTACGCCTAGAGGCAAACACGAAGAGAGCTCGATATATCAAAATATAAACATATATTTCACAGAAAATACTTCTAAATATTAATTAAGAAAGAAAGGAGACAAAAAAGCGTAAAAAAACAAATATTATATCGCTTTCCTCTAATAAGTGCAATCCATATGCATTTGATAATGTCTCGCATAACTCTTTTAAAATAGACGGGTTGTCTCATTGTGGTCTTTCTAAAACCTCTTTTACCAACTCGAAAACTATTTACTAACGAATGGGAAGTATTAGCTTTGAAAATCAGATAGATACAGGATGCCACATAATATTACCATTGCTAATGCCAATTCTATGTCAATTTACTTTTGAGGAGATCAAGCATACATTGATCGATTTACAGCTGCCTTCCTCTGTTTCAGTAAAACTTTTCATGGTGCACTCTTTATTCTGTTAACCGTAGACACAATCTTCTTATATTTTTTTTTTAAAGAAATCCCTCTGTTATAAAAGATAAAATTAAATACTTTAGGCTTGTTAAAACAATATGAATCACACACTGAATCCAGAAACGACTGGTGATTCAAACCCTGCGAGTGGAAAATCAGTAATTCATTACAAATAGCGATTGTCTTAAACCAGAAACTCTTAGCGATTGAAACGTGTAACTCGCTTTCAATGCTCGTAAGTATTCATTTTTTCTAAGTAACATATTTGGAAACCCTCGCTGCGGCCTCAAAAAAGCAAGGCTTTATAACAACAACGTTGCAAGTTCATCATCTGGTTCATCACGCAATACGATATGAAAGTGCCGTTTTGTTGGGGATGAAAACACAAGAGGACGACTTTCTTTTTCTTTTCCTGGACTTCAATGTCTTTAGAATTCATTATCCAGAAAAAATTGCTAACATTTTACGAACTGAACGAGATGGAATATAAAGGAGATAAAGTTTGAAGCAGCGCGAATACACCTTTTAAGTGACGTCAGTTGTAGCCGTCGCCACCGTTCCCTCCAGGGAGCGGGGAGTAATATTACGTCACCTCTTTCAGAAAGTTTGATTGGTCCATCTTTTCTTCTCTTTCCAAATACAGTATTTACTTGCGAAAATGAAAATAAACGAGCATTTACCTGATGAGATCAGGCTCAATTTTCGTTTCGCTTGGTAAATAAAATTCTGGCGGGAAAGGCGAAACGAAAACAAAGTTAAGGCCCAGATTTAGCGCGACCACGTAAACGATGATACCCAGTAAAAAAAATACGGCATTACTTCACCCGTAAGCCTAATGAGTAGAAAACTGGCCATGGGTCGGGAAAATAGTAGGAGCGTCGTGTAACTAGTTTAAGAATCTAGACGCAATTCTGGCTGTCGTTTGCTTTGAATGCGATGGTCTGAGAAAGAGTATCGCATTTTCTAAGCTCCGCGACCAGATCAGTTACGGACGTATCTAAACACAAGAGAAGAAATCTTGGTTATATGTTCTATTCTGAGTCCCTCTGTTCTTATCAGCATCTGATTAGGGTTTTTAACGCTAAGCAAAAGGAATTAATGTCATTTCGCGTTTGTTGACGAAACTGTTATCTACCGCAAAACTATTCCCCGCTGCTTTAGTTCTAGTATCTACAATGGATTCAATTAAAGCAATGATCTGACAGGCAATCGCAGGAGTAAAATCTTTCTTCTAGTAGCTAGTGACATAATATGATTTTTCACTTCAATGAGTTCTTTCTTTCAAACATCATTTTCTAATAGTCCCTTCTATACAGCACGGTGATCAGTACGGGCGTCTTCTTCTTAGAGCACGAGGATAGGCTGGGCGCGTAGGCGAACTTTGTGATAAACTGCTGTTCGTGGGTTACCTGTGGCATAGCACTTTTGTCTTGTGGTCTTGATGTTAGATCCTAATTTTTAAGCATAGTATAGGAATAGAAGATAGATTTTCATCCAAGGAAGTTATCATATCAAATAATCTTATATCCAATAATTAAAACCGAACACAAAATATTGATAGATTTTTCCCGATTTCGTCTTGGAAGCGGAAAGAACACAAGACAATTTCATGGTTTGATTGCGGTTTTTTCTTGTCGGTCTAGGTATAATGGCCTGTTATCAGTGATTATAGTCACAGCTCTAGAATGGAATCAGTTATGGCTAGGTGATCAAGTTATTCAACTTATAAAAAATAAGTGCGTGCGACACTTGAAAAAACATTTACAACTTAAGTCTTTTTCTGGACAATTTTCTCTGTTCCTTTTTTTTGCAAGTAACCATGGTAACCATGTTAGCCAGACCCTGACTCTATTTTGGAGGCACTAGTAATTAACCTGGATTAACCGGCGTTTTATTTCAATTGTCGGTTTGCTATTCACAGCCACGGATGGCCGGGACCGAGAATTTGAACACTTTTTACACACGTTTATTACACAACGCTAGACAGTCAACTAAAAGTGACAGAGAAACAACGAGAGACGGGGAGGGGGTTTGAAAGGTAACCGAGGTAACGGGTTAATTATGCGCGTAGCGAATAACAAAGCAGTACAACTACGCGAGCTATGGCGTAGACGGAGTTGTTTTGTTTGGTCATTGTTCGATTGACTAAACTTTTTGGGCTCATGTAAAGAGGATTGTTAATATTTTTTGTGTTTACCCTTGATTTTTGAAGCTTAATGTCGAGACATTTTCACATTTAATTATTAAAAATTTGTTGTTCAATTTGGCCGCTGTGGAGCCAAGGTTTAGTAAAACATCAATATTTAAAAGCTCTATTTCGAACCATCGACGGTCAGTAGAATTCTATTGTTGATGTTCTTGTTCATTAATCAACTGAAGTCATGCCACGAACAACCCTTCAGAGCTCCGTCTTGACAGAACCCGTGGACATTCCTAGGCACTATAGGAAAAGAGGTATCTTAAATACTTTCCTATTTTAACCCTAACCTTTCAATGCAAACTGAATCGAACTCTAATTCAGAACGATGTGAATGCCTTATTATTGTTTTTGTAAAGCGATGCAAGTAGTTTTACTAACTAGGATCAATTTGATACCGCTATTGCGGTCGTTTCCAACAAACAAAACTCGAGTCTAGACTTACACAGTCCGAGCTAAAAAAGTGGAATAAAAACTTTTTCTTTAGTTAGCACATTTTATTTTTAACTTCCCTTAAATTTACCGAAAATTGCAAGCTTTAATTTTAATTTTAATTTTTTTTTGAAAAAAGAGAACAAATGTGACAGGTGTTAGCTCAATTACACGGACCAGACCACGTGATCAGAAGAAGCGACGGGCTCTGGGTACGAGTCACTGGCGCTGATCTATGGATAGTCTCCCTCGCAGCCGTTTTTTGAATGTCACGCAACGCTCCCCGAAAAGAACGGCTGCTGACATCCGATCCGAACTACATTCCTTTCTCATTGTCCTTGCGGTTTGTTTGCGGGGAGCGTTGCGTGACATCCAAAAACGGCTGCGAGGGAGACTAATCTATGGAGTGCGTATACCAAACTTTAAAAACTCAGGGACTTAAAAAAATATAAAGATGAAGGCCCTGCGTTGTTACTGTCTTTCTCGCACTCAGTAGTCCGGAAATACGTCTGTGTTCACGGGCTATAGTCACAACGGCGCGAGTTCCGCTTAGTTGATGGGTGAGGACAAAACAAGGACCAGGGGTCCATGGACCCCCTCTTTGGATCGAGTCCATGGACCCCCTGTCATGGACCGGGTCCATGGACAGTTTTTTTTAATAATGAGAAATGAACAAAAACAGAAATAGTGCAAAAATAAGGTTAAAAACAACGACAACAACAAACAATGCTCGAATGATCAGTAATGTTTAATTGTGCTTACATAGTGTTAAAAAAGGCGTGGGGGGGGATGGCGTCGGTAGCCTAAAACGTGACACTTTGATCTTGTTGGAAAGATTTACTTTTTTTACCAGGCGTTCCTTACACTCGCCCCAATCTTCTCCATTTTTTTCTTTTTCCAGATCGAAGGAAGAAAGAGATCGCTTACCTCGGGATGTTTAAAGCAAAAGTTCTTGTGTTAGGGCCTTGTGAGGTAAATTTCTTAGATTAATCAACTAAATATGTGTTCTAGATCGCTATGGAGAGTTTCAAAAATATGTTAGGGCTGTCAACTTTGAGATGTGGCGAGATGCTATGTTTTTCCATTCGAATGAGTCTGTCTTCTTTACTGTTAATATTTTTTTTGCTTTCCACAGAGCGGGAAAACCGTAATTTCAAATTTCCTCTCTGACGCTACCGAGACTTCAGGAGGAGAGTACCATCCAACACAAGGTGTCAGGTAGTTTTAAGAGATATATTTGATGTAGATGATGCACATTTTAATGCGAAATTTCAATATATGGCAACCGGGAATGTTTATAAGCAGTGGAACTTAGAGACCAAGTATTTTGCAATTTATACTTTGCATTTCTTTATCAACTTAATGAGAAATCAAATTAATCAGGTTTTGTTTACGAATCTGTTGAGATTTGCGGCCTCAAAAATTGATCATGAATCAAAATGTATGAATAAGTTATTTTAGTTAAGTTTACATGTAGCACTATAATGGTTGTATAGCCAGCTGTAAGTTATCTCTTGTCTCTGAACTTGTGACAACCCGTCCTTGAGTGCAGAATAAACTCAGGTTTTTATCGCTGGATTTTCGTGAGGTAATTGTTGATATTGCCAGTCTTCATTATTTGTGTGTCTATAGGCTAAATTGTCAGTGACATTTCATCTGATGTGGTTCAAATAAGCCTCCGACCTACCTGTTGCCAGTAACACTCGGATACCATTACCCTGAACAAGGATCTTAGCCGTGCTTTGCTGATGTTGCTAACTGAGTTTAAATTATGTCTGTGAAGCAGGCTAAACTGGGAGAAGCATACAAATTTTATCCAACTAATGTTGGCTTAAAAGAATAAATCTGTCATGGCAGGAAAGGAGAGGTTTTGGGACAAGTGCCATAATTTGTGTTGCTTATGGTTATATGGGATATGCCCTCACTGGAAATAGCACTTACATAAGCATAAGTATATAAGCAGACAGGAACGCAAGGTTTTGCTATTCTTGTGTTTCCGCTTAAAGTCGCTTTAGCAACAGCTACCTGTTTACTAGCACAATATCATCCGATGCATGTGTTGCTAGAAGGACTGTATTTATTTATTTTGTATCATTATCTTCCCAACAGAATACTAGAATTTGAATGCAATGGGATAGAAATATCACCTGGCAAAACAGCCAATTGTGAAGTGGAGTTATGGGACTGCAGTGGAAATCATAAGTAAGTGTGAACTGACCTTGATGCCATTGCCTGAGTTGTCCAAGTCTAAGTTTGGTGTTAATTGGACCAATATTGAACAAGATCCAGCCATTCAAAGACTTAAAATTTTATTAAGAAATTTATGGATTGTGGGACACATAGTCTAGATATCTTTTTCATTATTAATTTTTGGACTTTTTGATTGGCTGTATCTTCATTCTTGTTAAATAAGCGGCTTCACCTGCAAAATAATATTCCATCCCAATTTCCTGTCCCCAAATTGCCAACGATGCTATTTTTCTAAAGTGTCCTAGATTTTTGTGATGGTTGGTGATCATTACTGCATTACTGTTAAGGATGTTTGCAATCAGTTAGCAATAGTTAAATTGCTTGATACAGATTCTCTAATTGCTTGACTCCAGTCATTCTCCATGAATTAAAGTGACATTTACACTCAAGGTTGTGCTCTAGGAAAGAATGAAGTGAGCGGAATGAAGGGAGCCCAGTACTTCTGAACTTGAGAAATCTAGGGTGCCCAGCATATGATTCATATAAAAAACCCCAGATTTTCTAGTGGCCTTTTTTCAAAGGGCAAAATTAAGACTCCTGGGGTCAACAGGGGCTGTAAAATCACAGCCTTAACACTGTAGGACTAAATGTACTATTTTCATAACATAACCACCGCCTGGTTAGCTCAATTGGATAAGTGACGGTTTGCCAAGCAGGAGGTCACAGGTTCATACCCCAGCCGGGCCAACACCCAGGGTCTTGAAATAACTGACCCCAGTAGTGTGGTACAACCTTTCATGGGCAGGGTGGGTAATGAAGGGGTTGATATCAAATTGGACGCTAGTCCTTTTTCATCCCCTGTTACCATTTTGAGTCACTGTGGCGAATTCAATAAAGTATAAAGTATAAATAAAGTATAAAGTATAAAGTATATGCTGGGAAAACAAAGAATTCCCCAGTCATCTGGGCCCAGTTGTTCGAAGGCTGATTAGCGCTTAACCCAGGTTTCTTTTTCTTTTGTTCAAAAGAATTTTCTCGGACAATTTTGTGTGATTTTCATAGAGCATCGAATCATCAACTTGTTGACAAAAAGAATTAAACTGAATTTACTTTATAAGCTTTCATATTTGAATTCAAATTTTGAACAACCCGGCCATGTGTTTTTGCAAACATTGTAAAACTGTGGCTTGAATCACCTGATCAAATCAAAACTTAGCTAGTAAAAAAATAATATAGAAAATAAATAAAGAGCTCTTTGACTGTGATGTTTTTACCTTTTGTAGATTTTCTACCTGCTGGCCAGCTTTCCAAAAGGATGCAAATGGAGTTGTAATTGTCTACAATCCAGATGAAGCAAACCATGATAAGGAACTGGAAACATGGTATGAAAGACATAAGCTTCTTTCATTTTATCATAAATGTAGTGATTGTTGTCGAGTGATACATGTAATAAATAATAAAGAGGATGTTTCACTGTCTAAAGGTAGATTTGGTTTCCTCTGCATCATTCAATAGAGTTTACTTCAATAAGTAACTCATACAGCCTCATGTTTCACCTGCAAAGTTTACTTATAATCTGCACAAATATACTTCCAAGATAAAAGTGGGGCTTCTAGTAACACAAACCACATGTGTATTTGAATGAAAATCTTCAGATCATTAAAAAGCTGATTCAAATAACTGGTAATTATTACCAGTTATTTGATTCAGCTTTTCTGTGATCTGAAGATCTATGTGATGAAGGAAAATGTTACTAGCTGAGGCAGATAACGCTTATCAAGATCTGCATAATAATTCTTCAGATCATGCAAAAGCCTCATCCAATAATATTGCTAATTTATTGCTCAAATTTGTTCAAAATTAAGGATACAAATTAAGGATACAAAGGGATGTTTGGTCTACAGTGTAGCAGATAATCTTCAAATAGCAGTTGTCATCCGTGTTAGGTGTACTTTTGCTGTTCTTGCTTTGTTTTTAGGCAGAAGTTCCGCAATTTCTTCATACCCAAAGAGTGTGAAATCTTCTTTCATTTTCTCCAGCTCTTAGTCATACTGACAAACCACTAACATTCTGCCAACATTTAACATTTTTCCAGTAAAAGGCAGAATACAATCTGAGTGGATAAAGTATTATGACTCAGTGCTGTTTTCACCTGATTTTTTTTAACTTTCTAGCATATGAATTTAAATAAGTATTTTTGACTTATGGACTTGCGTGCAAGTAAACCAAGGAGAAAAAAAGCTAGAATTTTTATCTTTGGAAAAAATTGTTTATAAATTAATCTTTTCAGTCAGTTTCATTCATTAGTTATTGTACTTCTTTATTGTTTCTAGGTACGGTCAGTTTGTTCAGGGACAAAACCTCAAAGATTCTCAATGTATAGTGTTTGCTCATCATCGACCTTCAGCTGCTGATTTGACCAGAACACAACTTCGTAAGTTTATTATAGTAACTGTATGCAGTGTTGTGCAGGGTGGCAAATAGAGGGTGATCAACAAAAATATAAAATAGCTGCTTGCGCAGTCTCCATGGGTATGTAGAAAAGGCAGCTGCTTGTATCTCGCTCAGCCATCTGTGTTTCTATAAACTCAGTAGCTTTTGTTGGATATGCGATGAATCTTTGCTTGTGTTTTGAGCTCTCTGTTAGCTCGCTTGGAAGGTGTTCGAAAGGGAGGGGAGAGAGGGGAACATTAGATGCACAGGAGAGGGGAAGGTGTGAAGGGACAGATAGGAGGGGTTCTCACATGCCCAATTTTTGAGACTGCACGAAAAAAACTCGTAGTCGTCCTCGTTTCTAATCTAATGCCTTGGTTCTCTCCTCAGCCTCATCGCTATCCAGAGTAACATGTGTTCAGACAAACCTTGATGAAGAACCAGAAGCAGTGAGGGACGAATTTCACAATTTTCTGGCTAAAGTGATCAGTAATTGGACTGATAAACGAGACCAGGAAGAACTGAGTATAATGAACACATGATACGGCTTTGATACAACTGTGATTCACTGTTTGGCCCGGATTGTTGAACTGCATCTCTTATGTACAAGATTTTTACGTTTAGAAAGCAAGCACAGAAATGCAGTGACTTTTCATCATCATCATCACCATCATCGTCGTCGTCGTCATCACTTCTCTCTTGGTACATGGGTAAAGAAAAACTGAGACATAAGGAATAGTCACTGGAAAAGTAGCCTGTGTATGGCTGCATAAACCTCTCGATTAACCCAAACAAAATTAGATTTTCTGTAGTGGGGAGAATGGCTATTGTTCGGCACTTCAATTCTCGTTCGTTGCAACTCTTGTGAAATTAGTGTAAATAATTATTGTAAATATATTTGTTTTGCAAAAGTTTAAATTATTAAACGTTGTTTCTTCGGTGGTGTACGTTTTCATCTACTTTCGTTCATTCGACAATTTTTGCAATATTTAATGTTTGTAAACCCTAGAGAAATAAATCCAGCTAGAGATGAAACCGTGAAAAAAAAATTAACGTGTTTTATGCATCAGTCAATTCCACCTGCGCCCAGCCCCCCCCCCCCTGACCCCGGGCATTAGCGTTTTTTTGGCCTTGGATGGCAAATTCCCGGGGGTGGGGACTCTTGAGCTGTCAAATCCCCCGGGGTGGGGACGAAAAAAGAGGGCAAATGCCCCGTCCTCCGTCAACACTGCAACATTTTTTATTGATCGCACAGTCAAATAGTGCCGTTTTAAGCATTTTAATGTGCGATTTTTTTGATTTAATTAACGGCTTTTTTGTAATAGCGCGAGGATTCTAATTAAGACTTCGCGCCGCGACGACATGCACCAGTTTATGGTTTTAGCATTGGTATAAAATTATTGACATTAAAATTAATAGAGCGCTGTAAAGTTATATGTTATGTATAGTTTTATAAATATGAAAGGATGTTCTTCAAATAATATCAACATAAATTTGATGCAATAACCAAAAAAACGTTGATTCACATCGATAGCTCCAATTTCGCTACGAAATTCTGGCTTGATAAGCAATGAAAAAATGCATACATACATGTAAAATCGAGAACATGCCGTTACAACCCTCTACAATTTATTCCTGTCCTTTACAGACGAGCCAATCTGCTTTTTTTTCCAGTAAAACCTTCTTTGTAGTTATATTCTGAAAGGAAACCGCGTGCGTGTCAAAAGCTCGGGGATTATCCCGGGGGTTGGCAAATGCCCGGCCCCCCACAGTGCAAACGTGATCAAATGAAAATGAAATGCCCCCCACCCCCTCACCTACCTGGGACTGACAAGGCCCTAAAACCTTCTTTGGGCAAATGCCCTGCAGTTGCCTTTGGGGGGGGGGGACTGGGCGCAGGTGGAATTGACTTATGCATTAGGGTCTGTTTTTTTTTTTTTTTTAAGCGGTCGAAGTTGTGTTCTTTGTTATAAAACTCTACAAAAAATATTAGCACAAATATGTAGAGCCTTATAAATGGATATGATCGCGGTGTGATACAATACTGTTGAACAGAGTCTTAATTGGGGTTCTTAGTCTTTAGCTCTGAAAGCGATGCGTATGACAGATCTAGAATGAATGCGTCGTGTCAATACAACTCCCTCATGTTTAAAGGTGACGTACGGCCTATAGGGTCAAATTCGGTCATATTAAAAGAAGACGAAATTATTTTTTTTTTAAATAAAAGACAAACTTAAACTGGATCATTATTTAAGAAAAAACTTATTTTTTCGAAGTCAGGAAATGTAGGAATCGGTAGCAGGAACACTCCGTTGGGAAAACATACAATTTACGGTGAGAGGATAACTTACAGGAATAAAAGATTTAACATTACATGTAGGAAACAAAAAGGTCTTAAAAAAGCGAAGCAAGGGCGTGGTAATAAAAATACTTTTCCCTTCTCCTGCTTTTATCTACATTTAATTATAAAGGAAGCTAGCACTTGGTTTGGCTTTTTCAGCTGCCATTTAAAAAGTTCCTTGCTTCCGCTGAGAAACTTGGGAAATTTGAGGATGATGATGAATTGTTTTAGTTTTGTACACTTCTAGGTCATCTGTTGAGTTAGGTCAGAGTTTTTTACAATGTCCGTCCTCGTTTGAAACTTTACTTCATGAAACAATTGTCAGGCGAAAGCCGCGTTGTTTTTATCACAGAACCGGTAGTAAATTAAGCCTAAAAGTTGATGAATTATTTGCTTGTCAGAGTTAGGCGTTATATTTACTCAGACCCAGAGAGGATAACGAAGCAGCGATTCCGATTGTTAATATGGTAGTTGAAATGATCGGCAACTTTTCTCGACTTAAAGTTTACGGGGATCTGAACATTGCTAATCGCCAATTTAAACGTCCCCTGAAGCGAATAAGTTAGACCCGTCCGCTAAAACGTCGTGCTTTTGTCATGTCGAACTCAATTCATGAATTATAAATACTTAGGATGCATTTTAAAAATTGTCAAAGCCAGGCGTTTTTACATTTATGCTGAAACCAAACGTGGTGCAGTCTTGTTACAGTCGAGCCAGCCGGCTTCAATTTCGGCAGCAGTATTAAACTCGACATTTGAAACGATCGAGCCTAATGAAAGAGTTTTTGTATGGACGCTCAAGCAGTATAACTCAATAAGATGGACGTTAGCCTTTTGAAATGCAATCAATTGTAAATAAAAAAGAGCCTCAGGATAAATGACTCGTTCTTATTAGCAACATATTGGCGCGTTGTAGTCTTTTTTCCAGTACTTTTACATTAAACAAGTTTTACAGGTCTTGATCCTTATTCAACTTATTCCTGTGTAATTTGTTAGGGAGCGCATAGCAAGTGTTCAAAACTTCCAACAGGAAAGTGTCTTTTCCAAAGACATCTTAATTATCACCTTAATTTCACCTGCCGGAATTTTCCTTTCTACTTTAGATGTCAGGTCTTCCTTTAAAAAGTAAATGTAAATTAATTACAGCCTCACAAATGAAGCCGTGGATCGATAGCCAGCAGCTGACTTTTAGTCTACTGTGCAAACAGTTTTCAGTGCTTATGTGCGCACGACTTATGTCCAAAGAAAAACCAAATCTTTTTTGTGTTAAATGTCAATTCAAATACCTACATAAAACTGCAAACTTGTGGTACGTCTTGGCGAGGTAAGGAAAATTACAAAACTAACGTCAATATAGGTAGCACTTCTTAAAACGCAAACGAAATTCTATAGCCCGGCTAGCAATCTATGGTTCAATGTCATTATAAGTACATGAACATACAATGCCCAAATACGAACTTGAAAGAAATTTAATCAATTCAAACAATTTGAGTTTTTGTTTAATGTTTTTGGTAATAAAAGGGCTAGAGGTTTAAATCTATTTTGAGTAGACAAAATTTTGTTTTGAGAGATATTGCACTACGTTTAGAGCACGTATGTGACCGGTTGACTACAAAGTCAAGTGTTTTTATTAAATTTCTTAATATCTGCCCTTAGGGACTGGAGGCGATATTTTTACAAAGAGAAAGCCAAAAGGTGTGGCAGTTGATACCGAAAAAGAAAGAGCAATGCAAGATGCGTTCTTCTGGAGGGACAACTGAACGCTTTAAGAGAAACGCCGCCAGTTAGATAATAAACTCAGGCTGAGTACTTTTCTAAGGAAAGATGATTGCACGTTGCTGGCTAACTGTGGTCGCGATAACCGTGTCTTGGCGGATTCGAGCAAAAACACCTGAAAAACAGTCTCCAAGAATTTTTCTTCCGGGGGATGTAATTTTGGGTGGTTTGTGCCCACTTCATAACCCTCCGGGAACCAGGGAGGAAGATCCAGCTCAGAACTCCTACGAAGAAATTGTTGGTCACTGCGGCGGACCGTTTAATTTTCGGGGACTTCAACACGCTGAGGCCATCCTTTACGCGGTGGATCAGATCAACAATAACGAAACTTTGCTGCCTGGTATAACTATAGGCGTCGACATAAAAGATACTTGCAACAGTGTCGATCATACCATTAGAGAATCGTTGAAATTTGAGTTTGTTCGAGAGGCATATCTGCGCATAGAAGGCGACGAGGGCGTGTGTAGATCGACGCTGAAAACTTCCGCTAAGAGTAGAGGTAGAGTTGTGGCGGTGATTGGAGCCGCATATAGTGGAATATCAATAGCAGCCGCAAACCTCGCCGGATTATTTCATGTTCCTGTTGTAAGTTACGCATCCACGAGTCGCCTTTTAAGCGACCGCAAACGCTTTAAAAACTTCCTTCGCACTGTCCCGTCCGACACCCGCCAGGCTCAAGCGATGGTTGATGTGATGCGCGAATTTGATTGGAACTTTGTCTCTACTATCGCTTCTGATACGGAGTACGGCCGATCAGGAATCGATTCGTTCAAACAGGCTGTGAATAACCAAGCAGACCATCGCGTCTGCATCGCCGTGGACGAAGTCTTCACCGTGCGAACTCCAAAGGCGAGAGTGCGAGAAATTATAAAGAAGATTCGCGAACATCCCGAGGCTAAGGTAATCGTGCTTTTTGCTGAATTAAACGACGCTGACTACTTCATAAATACAGCAAGGGAGCAGAATCTGACTGGATACATTTGGATGGGCTCCGACGCTTTTTCTCATTCATACTCAGTTTTGCGTCCAAACAAAGATGTACTTAAATACTGGATCGCAACAGAACCTAATTCGAACGTTTATGAAGCCTTCAGGGTTTATTTTCAAAACATTACCGAAGAACGCGTGAAACGAAATCCGTGGCTAAGAGTTTATGAGAACTATGTAGCAAAACTGTTGAATACGAGTGATCCGGTTGACTATTCATCTTACACAACAACGGCAGTAGATGCAGTCTACGCTGTTGCGTACGGCTTACATGATATGTACCATTGTTCCAATACGTCTTGCTTTATTGATGTTTCAAACACACTACAAACAGAAGTTTATAACTTTATAAAGAACGTTTCATTTTTGTCCCCTACTGGTCACCATGTTTCGTTTGATGAGACTGGAAGCATGCCTTCTTATTATAACATTCGTTTTCTTAACAATCGACGCGGGAAATATCACTTTGATATCCTTGGTTCTTGGCTTCTTGATAAGGGGTTCAGATTTTCGCCCCAGTACAAGCACTATGAACACCCACTTACCACATTACAGTCCTACGCAAGATGTAGTCCAAAATGTCACCCAGGCTTCTGGAAACAACCTAAAGAACACTACCCAGAATGCTGTTGGAACTGTATTCGTTGTCGTGGAAACAGTGTCTCTAACCACTCAGGCGCCACAACTTGTGTAAGTTGCCCGGATGGATCAAAAGCGAATTATGCCAAGTCCTTTTGTGACGTCATCCCTATAACTGAAATCTACAAAACACCAGCTGGCATAGCGGTCGCAGGTGCCTGCACTGTCGGTGTTGTTGCTGTTTTTCTAACTTTTATATCCTTGTTTAACAAAAGAAAAACTCCAATTGTGAAAGCCTCAAGTCAGGAAATCACCTACGTCTTACTGTTTGGACTTGCTTGGTGTTATATCATTCCCATATCGTTGCTTCTGCAACCGACACACCTCCTCTGTCAAACTCGCCCTTTTGTGTTGAGCAGCGGTATTGCCATGGTGATAGGCTCGCTTCTGACGAAAACCAATCGCATTGCGCGAATTTTCAGTGCAAAAATCATGCGAACTGGAAATACGAACTACCTTAGCAACAAGTGGCAGCGGGTGTTTGTGGGCCTGTGCATTGTCTTGGAAAACTCTTTTGCAGCCTTGTGGATCATGACATCCCCCATAAAGGCGACTCGTGTCTCCCATGGAGGCCGTGAGGTACTGATTGAGTGTATGACAGATTCAATGTTGGGATTCACCATCTGGGCTGCGATTAACGTCGCACTTGTCCTGCTTTGTACCTATCAAGCCTTTCTGGTACGCAAAGTCCCGGAGAATTTCAACGAAGCTAAGTTCATTGCCTTCAGTATGGTGACAGTCTGTGTAAGTGGAGCGGTCTTTGTACCGACATTTTTAGGCACAAAGGGACTCTACAGGATAATTTTAACCTGTTTTCTTGTTATTTTTTGCTCCACTATAGCCCTCGTTAGCCTGTTTGCTCCTAAGGTGTATATTATATATTTCCGTCCAGAGAAGAATAAACCACATCCACAAGAGACCGATCCTAAAATAGGAGCGCCCAGGCCGGAATATCATCGTTCAGTGTCTTCATTGAGTACTATAACTGCATGTGTAACGTTGGATGACTTGGACACTCCAAAGCTTTCCGATGTACTGGATGTTCAAAACTCGCATTTACCACAGGGTATACCCGAGGGTACACCCTCCAAAAGCACGGAAACAAAGTGGAGTTAGTTTCCTTAGCATAAGCCTGGCAAACAGACTGCGCGCGTTTGAGCGTAGAAATTCCCTGTTTAAGTGGTCCTGAATAGGACTGGGTTCAAACCTTTCACAATATAACTTTTTTTTTTGCGCATTTTTAGATTCCAAAATAATGAAATGTAAGTTGAACTGAGTTGATATGTGTTATCAAACGATAGGTCAAAGTGGTTGGATATTTGTCACGTTTTCTTTTGTTGATTAGAGTAGGAACTCGGTTAAAAGGAGAGTCCTTAATCGAATTGGAATTTGGAATGTTGGTTTTGAGAAGAAGGGAAACCGGAGTACTTGGTGGAAAACCTCTCCGAGTGAAGAAGAGAAATGGACTGCGAACAGTCTCCCTTTTTCTCCAGATTTGGTGAAGAAAGTGTTCGCGTACGCGATACCCAAGAAACGAGCGCGGCAGCCTCTTCCGTCTCGCGCCTTCATTCACGCGCGTGGTGAATGTTTCACTCGGCAGCCTGAGAAAAATGAGAGACTAGTCTAACCCTAGGAGAGAACCAACAACAAACTCAGCCGCCATATGGCGTCGACGCGATTTTTAACCCGGGCCACATTGGTGGAGGGAGAATGCTGTCACCACTGCACAACCTTGCTTTGCAGGATGATGTTAGAATCAAAGTACAGTCAAATACCCGTCAATACGGACACTTAGGGGGTCATACAAAAGTGTCGGTATTAAGCGGCTTGGATGTATGTACTTGTACTGTCTAGTGCTGCTAACTTCTTTATATGTGGAGACGAAAACAGTGAACCTAAAACTGATGAATAGCTTTGAAACGGACCGAAAGCCACGGAAATACAAGTAATACACACAAGAGAAGAAATAATTACATTTTTCTCAAATTTCTTTCCAATATATCGATCTGTCATGTACGGCTGTTACATTCCTACACAAATTCTTACACACTGTGACCCGATACTGTATGTTGAAAACATCCAGGGAGGTTAGGAAGGTAAGGCTACCTTTGTCCGCGCGTAAACAAATACAAAATACACTTTGCACATCGTACAAAAACATTTTTATTAAACTCACCCTTTTTCAAGGTTGCACAATTCTCACACAGTAAATGATCCCAGTGAAATGCATTCTTGTGCAATTCAGTAATAAATTAGATTACAAGTAATTGTTAGCCAGTTGTTGGCCCTTTTACAATAACAGCCTATCAAACTATTGCAAACAACTGGTAGTTTGAAATTAAAAAAATGGATAAATTTGTTTTCTTAGTTCACTTTACATACATAAGAGTAGGAAAAGAAATTACTGCCTGGACCAGAGAGCAGGTTTTCAAATCATAACATCACAATAATCAGAACTATCCTTTTAATTTAACTCAGAAATTCACTCCCAAGTATAACAGAAAGAATTCCGTTTTTTTTTTTTCGCAATATGCCTGAAAACCGCTCAATAAGCATATTAGTTAGAGAACTATACACGAATTGCTTTCTTGTGAACTGAAAGGTAGACATTTTATCGCCTTTCTAAATAGTGAAATGCGCGCCAAAACCTACCTAGCTTTCTGATAGGTTAGTCAATTAAGAAACTTAACAGCATTAGGAATTTTTCCCAGAAGTCAAGCAAAGCTTTTCGAGTACTGGTACAAGGAACACACTGAAAAACCGTCTTTCAAGTTCACAGGAATATCACTCGAATACGGCCCTTACATCATTAGTACATGTTTAATTAAAATAAAAAAACAAAGAAGAAATTATCAGTATTTGCCAAGGTTCTCTAATAACTTAAAAATCGAGGAAAATGTTCATTTACCGAGGTTCACCGAAAATTCATTTCGTACAATTACGGTTAACAGGGCTAACTTTCTCCACCAAATCTCATTTTAAATCGCAAGCTTAGGATGCCTTACAAAAATAAATTTACAGAAAAGGAAAGGTGGAATAAACACGGAGTTAACGTGAAGAATTTTGTTCTCAACCAAGGCTCGGCAACAAAATTTTATTTTAAAGTCCGACGAATGTGTAGAATATGGCTAGTTGAATTTCAAACATTGTATAAACCAAAAATAGAGTGAAAACTTCAAACGCATGCGACGAGTGAAGGAATAATATTTCATGCTGAATAAAAAATACTTAAAGAAAAATCATTCCGCCCTATCAAATTGTATCGAATGATTTCGTTTTCGCTTCAAAGGTATCGGCAATTACTGAGCTTAATTCGAGAAAATTCCCCTTACCAGATGAAATAACTTTTTAAAGTAGTCAAGCACAGCTTGAAAATATATATCCTAAACTGTTTATCAGCTTAGAATTCATTTTCGACTGCAACCACTCATTAATTGATTTAGGACGAAGTGCAATCACGTGCTGAAATATCAATCTTAAATAATCCAAATAAAAGTTCGCTATGCCTGTTTAATTTTTCTTCCTTTTTTTAATTTTTTTATTTGCAAAATAAAATTTGACGTTTTTCCTAACTTCGTTCTTGGCCACTTTTGCTAAAATAGTTAAATAGAGTTCAGCTAAGGCACAAAAATCGTCAAAAGAATCTAAGTCACTTCAGAAAAATACTAAAATCTAATGGAAAACAATTAACAAATAAGTTAATAGTGTCTTGATGTTGGCAAGAGCATCAAATGCTCTAACAGAAGAACAGTTGAAATAACCATACGGAAAAATGTTTTTGCTCTATTTTGCCTTCAACAGAAAAGAGAATATACTGTGGAAGAATGAAGACATCACAAGCAGAACTTCACAAACATAATGTAGGCGAAAATTGAAAACCAAAATACCGTTGGCAACAAATAAATAACGATTACATGCTGCCGGACTTTTTTCTTTCGCCTTCCTATGGTCAACGGCAGAAAAAACATATTATCTTGTTTTAGTCATTAACAGTACTGTACTACCAAAAAGTTGAAATTGAGAAGAATTTGCTGAATAGTTAAGCACTGAGAAGCAGAAAAGGAGATACCTTGTACTTTTTATGGCACAAATTGATGCAAAATTACAAATACCTTATAACCTAGCATAAAAAACTACTATTGCTGTGGCAAAATTGATCGTAGCCTTGAAGCGTTTCATGCGCCAAAATTGATCATAGCCTTGAAGCGTTGCATGCACCAAACGCTTTTTTAAAATCACGATCCCTCCTATTTTTTGCTGCAAAAGTACCATGTGCAACAGTTAATCATAAGCAGGTGTCTCTTTAACGATATACACTGGCTGAAAATAATGCGATACAAATTTTCATATCACAATCCAGGAGTTTCTGAAAATATATTTTCTTGCAAAATGGAAAGCAATGAAAGTATAGAAGAGCAAGCTAACTGTCTTGCTTCCATGATAAAAGTAATATAACTAGATGTTTTCAGTTCACTCAAATAAACTCAAGATAGAAAACATTCGCCAAACTGATGTGAAAAACGAATCAGAATGGATCAATATTACACCAATCCACCTTTTTTACACCTTTTTTTCCAATTGAAGTGGATGGTGCTTGTTAGAATGAGGTATTCAAATAAATTAAACGATTAAAACATACAAAAACTCTGAATGATGTTGAACAACCACTTGATAAATTATTAGAAGACTATATGAAAAATAGAGGATTCTTTAGTAGAAATTAGACGTAAGAGCATTTATATGGCAATACAGTAAACCCCGCGACTAAGAACCCTGGTGTTTAAGAATCTGTTGGCCTAAAATTTGCCAGTTAGGACCCCTCTATACAATAACCTGTTTAGCCTAAACTTTGAAACAGGTTCTTATTTTTAAAAAATTCTTTTCAACTGGGTAGGATAAGTCAACTTTCAGGATCCTCTTTGAGGACATAGGTGCATTATCACTCCAACTGCAATGTAATGTATGCAGATTTTACATAACAAATAAGCTGAAATACCACTAAATGCTCTTAGCTACTACAAATTTTTTAATTTTTTTTCTTAAGAAAATATAGCTTGAATTTCAGATGATTACTTCAGGTCGTTTTTACTGAGGGAGTAAAAACAACTTGAAGTAATCGTCTGAAATTCAGGCTAACGAAATTTAATAAGAACCTATTAAAAAACCTAACTACCCAAATTTGTGTTATACCATTTACGTAAGAACCTGTTTAGGCTAACTTGGGAAAATGCATGTTCTTAATTGTGGGTTTTTACTGTATTTAACATAACAAACAAACTGACTGGACATTTGAGTACAAAATTGAAAACTACATGTCAGCATTCCAGTACAACAATAATTTAGGTTAACTTGCATGCTGGAGAGTTTATTTCACACTCAAAATATTATTAATATTTCCTTCCCCAGTAAGACATGGGAGCACAAGCCCCAAACCATGGATTTCCTTCCTATTCACACGCTGCATTTTGCCTATTTGAATGTTGCCTTTTTAGTGCTAATAGTGGTGTTACTTAGCTTTGTATATCTTAGAGGAATTATCAGGTTGGTTACTAGATGCAAGCCGTTTACGTTTTTGTTCAAACAACACAGGATCTGTGTCCACACTGAAATAAACAACTAAACCTGAAAAGAAAGAGAGAAAACAAAATAAAGTTTGCCATCAAGTATTTCATGGCTTGGCCTTAATAAAAACACAACTACTGTACATTGCCTTAACGTCCTGCAAGTGGAAAAAAATAAGGAAACATACAACCCTCTCAGGCCTTTTGAAAACATTGCTGCAGCAAATAAATGCTGTTAACGGTCTGAATTACAGTTAGCTGAAGACTGCCAAAACATATGTAATAAATTATCTTCAAAACTAAAAGGTGTTGTGAGTTTCCTCAACACTGTAAATTACTGTTTCCACCAAGATAAGAGTACCCTTGTTACAACCCAATTTCTATGGATTTCCAAACTATGATGCCCTCCCAAAATGTCTGGATATTTTATATTTGACAGTTGTAGATCTCATAACAGTACACACAAATTATTTATTCCAACATTGATTGTACTTACCTTGCTTGGCATTTGACATAACTTTTTTCCACGCTGAAACAGCAAGAAAAATAAACATGATACATATAAGTTAATCAGGAGTTACTTATTTAATGTTCACTTTACCACAATTTATATTAGCAACTACAAGAACAGATTCACTGTCCCAGACAAATGCAAAAGTCAAATACCAGTTTATCAAGCTACAATGTTATTGATTACCATATGTTCAAAAATGGTTGGTACAGTGGACCCTGCCTTACGGCCACCTTGTTAATACAGCCACTTCTTTTGGGCTGCCTGGTAAAAACTGCCATACATTTTCTTGTAAAACAACCCTAGTTAAAGCTACCCTGTTAATACGACCACTTTTTTTTTTACCCAATGGTGGCCGTATTAACGGGGTTCCACTGTAATATTAAAGATCTATAATAACACCATAAAGTTTTTAAGAAGCTTCATCCCAGTTGTAACATCCTTGGTTTTCAGTAGTACATGTATGTATGAAGAAACAGAATATACAAAACCTACCACTGGTAAAAATGGCTTTGTTTCCCTGAATCCCCCCCCCCCCAACACAAATGCATCTTGTTAGAAGCAAGCTGAAATCAGTGACAGATTGCCCCGTGATGGACCATACATCAAACTGCTGGGAGAGTTTAAATGAGCTGAGATATAAATATTGGCAAAAATGAAAAAGGGTTTGCATTGAGTTGCCCAGGAGTTTTACTCACCATTTCGTAAATATTCAACACATTGCTGTTGGTTAAATGCATTAGTCTGCATTGCAGGCTGAACAATACTAAGGTCACATGAGCTGACACTATTTGCATCCACTCCACTGTCACTACTCTCAGGTCCCTCAACTATTGAAATAAATAGTATTTAAAAAGTAAAAAAAAATTGGTTTTGTAAAAAAATAGACCCACATACATATAAGTAAATAGTTTAGTAGAGACGACTCTATCTTAACGAGCACCTCTATAACACATGTGCACACCTCAGTACAATGGACAATCCCAGAAGAAAGCTTCGTGCCTGTCCCAAAGGTGTCTGTCTTAGAGAGAGTTGACTGTAATTTAACTTCTTATTTTATCCTGGAACTCCATTTGAGGGCTTTAGTTTTTCATGACAGTTTTAATTGTTTGACTGAGTGTTTTTAACAGGTTTAGGGTAATGGTTTAGTGCTGGGAATAACTGAATACCAGATGAGGAAATCTGTCTGGTAATTGAAGAGAGAATGAAAATTATTTAGAGTAGCTTTGTCATCCATTAGAAGTGACCTTTCAAAGTGACTAAAAGACCCAGTCAAATCAGAGGACCTAGAATTCAATTTAAAAACTTGCCACTACTGTACCTAACCTTAACCCCACTGATTTGCATGTTCAAGACAAGGCAGTGGTTCTCAAGGATTAGGCTCAATTTCTGTAGCCTTGTTTGACCATCTGTTAAGTTATAAAAAAAAAAACTTAACAGGAGAGATAGTTCAAGGCAGTTTATTCTTTTGATTGCATTTTATTTATTCTATTACATAACACTGAATGAGAGAGTTTTTCTTTTAGAACATCTTGACCAAAGCTGTGACTAGGTTTTGGTTTACACTCTACTCCTCTGGAAATTTTTTTTGAACTTCATTCATTATTCAATGTTGGCTTTCAGACCAACTCCCTTGGAATTTCTAACAATTTTAGAAAACGTTCATATATAGGCCATGGAGTGGGAACCAAATTTCAAGGAATAAAACAATGTGTGAAGTTTACAAGTAAAAATACCAATTGCTGCATTCACTCAAAAACAGCTTATAATAGTACTGAAAACGGGTGTTGAACATTTTTTGCTTCACTCATAGTATCAACTGTACACTTGGCTTAACTGGTCATCTTGAAAATGAAATAAACTCTTTTCAAGAGTTTTGATTGAAAAATCAACACTGCATTATTATGAAATAGCCTTATTTGGCTGGGCAGTTCAGATTTGCAGTTGTGTTCTCTTTGCAAATGGGCTAATCTGGTCAGCTTGTTCAGATCTATGGTAAGTGTCCAAGATAGCACTGGTTAACGAAAAAATGAAGATTCCCACCGTTTCCCTTTTAACTAATTTTGCTGTAAAACTTTTTATGCATGAATAACGTATAGCACATGTACAGAAACTAGGGTGTAAGCTCTCACTGGGCAGACCTTCTTGGCTTGAGTTATTTTTTTTTTCTGAATCTAAATATCATTAAACACACATTTGAAAACAACAGATGTCAAAATTGGGATTTTTCCTATCCTGATCGCATATTGGTTGGGATTCAAGATTTTCAAGCAAAATCGGGAGAATCCTTACATGATCGCGATGCTTGAGTGGTCTGTAATAAGTACTACACTAATAACAACAATTACTATTATACAGGGATGTCACTAAGTTTACAAGTTTCTAGGCACTATACATTATTAGTAGGTGGAGAATTGAACAGCTAGGAATTACGTTTGGTTGTAAGTTCCTCTTGCTTTTGAACAAAAATAGAAGTGGTCATGCTCATAGTACATGGCTTCAGACATTAGTGAAAGCCCTCATATTATTTGTGGATTTTTTAAAACATAACATCTTACCTTTTCTTTTGGCTTTGAGTAAAGCATCTCGGTAAGACAATACTCTTTGAGTTGTCACATTTTCCTTTTGAGAACTAGTTTTATCACTGGAAGGTTCATTTAGTCCATTTGTGACCCTTGACTCATTGCCTTTTGGAATGTTTTCATGCAAATGGCTCTTGGCACATTCAGGTGAAGATTCAACTATAACATTGTTATTTTTGTTTTCTGTATTCTGCAACATTTTATCTGATGCCTTGCTATGATTCTTTTTATCATCAACAGATTTCCTCCGACGATGGTTTTTCCTAAACTGATTTTCAGGCTGACGCTTATGAAAGTCTTTTCCCTGAAATCTCTCCATGTGATTGCGAGTTTCTTTGCCTGTCCTTGCAGCAAGCTCCTTCTTCTTTCTCCTGTGAGATCTCCTTGTTTGAGACTGCCATCCTCCCTCATCCTCCACTGCAGAGGAACTTGAAACATCACCATCAACAGAATCCCCTTCAATTACAACAAAGTCTTTGCATACCTCTTTGGTGTCTGACACATCACTGACAGGATCATCATCTATGGCAGTAGTATAAATACTACCTCTGTTTTTCAATGAAGTTTTATCAAAATGACCAGCCTTTCCTAAATTGTGGGATTGCTGAAACACATTTTTAACGTTCTCAGAATTTTCTGCAGCAATTGATGGATCGTCCTTTTCAAGTGCCACATTTGGCAACAGTCCTAAAGCAGATTCCAAAAGCTTTTGTGATGAAGGTGGGAATCCAAATGGAGGCTCTTTGGAGAAAACAGGAGAAGTATAAGATCCTGCAAATACACAAAATGTTGCACTTGCTTAATCTTAGTAGAACACTTAAAAATTTATGGTTCTCAAAAAAAAAAAAAAAACAATAACAGCAATGATAATAACTTGATTTTGAAGGAAATACCGTCAGTTACATCTAAGCAAGTACATGTGATGAAAAAACATGTTCTAATTGCGTGATGCACACATGTTTTGCTGACAAACATTTGAAGTTTGGGGTGGCATTAAACATTAATGTTCACATGCAAAGTACGTAGGCAGCTGTTTGTTGACTTGATTTGTTTTCCCTCAACAAAATATTCATCACAAGAATTTTTAGATGTTGAGAAGAGTTTCTGGAGTTTTTAATAATTTTAATATTATTCCAAAGAACAATTCTTAAAAGCAACTGTGTGGTGCTTAAAGAACTGATAAGAAACATAGAAACAACTTAGACCTTTAAACCCTAAGATCAAAATTTGAATTCTCATCTGTTGCCCCAATTTATTTCCTACAGAAGTAGTGGGGAGAAGTTGATAAAATATCAAGCAAATTCATCTTGTGTGATCATGTCCTTAATTCTCATGACAACTCTGTTTTACAAAGCATTGATATTCAGGGTTCTCAATAGAAGGCGGCACCCGGTGATTGATCGCCGCTTACTTTGGGATTTATAGCCGCTTACTTTGTGTTTAAGTCGCTTTTCTTTGCTTTGTTTTGACACCTCTGGCTTTGCTGAAGAGCCTCCTACTTTATCAGTGATCACCTCCTACTTAAAAATCTATTGAGAAACCTGGATATTACAAGGAGAAAATTGATGCTGGTCACTCCTAGGGCTTAAAGGGTTAAACCTTTGGCACGACAGTTTGCTTTAACGGCTGTCAAACTTCAAATGTTTGACAGTAAAACATGTCATGTCTGGCATCCTATTAGAACATGTTGTTTTGTCTTGCGTCCACACTTGGATGCAACCCATGGTATGTGTACCTTAAGACTGAACTGTTGTAATTGAGCATTACCTTATTCACACTTGCTCGATTTGCACTAAACATGTTTAGAACACTGAATGTTTTTCTTTAAGTTTTATGCCTATTCCTTAAATTAATAACATTTATATATTATTATGATGACTCTATAAATGATAACTTAGCTTTAATAATAATATTATGATATTAATTTTGATTTTTGAGTTAAGTAAGAAAGGGAAAAGGATATGGTTGAAATATGAGCCACTTAATAGACCTTTTTACCGATAAGGCGGCCACATTGAATTAGATTTAAGGAGCATTATGAGATGCCTAGGGGACATGAGCACGATCTGATATACTCACTCAGCATTTACACACGCTTTTCAGGCCAATTTTTCTTCAAGTTTTCATAGAAAAAGATTGTTATGGGAAAAAAAGATTGTTGTGCTGTGATTGCCTTTTCCCGAGAAATATACAATGAAGTTCTCTTTTTGCCCGCAAAGCACATGTAAATACTGAGTGAGTGCCTCCTGGGAATCCCATAATACTCCTTAAATCTAATAAATTCAGTATGGCCGCCATATCGGTAAAAAGATCTATTATTTTTGCCTTTCTATCCAGTAATATTTTCAGAACATCATCACATCATTATAAAGAGTAGTAGTGGTAGTAGCAGTAGTATATTATTATGATTATTATTATCATCATAACAACCTTACCCAGTCCAGAATCAACTTCCTTTCCATCATCGCTTACAAACAGTTCTTTAGGTGTCACAATTCCACTGTCATTGGATGAACAGCTCCCACAAGATCCTACATCTGTTCTGTTTGAGCTGAAATGTTGCCCTGACTCAAACTCTTGCCCAGTTGAAATGTCTGCCACTAAATTTGTATTCATACTGATGCAAAGAGGAGCACAATTTCTAGAGCTAGAGACCTTGAACTTCATGTCCACGTCACTACTGCCTGGTTTCCCTGTTTCACTTGTAACAGCACTAGTAAGTGGTTTTCCTGTGCTATTGGCATCAAAATTGACAGCAAGTGGCTCTTCACCATTCACAACAGAACTCACAGCTTTTCCTTTCTTTGACTTCCTTTTCTTCTTACCGTTTGTCTTAGGTTTTTCGTTATTATCTACTTTGTCTGAACCACTACTTGGAATATCCACTATATTTGGAATAACATTTAAATCCTTCTCAACATTACTAATGAAAGTTTTACTGACGAAGCTAGTACTTAATTTGTCCTTGAGAACTTGATTGCTGCCTGTCCGCAGGAAAGAGTGATCACTAGAGAGAATTTTCTTGGTACGATACATCTCAAATTGTTTTTTTGGAAGTGCTGCCAGCTGCCTTGCCATTTCTTTTATTCTGTCAACCTGCAAACAAACGTATAAAGTAAAACAATCTTGAGACAATCCCATAATACAAAAAGATAAACCCTTTCTTAACAATTGACAAGCATCAGTGTACAAGATACAATGTAAGATAAAACCTCTATTTACCCTGCAGAAATGCATCAGCTACACTATAATATTATATGGAGCATAGCTGGTATAAATTCATGCGCAGTAAACTATATGAATTCACATAAACATGTGAGAATCTGATGCTAAGAAAATACGTATTAAAATAAATATCAAGTATAATATAAATAATAAAGATCAGAAACATTGCATGGTAGAAAATGGATATGCAGTTAAGTTGGCGAGTGAATCTTGCAACAGAACACTGATGGTTGTCTCTTTATCGTAGCCATTTCAGTAAAAGGTTCCCGTCACTGAGAGCAGAATATTGAAAGTTTCTTTTGACCCATTGCGGATTTTATGCAAGGAGACTAACAGATCTCCATCCTTAAATGATTTTGAATAGTGACCAAGTCTAGCTGGTAGAAAGATGCTTGGGACAGTTATAATTATGTACAATCTTGAAGACCAGTTGAAAATGCGGGAATCTCCAACAATTCTTTAGCGAGAGTAGACAACACTTTTTGTGCATCCCTTGTGAGCAGAATTTTTGATCTGATACCCGCCATGTTGATATCAATCAACACGGCTGGAAAGAGTGTCTTAAAAATTATTTCATGAATGTAGTAAATTAAAAATACAAAATTTGGAGGCAATGAGTATGTTAGAAACAAGCAAGACACGGCTTTGAAAAGTCAGAAAATCCACAGATGTTTGTCTCCCACCATGTAATGTCTCCAATCTTTTGTATCTTGTTCACACTTTGGAAGGTGTCTAAATTTATGGCAGCAGGAATTGTGACCTTTCTTAGACTATAACTCTGCTAGTTTCATAAGCTGAGAAATCCACATTTCATGTTTCACTTAGACCTGGAAATTTCAAGTGATTTAATCTTATTCTAAATTAGGTGAATGTATGTGGTAATACATGTGTACACTTGACCAGACATATTATTTAAAATTCAAATTATGTTTATAGCAAGGTTTAAAATTTTACTTCTAAGAACATACCACTTCAAAAATAATTGTAGTTGCCTTACATAGGGAAGCTAGAAGGCATTACAGATATTTTTATGACTACAAGTATACATATAATATGAAAAACTCTGACATTATGTTTTTAAAATCAAAATACATGACAACCATCAAATAAACACCAGTTTGCATTATTTGATCGCCCTGTGCTTTAAGCATCACTAAAAAGCTCTTAAATGTATTTTCCCAATGTACAATTAACAATGTACATCTTGACAATTGCTTTTGACAAAACGTTTGTCTTTTTGTCAGTTTGTGGTCTTATCAATCTGTTTCTTGTGGCACCGGCATATGGACAGTTTAAGCTATAAGGATTACCTAGTGATATAATAAGTCTCTTGGAGCTGACAATACAAGCTTGAAGATAAACATGTCACCGTTATATACAATAAAACTAATATTAGTTCTCAATGCCACTTACCAGTGATAAAAAGTAATGTTAAAGACAGAGAGATTTATGATTTTACCGTTGAGTGCATGTCACATGCTGCTGACTGAAGCAATTTTGATGGCTTTATGAGTGCATGTGACCACTGAGATATGTGGCCAGATGTTAATTAAACAGAACACATTAATATAAAGTAGACATTACCGACCGTCTGTGGTCTGTTACCCCTCCTGTAATGTGATTGTGAGCTGGAATTTTTTTGCTCCCTAAAGAAATTATTAATCTTGCTAAAATGCTAACACAAGTTTTTTACGGCCAAATTTGTGTCCAAAATTTTCATGAGTATGTCTTGCTCACTCAGCACCCGCAAATATCCATCAAGGCTAGGACTAGCTTGGAAAAACACTAGTAACACAAAAGAATTATCTTCGTGCTATGTGTGGCTGTTATGTAAATGTCGATTTTTTTCATTTGTGCAGTATGTACAAAATCTCAAACACAGTGTAACTTGACGATTTAATCCTTAGCAGTATTAAGATGTAATAGTTTCAAGAGTTTATATTTTGATATCCCTCTTTACGATGCATGATGCAATCTCTCAAGATATGGCTATTAAAAAGTTATCTGAAAATAACCCTTTACTGATTAAAAGACAAGCCCACCACTACAAGATTAATAGAATAAGTAATTTTGTTGTAAAAAAATTGTCTTCACAATTATATATAAAAACAAACAAAATAGAAATTACTTTAGTACACTGAGCAGAAACATGCAAATATTGAGAAACAATATCAAACCAGCCTAAATGTCGGAGGAACGGGTAATTTGACAAGTAAAACCAGAACGGAAAAACAAAACATTGGCAGTCGTTATGTCGTCGATTTAATCTTTGTTTGACAAACAGATGTAACGAAATACTTATGAAATATAACCAGTTCGTTTCCTTTCGTGCAGTCTACCACGCAACGGGCAAAGTTAATATCTCATTTCCATTTTTTAAAAAGCTAATATTGCAGACCGAATCCCATTGTATTAAAGCAGATTAAAGCAAAGGTAGAAGGCCAAAGAACTATATCAGAGCCACACATGTCGAAAGTAAAGAAATTTACAGCAGACAGTGATTTCTCTTGGAAAGTAACTTCGAAATTGAGATAGATTCACGGAATTACGACACATGTTGGAATTTAAAACAACTTTACCCAAACTCGCCGCGTGTACATTTCCTCAGCAAATGTGGCTAGAGCATGTACATTTTGTGTAAAAATCTCTAGATCTCAGAAAAACTAAGACCAACTCGAGCGCGCGACAAGAGAAGGCAAGAGAAGGAAACATTTAGGAAGAGAAATTATTTTACCTTCAATTCACATTCACCAGGATGCAGGACCAGATCAACGGGGTAGGAAACGATAGGAACTTACGGTGCAGTGACGAACAAACTTGTTGAGTAGAACCACGGCAATGCAATCAAGTCCGGTAATATTAAGCTTACGATATTAGTTTTTATAGAACTTTTTACGCCCGATCGATATGACTGGTTGACTGCAAATTACGAGACCTTGTACGACCTTTGCGTCCACGTTTCTAAATGGGGAAAATATTGGGTAACGATTGCATAATCTCCTCCCTAAAATGGTACGTCACATGGCCTGTATGAATAAATTTCGCCACCAGGGCAACTCGCTTGACAGTGTGAATTTACCTGCTTGACTTGTTGTTTTAGGATATCCGAAACTTTAAATTTTCTCCTTCACAAACAACAACCATTTGTATAAGCAAAATGCAAAACTATAAAGATGATTAACAACCTGAACTTACAAAAATACAAAGAGTAGTTACGTTCGATTGCATAGCAACGGAAAACTCACTCGTTTGATTTCAGTTGAAGATGGGATGCTGTCATAAATCTCGAGAAAAGTTTCAACTTCATCGGCGCGAAGAGCTTCAGCAAGATGTATAGCTAGCACAGTCTCTTCTTCCTCTAATGCAAAGGAGCTACAACTATCCTGGCAGGCCGCCATACTTCCTCAGCCCCATTACCAACGAATTTGTATTTTTTTTTTTGCAATTTGTGCAATAAATTATTGCGCATACTCCATTTTGTTTTTCGACTGTTATCGCGGGCTTCCCTTTTTATTTTACCCACAATCCTTTAGTATTTCTTGTTTCAATATGGCGGAAAATACGAAGATGGAAGTGGAAGCGAACGTGAATGAAACGTTACCCGAGGAGGAAAAGGACGAAATTATGGGCGAAGGTGCCGAAGGAGAAGATGGCAGCTCAGATTCTGAAGATTCTGATGCCGATGAGGCAGTTGTTGACCCGAAAATTCAACAGCTTGAGCTCCAGGTGACCTCATGCTTTTTTTGCTCGCTTCTGATCTTGTTAGTTGTGCCCATGCTAAAAAAAAGGGAAGAAAAAAAAACACTATTTGACAATAGTGTCTCAACAGTCTTGTTACCTATGTACATCACTGCAATGTAACTGAGATTGTTAGGTTCTTGCGTATGCTTGCACATCTGTCGGAATCATACAGCTGTACAGTATCAGTATGCAAAGTAAAATGTGTATTATTATAACAAGGCCCTGTAAGGGAGTGGGGGGGGGGGGGTTACATATGTCCCTAGTCTGAAATTCAAAAAATGCGGTCGTTTCGCATTTTGATGTGTAGGCCATGTCCCTGGTCGTCAGTTTTTAACCAGTCTTTATATGAGCCTCTCTATATGGCAGTGGCGTAGCTTGACCATTTTGTCAAGTACGCACGTGGGTCTATATGGTTTTAAAAACTTCGAAGAAGATAACGTGTTTAATTGGCAGTCTGCAAGCTGTTTTTTCCCTTCGTATTTAGTGCACAAAAAGGCGCTTGTGGTCCCAGGCGTTCCTAGCGGTGATCATGGAAACTGGAAATAAGAATCGATGCGTGACCGAAGCCATGCATGTTTTTTGCAAAGAAAGCTTAGGAAAGATTAAATTTAGAGATTAATTTTTCCACAACAGGTCGGTCCACGAATTCCATAGCTTGAAAGCATTGATTACTTTGGAGCGAGTGAGCTGGCTAAGCAAGCTAAGCCTCTTTTTCATCTGTAAATAGACTGAAAAAATTAAAACAGCTGTCAAAAACTCTGCGGAAAACAAATCAACAATCATTTTGAATTTACCCTTATCAGAGCTACATATAATATACCAGTGGTTGTTTGCCTAAACAGAATAGGTTTTTTAGGTTTCTTTTTGTTGTAAACAGAGTCAGGGTTTAAAACTATCAGTGGTGCTTTATATAATTATGCCTAACTGTGTCGGAAAAGTACCTTTACATTTGCAATTGTTTTTTCAGGTGGAGAGCAATCCTTACCACTATGATTCACATGTGCAACTTATCAAACTGCTCAGAGAGTCTGGTGATCTTGACAGAGTAAGGAATGCTAGAGAGAGTATGAGTAAAATCTTCCCTTTGACACAAGGTAACATTTGTATAGCGGTATTTATGAACTACTTGTAGTAACTGCAAGTGTTGTTTGTTGTTTGTTTTAATGTTTGTTCCACATGTTAAAAAAAATGCATTGTACGCAAGCTGAAGAACATCCTCTCAACTAAAACTCACCTGTTCACTGTATTATTATTGTGTATTATTATTATTCCAGTCAAAATACTCGGCATTTTCTGCTCATTATTATGACTTTCATTACTCCCTTGCCTACTAAGGACATATATATACGTCCTGTGTGAGGTCACTCAGCGACCTAGGACGTTATTATACGTCGTCAGGCAAATGAAATCACCAAAAGTCTGGTTGTTCATGTTGCCTTGAACAATTGAACTCTGGTCGTTGAGAAAGGTCAGCGGTTGCTGGGTGTATTTGGCTCTGGTAGGCAAGCGGTTAATCATGAACGGATTGCGTTACCAGAATAAAAACTCCACTTTCAAATAGATGATTGAAATTGTCCAACAGAAGCTTTATTTATAAAACAAAATTAAAGTTGTTTGGGCCTTCCTGACATATCCTGAACCTTTACACGTGAAATATGAAACCATTGCTGGCTGTTGCTTTCAGTCGGTGTGACGTTGTGGAGAATTTTTCCTCAATATTTAGGAGGGTTATTTTCTTGATCAATTACAACACACTTGCATCCAATACTATTCTTAAATTTCATTTTGTAGATAGTGCTTTTGAAAGCACTAGGGGTAAGATTTGAAAGAGGGCAGCTGGAGTGATTTGTTTCTTGTTGGCTATAAAGAAATTAAAATTAATTGATATTATATCAGTACAACACTGACAACTTTTGCATTGACTTGTTTTTAATTAGAGCTCTGGTCAGAGTGGCTTAAAGATGAAATGCCATTAGCATGTATACCTGAACAGAAAGAGAATCTTATATCATTATTTGAAAGAGCTGTTAAAGACTATCAATGTAAGGTTTTTATTGTTTGTTATGAATAATGTAAATAACTAAATAAACCTTATTTAGCAGTGATTCTTTTAACATGTGGTCCTTAGGATCACTTAGTGATCATCTTCCTGCTTTAGCATCTGTACGTGTATGCATGTGTGCATGCATCCTTCAGTGTGTTGGTCTGTCCTTCCTTTCTTTCTTCCTTCCTTCTTTCTTTCCTCTTCATCTTCTTCTTTTCTTTCCTTGTTTCTGCCGTGGTGAGAAATGTCTAGGTGCAGGATGAAATCTTTCTGGGTCCATAGTTTTGGGTGTATTTGGCACTGTGGTGTACTATCTGAGGGCAACAAACATACCAGAACTTCAAAAATTTTTGATGTGCTGGAAAGTACTTATAACACCATCATAAACAGCACTTTTACGTAATATAGCACAACAACAGCTAATACACCTTAAGAAAGAAAACAGTATTTACCATCACTTTAAAGGTACTTTTAATAATTAATTTTAACTGCTGCAGCTGTACAACTGTGGATTCTGTACTGCCAGTTTATGATGGATACCATGGAAGGTGAAGACAGTCTTCAAGGAGTCAGATCAATCTTTGAAAAAGCTATTATTGCTACTGGTCTCCATGTAACGGAGGTAGGTACTCAATGCGTTGTAGTCCCAAAAATTCCATACTGATGAGACGTAAATCTGTCCAGGATCTTGTTAACATTGAATGTGCAAGGTGCTTAATCTTCCCAGAAACAGCCTTTTCCTCACAGTAAATTATTTGGATCACGAGAGGTATTTTAGTTTTGTTGGCACTAAATTGACAGCAGAACTCAGAATGTAGGATTTCATAATGATGTCGTAAACCACACCCTGATATAATTGGAGACTGGGTTGATTTGTGTTAATTGGAGGGAGCGGGGTTTGGTCATTGATATTTGGGTGGGGGAGGGGGAGAATGCAAAAGAGGGAGTGTCCAGATTTTAGATCTCCAGAGTTTGGCATCTCTGCTCCATACTCCACTATTCTCTTTATGGAATATAAAGTCCTCTTGTAGAGACATGCATTTTCCATAACATTTTTGAGATTATGCAAATTCATTTTTCTGTACTATCTTTATTCCAAAAGCTGCCGGGGAAAAAGTAAAGTTGCATCTTATTTGGTTGATGTACTAATATACATTTGTATATACTAGCACTGCACTGCCGAGGAACATAAGTATGTAAATGTTTTTTTTTTTTTCAGGGATCATCGATTTGGGAAGGGTATAGAGAATTTGAAACAGATATACTAGAATCCCTTGAGGTTAGTATTCAACAAAATGTTAAACCAATGGCTCTTGGTATTTACATTACAGTGTGCAATGTTTGTTAGATTTTATTTCTATGATGGAAATTAGTCATCGAAATTTTGAATTAAAGATGTCCTTTGAAAGCTTTTTGAATCATCACTTAAAGTATTGGTTAAGGCCAGTTTATACAGGCCTACTTCGTACAGCATTATTTTTGTTGGATCAAACAAAGTTGGGTGATGTTGGACTGTGTTGGAAGAGGAATAAGTCTGTAGGACAGTCAAGTTCCACAGGAAATTAAAGTAAAAAAGAATTTCTGGGTCAACTGTATTTCCAGAAATTAAACCCTACATAGAAAGTCAATGTTTTGTGTTTGAGAATACCAGACAAAAAAATAATCTAGACTCAGCTTTCACAAGGATGATGGACAGTGCACTAATTATTGCACGTGATTATATCTAACATTACAATGATTGTGAAGTTCAAACATGGCCAAACATGGTCATTCAAGCATGGCTATTAAGTTGCAACGTGGTTCATTGCTCAGAGAAAACAGGAAATGGTGTGATGATTTTCGATTAAAAGTTTGAACTCATTCAGCTTGGTGTTCAAATGGATCAAATAGTTTTGATTTAAGAAATGTTTTGGCTGATACATTTACTCCAGTTGTGTTAAATGCATTTCCTTATCTGTGTTTTCATGGTTCCATTGGAGAACTGAACTCCATTTCTGTTACATATAACTTTACAGCAAATGGTGACTGAAGAAAACAGAGAAACTATGATGGAGAAAATGTGAGTTATGACTCGTACAGTAGTACATGTACACTAATCTATCCCATGCTATAAAGAATACAGCCAATCAGAAAGCTAGTAACCTGTTGCATATTCTGTGGTATGCAAGGGGTAGTATTTCACAAAAAAAATCCCAGTGAGGCTTGGGACCTCCATATTTTCCCTTCAAACACAGCAGATAGGAACAGGAAAACTTTTCATTGTACAAAAATTGCTGGGAGCAAGTTTGTTTAAACCCTAGTTTAAACTGCTACTATTCAGACCACTTGAAAGTATTGTATACCTAGTATGTATAGATCATACAATGGGGGCAGTGGAGTGTATATGTTAGCCCAATCCGGATCAAAGACAACAGCTAAACGACAAATAATCTGTAAAACTCAACATCTCTACTGCGCTCGACACTCAGTCGTTCCGATTACATTAGATTGTATTGTCCCACGATTCAGGGCTTGGGCCCAGTCCATTTCAGTCCTCTTTACTCTTTATTTTAGCTAAGCCATGGCCAGAATTATTCTTTTGAAATTATTAACTGAAGGAACTACATCTGGGTTGTTGAAAGATAGTTTTATGGGCATGGGTATGGTTTGAAAGATGCTGCTTCTTCTCCCCTGCAGTAGTAAAGTGTCAATGTTTTCTACAACCCTTAAAACTGATGATGATAAGGGGCATTGATCTACATGGGCAGTTACAGGTAGTTGATCTGTGAATGTGTTATAGCAAAGAAACTGTGTAGTTCTGTGGCATGAAAATTGAGGGACAGTAAGAAAAGAGAGAAGTGCATTATGAATGACCATTGACACCCTGATTGACACCAGAGCATAGTCTCCCAGACTGATGTTCTCAGGGCTTTATCATGCCTCCCTGTCCCATAAACGTCTGCTGAAATGAGCTGTTAACACAGCTCACTTTGGTTTCAGCAGATGTTCTTGGGGCAGGAAGGCATGACAAGAGCCCTTTGAATGTCTGCTTGGAAGGCTAACCAGAGCCATGATAAGAATTGCTTACACCACCTTCAACAGTGTGTTTCTGTTTTAAGGATGGTAAACCCCTGGGCAGAGTCGTTCAAAGCTGGGTTAAGATAACCCAGGGTTAGTGCGAAATTTGAATTCAGATTTGAAAAGTTAAAAGGCAAATTGATTTTTATTCTTTTTGTCTCCAATATGATGATTGGGTGATCTTAAAAGAATAGAGAAAACTGCCCGAGAAAATGCTTTCCAATACAAGAAAAAGAATCCCAGATCAAAATTTAACTCAGGTTAGCTCTAATCGGCCTTCAAACAACTGGGCCCAGGGAATTTCCTTTAAAGCCATGTTTATTATTTAATACTTAATTTAGTTAAAAATAATTAATTTGTTCCTCTCTTTCCATAGCTCAGCTCAGAAGGAGAGAGTGTTGTCAGTCTTCAAAAGGCAGCTTGCTGTCCCTCTGCTTGGTAAACACCTACTTATAAGCCAGCCCTACCTGTTAAATTATTTAAGGGTCAGAAGCTTTTTACGCATTCACTTCTTTAAAAGTGGAAGGAAACTGGCCTGAGTTAGTTGCCGCAAAGACATCTGGGATTGTTACTGCGGGTGCTCTCCAGTCAGCTATTGGTCAAGTTGTTTGCCCTGTCCTCACTAACAGTGCCAGAAGTCTTTATGAAAGTTAACCTTGTTCATTTCCTACTCATTTCTAAAGTGGTAAATAGGCACAGCAACAGCAGTGGAAATTTCAGTTACTTGTTTAAAAGGAATTTGCATGCTTTGAAATTTTCAGGCATTGAGGCATCATTGCTCATTAGTCCATTTCTTATTAACGGAACTATAACCAGTGTTGACAATTTTCCCCATAAAGGCCAGAGCAGAGAGGTGACTAGTGTTATTACAAGGGCTAAAATTAATGTAAGAAAAAGAATAATAATTATTAGGCTTCTCAAAGCATATGTGAACATGTTGAATCTACCATAATACTAATTAAGCCCCAAGAAACAGTATGTGGAAAAAAAATATTGTTTATAAGTTTTGTACAATTAACATTTTACATTGTTGCCAGACCTTTTTGGCTGGTCAGCATCTTTAAGATATAATTCAATCTGGAGCTTTTAAAGCCTTTGATGTTATTCACTATAAAGGAAGAGATTGCTCACACCACATACTTTGCCAAAAACAAAAAAAACAACAACAACCACGACAACAAAAATGCCAGTTCTAGAGGTATTATCCTTTGTGAAAGGTACAATGTACATGTATATGTCTAACAGGACAGCCATAATTAACAAATAGTTTATGAATTCTCACTTGATCGATAATGCGGGTTGATTCCTTAATTTTGGTGATCTCTAGGGATGCAGGCCACGTTTAGAGAGTTTGAAGACTGGCTGGAGTACTCCGTCCCTGATGCAGTGAAGATAGCATATGACAAAGCCGTGGCAAAACTGGAGGAATGTCTGGCCCATGAAGATACACTGGTAATGTACATTGTACAGTTACAGCCCTGTTTATAGGATTTATTAAGACCTTTTTAATTAGGACATCTTTATTCAAGAGAATTAGTTATGAGAGTGTTATCATAAACAATTTTTATTATTGAATTTGGCTTTCGTTTGACGCGAAGAATTATGCAGATCGAGGAAGATGTTAACCACCTCGGCCATCAGCCTAGGTGGATATCATCCAAGATCAGCATAATTCTTCACATCATATGAAAGCCAACATCATAGTTGTTTTATTATTCATTCAAAATTTTCTAAGTTCTTAACAAGCTTACCTCTTCATAGACTTTCGTCAGAACTTTGGTCTATTTCTCGGCACAGTTTCAGGATATAAACAGATGTTTTTATTTAAATAATACTGTTATTTATGTTATTTAGGCCTCAGCACAGCCACCAAAGACCACTGAATATAAATCATACTTGGAATATGAACTGAAGAAAGGTGATCCAGCCAGGATACAATGTTTGTATGAAAGAGCCATCAAGGACAATTGCCTTGTAGGGGACATGTGGACTGAATATACCTCCTATTTGGTGAGGCATTTGAATTCAATATTTTGTAGAATCATTTGCATGTATATTTTACAAATTAATGCAGTTTTGTGAAATCTCACACAGTTTACAGCTATTATGATGTGTAAGTTCTCTGTGTAATAACAGGGAAAGATAAATATGAAATAAGGAAAACAAGGTCCCCGAAAAAAGTACTTTACTGTAATTGAGTGGCAGTGTATTCAGCATGAAAGTACTAATAAAATTGAGAACGCTATTTAAATGCATTCTTTGCTGGAGACAAGGCTGCCATTTTATGTTTTTTTCGTAGCTCACAAAGGTCTTGTTGTTTGCTGGACAAAGGCAGTGCCTTCACTTCTGAGTTACCAGTATTTTAAGACCCTGAGTATTGGTCAGGCCCCAGGATTGAATTAGTGACGTCTCGCATTGCAGTCAAGCACTCTTCTGACTGTGCCAGTCCTACTGCAGTAATGTGCTTCCTGCAGCACAACTCTGGAAAACCCAAACTGTACATCTATTTATGACTCTATGTTTCTCCTTAACAAACATTGTATGTAAGCCATCCAGGAAATTCTACCTTGGCTTTCTAGGAATACTTAAGTTGTACCCTGATTTATCCATTTAGAATTAGTGCACTTTAATTTCTTATTTCTTATTAGTACCAACCTTATTTTTTTTCAGGATTCCACTCTAAAGATAGCCACAGTGGTAATTCCTGTGCATGAACGTGCTGTTAGAAACTGCCCTTGGGTATCCCTGCTCTGGCAGAATTATATCAGAGCACTGGTAACAATAATTATGTTGTCCATCCATCCATCCACTGAATTCTATATTTTCTTTGGTCATCTGATCATTCAGTTAGTCACTCATTTTTTGTGTATTTGTGTTCCTCAATAATATATATCCGTCCTTTTAGATAAAGCATTTTGTGCACTTTTTAAATATATATACTTTATTGACACATAAGTTTGATTTTTAGGAATACCGTATTTATTCAACGTATCAGCGTATATTTCAAAATTACGTTTTTAAATCACTGACATCAATGTTTACGATAGATCATTTCGAAATATTGTGTGAAACAGAAAGGTGTTTTTAAAAAAGTTGCAGTGCCTCACCTTTCTTGCGGAGATAGAATCGTAACTGTGTCGATGATTTAATTTTCAAGAATTAGCAAGTTTTTCTTTTCTTATAATCCTTGAATAAATGCACATACTCTTGATTGGGTGCAGCATTAATAATTGGTAATTTTGCTTCCATCTGCGGTGTTTAATCAAGTAAATACAGTACACAAAGAGTTTTTACTCTTTTCTTTATTAGGAGCGCACTGGGCAGGATAATAACAAAGTAAAAGGTATTGCTGATTATTTGCTTTATAGCTGGAAGTGATTCTTTCTTTCCCTCTCTTTTGTCCCTGTAAGTCATGCACTTTTCATCTGATGTAATGTGTTTTGGTGTTTGTTTGTATAGAAACCCTGGACACAGCTCTTGGTTGTGGGTTTAGCACTAGTGATGATTACCTGCAGTTATGGCATTCTTACTGTGATTACATGAGAAGAAAGACTGATGACTGGACTGAAGGTATGCTGCTGCAACAAATGCATATTGCTTTTTAACAATTTTGTTTTCAGTCAGTGACACAGGCATCAATCAAAATATCTGAGTTCTTGCAACAATTCCCAGTGTTGGAACCTATGACTGTGAGTAACTGGACTCCTTGGGTACTTACATTTACAAATATAGGAAAATCAGAAATTCCGGTTGCAAAATCAAAATTTTCGCACCATTCCATTTGGGAGGCTTAAGAAAATATGGGCTGTGATGTGCGGTGATGCCATTTTTCTACGATTTTGAGTCTGATAAAAAGTACTCTCAGCCTGAAAGAATAACTTTATATTCAAAGTGGCTAATGTCACATGGCAATACACTGATTGACTGTGCACACGCATGACATTGACTAAATGTCTCGCTTGGCAAACGTCAGTCTTCAAAATATTGATTATTTCACTTGCTGTCAATTCATTCATTGTGTTTACTAACTACCTCATCATGCAATCAATTTTACAGATGGCCAACAGGTTAAGGAACTCAGAGAGACTTTAAAAACGGCAACGGAATATTTACAAAACTGTGAGTTTAGAATCAAACTATTCCTTGTAATTTATTCTTCGTTTTTTTTTCCCATTTGCACAACTTGCGTGACGTCAGTGGTCCCTGTTTCAGTCTACTATTTATTATTTATTTTATTTGATTAGCGTCAACCACAAAAATTATAATAGCGAACATCTTCAAATTTGAGTCAACACTATGAAATATTAGCCGAGGGGATTTGAACCAATCGTAAACAAGGAACATTTTTTTTATTTGCGTGATAATAGCCATTATAACAACTGAAGGGAGGGTTGGGATGTTCGTTCGTCTCTAGTCCCGACTCATTTTCCCCTTCACTTTCTTTCACCTCGCTCTTAACTCTTTCTTTATGATTGGCCTGCGAACCTAAATACGTACTAAAAAGTTATGTTTTTGACAGTTAAAAATTAAATTTTTCATGCACTTATATAAACTAATACAAATACTTGAAGACATAACTTGTTTACAATAATTTTATTCACTATCTGTTTTTTTTTTCAAACTTCAGCAGCCGCTGTAAGCGTATGCTTGTATGAAACCGGCATTATCAATAGAAACTTGCCGACCTGGCTCATGTTCTAACTTTCTTCTTTCGTAGATTTCGGCAAAGATGGTGATCCTACAAATCTTTTGGACAGATACTGGGCACGAATTGAGGTAAATAAATTGAAGGTATTTTTGTTTGCTTATTTTCTTAGACCCCTTACGAGTTGGTGTTAGTGTATTGGACTTGGCGTTAGTACTGAATACTCTCCTTAAAAGTAGGATTGGAGGCATCATTGTAACTGTCCATTCCTTGAAACTGTCAATTCGTTGGTTTCTTAGCTTATTAGTGAGTAAGGCGACGGTTTAGAAACAAGGATTGACCTAGTCAGTTAATGCTTGGCCTTCTGTGTAAGGAGTTTCGAGTTCGATTCCCAGATGTGATCTCAAGTCCTCGTTTTGACTTCCTTCCTTTCTGTGTAACTTTAGGTAGCTTTAAATTCCCTTAAAACGGAGCAAGGATGGAGAGTAGGGGCTGGGTCGCTAGGCCCATGCAGGTTTGTCAGTCAAATGGTGACTGTTACAAGATACCGACTGAAAAAACTGACCGCGAGATGTGTTAAACTTTTCTTAAGGACCACTTTCTTATCCTTACTGCACAGCATCGGGGTAACAAATGGGTTTCTGTTTTGCGTTCTCAAATATTACGATGAAAGTCATAACTATAATAAAATTCTCAAATCTGATTGGCTATCAACTGTCCTGATTTCAGCACTAACAGGACAGTGTAATAGGACGGTAAGCGTCATGCCTAAGTAATTGGACAGTATGCGCCATTGCGCGCGTGCTCATAAATGTTTTTTTTTTTCACTGCTAGCCAAGAAACTCTTAAAAAACTCTTAGAATTTCTTGTGTTTTAATTTTTTAAAAAGCCTAATTAAAAAATTTTGTTATAATTATGATTAATTGGTAACAGAACTTCGTGTCGTCCAATTTGGTCTGTAATCATACTCGTCATTAATTAAATCGGACTCCCGCTATGCGGTCGTTCGATTTTGTTAATCACTCGTATGATCACAGACAGAATTGGACTCCACTCAGTCCTTCAAGTTTAGCATTATGAACCGTTCCTCTCCGTTATCTTCATCTTAGGTTTCTTTATTCTAAGGTTGTCTCTCGCTGTTTCATTGGTTTTCTTTGTTTTCAATGATAGGCGTTTCACATCAAAAACATTACAGAATGTCAGAGAATTTGGGACAACGTAATCTTGCCAAACCATGGGCGAGAGGCAGAAATCTGGCTTGAGTACGCCAATGTGTTGAGGTCAGTTAAAAGTGATCTATTTATTTACCAGCTTTTCTGGACACAGGCCTGGCCAGAGGGAATGTGCACGAAAGGGACTCAGGCCCTATGCGAGGTGCCATCCCTCACCACCGGGTTCTACGACCCCTAATCTTTTCGAATAATGATATGGGTTCTTTTACGTCCCACAAGAACAAATCAGTGGAATTGCTGTGAGACGGGACCTAGGGTTTTTCGTCCTTATCCGAGAAGACTCAGTAGAAAGTCTAACTATTTGCAGATGTCATTACAAAGGCAGCACTTTCTTCTCAGTTATTTAAAGACCCTGAGTGTTGGTCCGGCTGGGGTTTGAACCCGCGACCTCCCCAGTATTTTTGTAGGTACACCTTCCATCTTTGAATGTCCTATACTTAGACATATTGGTCTTTATTGTAAAAACATTATAATAGATGTATTACACATAGACTAAACTTTATTATGATATCATTTTTTAGGCGATCGGAATAAATATCACGTGACTATAACGTCACAACAGTTAAAGCTCTAAAGCGAATTTCTGCCCTTATCGGCATTTTCTTTGGAAATGCTTTACGCTACGCTGCTGCAATTAATTAGTGTACTATAAAATCCCCGGATTTCGTGTCCATTGAGACCTTTTAAGTTGTCTAACGTAGGCACAAAATTGAGTAAATATTGCAGCAGTGTCATAGATCTGGCTAAGTTTTTGCCATCATTTATTCATAAAATCACAGAAAGCTGTCCTCTATTCTTTCCGCAAACTTGGACACAAAATCACGATTTTCCAACTTGGTACAACGTGGCTTAACTCATTGCCGTAACGCGCGATCTACCAAATAAAAAAACAACGCTCCTAAACTTCCATCATTCCACAATGATTCTTTAAAATGTTATCCAAATCACCTCTAAAACAGCCGAGATATGAGTGTTTTAAAAGATGCAGCACGAAGAAAATTTTGCTCATAGATAGGTGTCTATCTCTAAACGAACGAAAGAGGAAATATAACTCAGTATAAGCAACTTATGGTTACGCTGTTTGGAAATAAACCTCTTGTTTTGTCGCGCTCCTAAGGCCCTATGTCTTTATAGATCCCAGTAGTTTTGCAGCAGTAGTATAGCGCGCGCCGAATTGATTCTTTTTTGCGTAGGAATGCCTTTAACTTGCGGAGGAATACATTAACGTCGATGACTTTGTAGCCTCTTGTCTTTATCTCATGAATAAAATGCGAAGGAATCTCACGCAGTCTTGGGTTAAAAGCATTATAAATGTTTCAGATGATTTTTTTGGATTTGGTTGTAGTTTGTCCCGTGCGTGTTCAATAAACAGTGCCTCATTTCCAGAAAGGCCGATAGCACCATCCGAGATTATGACAAGCGGTTATGGAAGCGAATATTAATAACAAAGTACTGTTATGCACATTGCATTGAATGTACTCCTATATCTTTGGATATCTTGTTCCAACCAGGTCCGTTCGTGACATTAAGAAGTGTCGTAAAATTCTTCAACGAGCTGTGCAATCAGCAAGTGATAACCCTGAAATGGTGATCCAGGCCCTGCTCAGTTTTGAACGAGAGGAAGGTGAGTACAGCCATGCACTATAGTGAAACCTGAATAAACTTAAGTTACAGCTATTTCTAGACTTTGCTAGCACTCGTATTTTACCGAAAACTTGTCCCGCACTAAGCTGAGATCAGGCTCTACTTTCATTTTTCTGGGTAAATAGATTCCAAGCCGGCAAGGCGAATCGAAAAGTCTCTCATTTAGTACAGCACTTTAGTGCTTGCGAATCGACTGTATAACAATGATTGTTGCATCACTTGTAAGTGCATTCATGTGATTACCGTGATATCAGACGGACCTTAAACGCAACACCAGGGCCTTCGAGGCCACATATCATGCATATCAGTTGGTACAACATGGGCATCCTAAGAATGTGAACAGAATCAAGAAAAATCTTGCTATACAGTTAAAAGTGTGCCGCTGACCAAGAATAAGCGGCTTTTGTGGGCCGCATCAAGCGTTTTCATTTTCTTGTATGTTTATTCAAAAGCAAAATATTTCCTGCTCATCGTTTTCTGATGTACAATACACCTGTCTGGTCAGTAAGCGTGCTTCTCTTTCCACGGTTGTCTGTTATTCACAAAGACACTATTGACAAAGTAGCTGTTACTGTCTGAAAAACGTGGTTCTATCAATGTTTGGGCTTATTTCAGGAATCGAATTTTCGAGCAACTGAACCCTAAACTGTGCTTTGTTGGTCCTAGGAACCTTGGAAGACTGGGATGCTGCTTTTTCAAAATGCCGTGTGCAGCTTTTAAGGGTCAACGAACGACGGCAGAAGGTGAGAAAAGCTACACAAATTTGTCCTTTGAAAACAACGCAAGTAAAAATGTAGGGAGTTTTTCTCTGCTCCACGTTATTTCTTTTTGTTAATATCTCACGATTGTCACAATTATTTTTTTCCAGACATGTCACAAAAATCAGGCAGTTAGACGTCGCTACAATTAACCAAGTCTTTTAGCGGGTATATTAGGTGATGTTAGTCAGCCGTAGGAACTTTGTGACTTGTTTTAAAAAACGTCAGTTTGGAACATGTCGGGGACTACCTTTACAGATTACGAAAAATAAAACATGAACCGTTGACATCAGCTCGTAACTAAGTGAAAATTTAAGGAGTTAATTTAAAGTATCGGATACTGTCGGACATTATCATTAGTCGTGATTTTCCTGGTTAAAATTTTGACACCGTGACCTGTTTTATATCTGTTTAATTCTTAAAGGCTGCTGAAAAGCAGGTTGTTCGTGAAAAGGCTGAACAAGAAGCTCAAGAGAAGAGAAGAATTGCAAATGCTGAGAAAAAAGCTGCGAAGAAAGCGGAACAGAAGAAAGCTAAGTTGGAATTGAAAAAAAGAAAGGTGACTGAGATGGTTTAATATGATAACTGAAGAAACTGAGGCGAGCAATCTACATATTGAGATCCAACTTGCGACTTCGTGCTATTTCCCAACTGTTGTCAGAAAATTCTAAAGAGAACTGTTCTAAAACCAAATGCATCACAATGCTTCATGATAACTGTGTTATGGAGTGTTTTCTAAGCAACTTTTTCATTTTTATTGAAAACCAATATATTTCACTGTTTTCAAAGCATTACTCGTCCACGCGTAGCGTTGAGTTGTTGTATCCGTCCATAAGGACAGTTTTCCGTCTGGAAGAAGTTTTTTTCTTTTGTCCAGATTTGACTTCATCTGAAAATTCTTCCTCTAATTCTCAAGAATCACTGTTTGGTCGACATAAAACTCCCACCAAGCCCTTTTGCGCCCTATTGTAACGCAGATCGTACTTACTCATTCATTAGGCTGTTGACCAAGGTGTCACTGGAGAAAAGAATCAGAAATCAAAGCCGAATGACGAAGATTCTGGAGAACCTGCCCCTAAGAAACCTCACGGTAAGATTACAAAGCTCACTATTTTTTATTTATTCATTCTTTATTAAATTTTTTAAAACGCGATTATGACAACTGGTAAAAGTAATATAGTATTTCAGAAAGCTGTTAAAAAAGCCTCACATTCTTTGCAGTGAAAAACATTTTTGGTCGATTTTGTTTGTTATTGAATTTTTGGTGTTGTAATGGAGGGAGAGGGTTGCTATGTCCGTGGCGCCCCAACGGTCACCATGACTACGGGATAGGTGCAAGGTGCATGCACTAAAACACTCAAATAAACTGACGTTAAAGATGTTTGCTCCTTCGTCTGTCAAAAGTATCCCATTTGAGAATATCTAGTGCTGACTCTCTTTACTTCACTGACCTTGACCTCTCGCGCTGTTTCTGCCTGAGTGGATAAGGCGTGAACTCTTTTAATACTTGTAATTTCTACCTTTTGTTTCCTGGTTTGTAAGTTTTTTTTTTTCATTTTAGTTGACATGGAAAGGATCGATTCCTCTACTTCTCAGGAGACAACACATGAGCAGACATCGACCACAACGAAACGCACGCATGACAGGTTAGGATGCACTTTAAACAGTCGAGCAAAAAAAAATGCACTCTACTATTGCTTTGTGTTCTTTTTCCTTTTTAGTTTTGATAGCTTCTTCTTTCTGGTTGCAACCAAGGGATGAGGGTTAACTCAATCTACTGTTTCGTTCCCATTGCACTCTTCCTTTATTGGTTATTCTTCTTTCCAAACCTTTATGAGCTCGCCATCAGTCTCTAATCCAACAGTATTAGTAACAGCGACTAAGAAGAGTAATGTTGAGATCTCTTTAGGTAAAGCCACCTACCAAACTGACTCGCTCAGGTAGCAGCAGATCAGAAGTCCTGAACCATTTAATTACAGTTTTCTTCTTTTTTTCTTGCTTCAACTAACTTTTGCAACCTTTTTTAAAAGTATTCATTAACTGTACTTTTAGTGTCATATATACGCACATGTCCTTTATAAAGTTTTCCATTTTGTTTTTTTTTTTCTTTTTGTAGCACAAAAGATCCCAATACTGTATTTGTCAGTAACCTGCTGTTTTCAGTTGATGAAGAGCGTCTAAAGGATGTTTTCTTACCGGTAAAGATCACGTAGTAAATCTTAAAAACTTCCCCATTCGTTATGTACTCCTGTTTAAAGAACAACGTTTTATCAACTACTGAATAATATTGTAATTAGGTTTTAAGGGTGTTTAACTCTTTTATCAATTTAGCTTTATCTATTACAAGTTTATAGGACAGATCAAAAAATTTTTTTAGTTTCTATAGTAAATAAAATGTGAGTTGTAAATACGCAGTTCAGCCTTTGGGCTTCAAAACTATTTATCTTCTATGTATCTCTCTACTTTTATGTGTCTTTCTCTTGATAATCAAGTTTTCAATCGGAAGCAAATGAATTGGCAAAGTAAATTGGCCATTGCACTGACGTTTCGAGCGATAGTTCTTCGTCAGAGCGCATACATGTCAAAGTATCGTAGGTTGTGTGTGGTTTATAAACCGAAGATTGCAGCTATGGTATTGCTTGAAACATGCTAACGTGTTAAACCAGAACAAATTAGTTGAATGAAAGGTGTTTGTTGATCGCCGTGTGGTGAGTGAGAGTTAGGTCCGTCCGCTCCTCTCAGCTTTAGCGTGGAATTGAACACTTCATTAGACACGGTTTATAGTACGGGAACCGACAGTACTCGTGTTTCACATTTTTTAACTTTTACTAGATTGTAGTCCTGGCTAAGGAAGTAAACATGGAAATATTTATATGATAAGTCTAGCGCAAGAGCTTTATCCTCTCTTGGCCTAGAGTGCATGGTAGTTCTAGTTCTTAGCACTCATTGCCAGGAATTCAAAGATGTTCTAGTCATGTTTACTCTAATTCTTCTACAATGATTATCAAATGGCTAATAGTGACATAAATCGCCTTCCTTAATTATTTACAGCTAGGTGAAGTAGTTGAAGTTCGACTAGTAAGGAATCAGATTGGAAAATCTAAAGGATATGCTTATGTCGAGTTCAAGAATCAGGTAACAGGACACTGGTGTTAAAAGGCCTTTTCCTTTCTTAACCTTTTTTGTCTGAGGACGTATTCGTTTGCAAAAAGTTGTAGCGTAATGCAATTGTATCTTTTACTGCTTCAATCTTCAATCGACTGTATTTTTTTAATTGAAGTCATCAGTGGAAGCTGCTTTATCCATGGACCGAACTAAGTTGGAGGGAAGGCCCATGTTTATCTCTCCTTCAGTGGACAAGTCTACAAACCCTACTCAGTTCAAGGTAGAATATTACTGACACCTGTTGATTGTAGCAGATATATATTATTATTATTATTATTTATCTATTTATATATTTACTTTTGACTTTCATCGTGTTTTTAAACAATCAAAACCTTCATTTTGATTGATTGATTCTAATGTGGCCCGTGTCTTTTTTCTTCATAGTTTCCCACATCACTGAACAAGAAAACACTGTTTGTCTCTAATCTGCCGTTCGACGCTAAAGAGTCAGATCTAGAGGAATTGTTTAAAGGGGTGAGATTTTTGCATACTTTACTGATTTAATTTAGTTGACTATCGGTACACCAAACATAATGTACAGGACAAGTCTGCTGGTGGGGACCGGACCAGTATTCAGGGTCTTAAAATAACTGGAAAATGAAGGTACTCCCTTTGTCTTGCAAGCGGCTGGACTTCGCGTGGCTCCGATGACCACGTAAAATTGCTGGGTCCCGTAAATACATTGACACTCAAATAAAGTTCATTTTTTTTATTACAGCATGGTAAAATTAACGAAATACGACTGGTGACCAACCGAGCTGGAAAACCCAAAGGATTCGGATACATAGAGTATGAACAGGAGGTAAGTGAGACCGCTGGATCCTTGTCATCCACCTCTGTTTTCTCCTCAGTGTGTTTCTCTTTCCGATTCTCAGGTGTTACTTGGGGTGAAGTCCTTTAAATTGTGCAAATTGCTTTATCGTGCCGGATCTGTGTGTGGAAACATCGCATACGAACGGATTTGTGTTTTGCCTCTGATTCGGAGAAACTAAAGACTAATATGTAAATTTTATGAGATAAGAGCGATAACTTAAAACTATCAAACGTAAGAATCTTGTATGTAATTTACAGGGGGCTTTGTTGACACTTCCATCCTTTCAAAGGACTTTCCTCATTTGCACACTTGTTTGCGATGCTATACTAGATACACGTTGAATTGCCTGAGTAATCTAATTTAAGCCAGTCCTGTAAAGAACTTGGATGGAAAAAGTTGTCAAAAGAGGTTAACTCTCTGAAGATTTCAGCATGTAGAAGATTAGGGTTAATTCGCACTGTTACTAATGGAAGTTTGTTAGGCTCGAAACTCGGAGATTTTTTTGTTGGTCCGAAATACCTCGTGTTTTAATCAGACAGGGGCGTCATCCGCCATATTAGCGTTGGATGGAAGTCAAATGGGAGGCAGGCAGATTTCGGTTGCATTATCAAATCCACCAGCTAGAAAACCCAGACAGCCTGGAACCGAACAGCAACAGCCCGGGAAAGAGCAGCCAGGAAGGTAAGAACGGTTCACTATCTATGAATAACTCCATAAGCCTTTAAGAGACCTCATACGTATAGAGCTAGTCCTGTAATTCTGGGAGGGTGGGGAGGGTAGAGTGCTTACAGCAGCAGCTGATAAAACAGCAAGTTCATAACTGATCATGTCCATTTTGTTTTTCAGTCGTGGCCGTTCACGAACCCAGTTGCAGCTCATTCCCAGGTCTCTTCAGAAAGCCACCTCGTCGGTGCCAGGTCCTTCAGCAAAGAGCTCGACTGCAGCAAGTGAGGAAAAGACCGAGGCTAATGGTGCCAGCCAGTCGTCAGAGCCGGCTAAAAAGGGTTTTACCAACGAGTATTTCAGAAACCTCATGCTTAAAAAGAACTGAAAACCAATCTCGAATATTGAAAAAGTATCCATTATCTGTGATTTATACTAGCACCCGCTTGAGTTGTTCGACTACAGCAGCGAAACTCAGAAACTGCTACATGACATGAAGCAAGCAAATCCTGCATTTTCTTTGGACTGACTACATCACGTTAAAAGAGAACTTCTACGGGCTTAAATATCTGACAGAAAGATCGCGGTACAAATTTTGATAAATGGCAGTCTTAGAAATGAACAGAAACTGTCCGTTGACCCTCCTCCTCGTGATTTCTTCAAACTGTAGAGTTGTGTAGGTTTTTAAGTGTAAAGGAAGGAAACTAAGATGGTAAAACGTCTGAAAGTTTTAAGATCCTATGTATCGAAGGGACACTGACCCTGCCATGTTTTTTATAAGCCTTGTGTTGACTTGTGGTAAAATGATTTTAGTAAGAGCTAAATTGAAGAAAATATATAGTTTTTACTGATATAAATGCACAAAAATGAAAGTGTAGTGAAGTGAAAATAAATGAAAAGGCAAGGAATCTGCTTTACACCTTTGACGGCCTGTTCTGGGGATCTCTGACTTACCCATTCCATTGTGCCATGATTGTGCCAAGAGAGATTTCCTACTAGATCAATTTCAATTGGAAGAAGTTCCTTTTTGTCCGGTCTCTCAGTTTGCCTCACGTTGTTAACCGGAACTTTAATTCACCACTTGCCCAGTTTGTGTCCTGTGGACCTTGTTCAGTGCCAGCAGGAGAAGCTGCTTCTGCAAATATTCATATCACTGTTCATGAAAAGTGTGGCATTGTACAAGAAGTATGGTGCACGGAGAAAGAAAGAAAAACAATTAGAACACTCTGAAATATCGTTCCAGCGTTTTTTGAAACCTTTTCTTAATAAATGACAATGCATCTTTTCCTGATATTTCCCGCTGTTCTAAGTTTGGCAAAGAATGGATAAAATGAAATGCACCCCGCATTGAATAATAAGCATGTAGTTTTGAGGATCGATTTTCAAGCTCTCGCTAGTGCCACTCCGGTGTCTCTGCTCTATATGAGCTTCTTCAAATGCTGATGCTATTTGGAACCATGAATCGAGGAACACATAAACAAGCCATCCTGATTTGGATACTGCTGAACTTTGAATGCGGTAAGTGGTGACAGGTCATTTCTTATACAGTTTTTCGCTTATTAGCCGGCAGTGATGAGCCGACGATTGAATTCAGAATTTACATTTTCACTACGTAAACCGACTGTGTTATATTTTCCTTTAGTAACAATATTTTAATGAGTCTTTTGTAGACTATATTTAATGATTTTACATACCCCTCTGCCCAAATTGGTTATTTTGGGGAGACAGGGGCTAGAAACCTGGGAGAATAGGGGGAGGGAGGTGGGAGAGCCGAACGAGCGAGAGAAAGGGGGAGAATTATGCAAGAATGCTTACTATTTCGGCGCAATCGAAAAAGGGCTAAAGGGAGAAAGCCAAGAAAAAAGAAGCAGGAACCGGAAATACAAGGTGTTCTGTTCGAACACCAAAACAACTTCTCCTCTTGATAGCAATAACGAACAAATCTTACAGACTTCTGACTACAATTTTTTCGAGAGCGAAAAGCACATGTTATGACACCCCATAATACTAACTCAACAAAATGTCCCGGGTAGGGTCATAACATTACAGTTCTAGTCTCACTGGGGGTCAAGACGATCTACCGCTGGAGGTTTGGATCGCCTCGGGTAAAGTTTAGCGTGCGAACGGGTTGGACCGGCAGGGTTAGCAGCGGAGTATTTTTACAAGTGTTATGTGATTATCGTCTGCTTTATCACTTACACTAATAATAAAGTAGATGCAGATGTAGTTATACCCGCAACAGTAACATTTTTAATTTAACCCACAGCGCTAATTCCCAATGGTCCAAAAGCGCTTTACATAATAAAAATAACAACAAAATCCTAAACCTACAAAACTGCAAAACTACATTGTCATTCTATAAAAATTCCCAATGGTCCAAAAGCGCTTTACATAATAAAACTAACAACAAAATCCTAAACCTACAAAACTACATTGTCATCCTATAAAAACATCATCATTCTATACGACAACATCATAACCAATTTTAAAAAGCCAAGTCTTGAGCTTAGATTTAAAAGAAGAAAGGGAATTACAAGATCTAAGTTCGAATGGAAGTGCATTCCAAACAGAAGGTGCAGCAATAGTAAAAGACCGGCCACCATAAGTTTTAAGATTAAATTTAGATGTAGAAAGTAAAAATTGATTGGAGGATCTAAGAAGTCTACCAGGTGTGTAAGGCTTGATGAGATCAGTGATATAGCTAGGTGCAGCACCATGAAGTGCCTTAAATGTAATTACTGGAATTTTGAAAGTTATCCTTTGTTCAATTGGTAGCCAATGAAGTTAAAAAAGCATCGGCGTAACATGCTCATATCTACTAGTAAGGTGAATAAGCCTAGCAGCACTATTTAGGACACTCTGTAAACGTTTCAAGATACATTTAGGTTGACCGTAGAGCAATGAGTTACAATAGTCGATCCTTGCAGTAACAAAGGCATGAATTAGAGTTTTACATGTATCGTAAGAAAGAAACTTGCGAATCTTAAAAATATTGCGTAAATGAAAAAACGAAGACTTGCAAACAACAGTTTTCTTCTTTTTTTCTTTAAAACTGGTTAGTGTAAGACACAAAATCTCAGTATACATTGCCTTGTCCATGTGCGGGAGGGTCTGATTACTTGCGAGCTTTTTCCAGTCTCGTGAGATTTAATAGTTATGAGTTATTTATGAGAATGTGGTTTTCGTTTTTTTAGCCTTCACCAGGAGCGATGCCTCCTTTTGCTTCAAAAAAGCGACGCATTATAATGTTGTTCTCGAGGGAAAGCTAAAAGCTGGTATTTACACACCTTGGGAGCCAGACCCCAGTGAAGTGAGTCACATGACCATAGACAGGTGCACAGAGCATTGCTGTAGAAATCCCGATATTGATGTTGTCTTTCTGCTGGATAGGTGAGAGAGAGTGAGCTGTTTCATGCGCATGTCATTTGTAACGTCCTAGTTTGCTTAATTGAAAATAATGTGGGGGATTTTTGTAAGAAAAAATATCGTTCAAGATGACATACCGGTGGCAGTACTTGGCTTTACCGCTGCAGGATTAGCTCAGTCTGTAGAGTACTCGACTGCAGAGCGGGAGGTCGCTGATTCGAATCCCGGGGCCGGACCAATACTGCCTTTTCCCTACAAACAGCTAGACCTTCGCATGACTCGGATGACCACGTAAATTTGCGGTCTCGTCTCCACTTGAGACGTAAAAGTAGTGTCCTTAATTGGCACGTTTTGCTAAATACATTGACACTCGACTAAAGTGCATTTGTTTCACGTAGGGACACAGATATCTTCGTAATACCTTAAGGGCCGGGGCATTGTGGGTTTTTTGGAGGAATGATGTTGACTTGAGAGTAACATAAATGAAGTTAGAAACGATATACACCAACCGTGATGATGGACTATCTGGTATTTGTAAACTAATTATTCACTTCATATTTCAATTTTCAACAAATTTCCAAATCCAAAATTTTATAGACCCTCCCATCCCCTTATTTTTATACATTTAAGACATTCGAAAAATCATCGAAATATTCTCAAAACATTATTGAATTAAGGATCGACTCCAAAATAAAAGGGTCATTTTTGATCGAATGAAATCTCGGCGAGATATTTAACGAAAAGGGCTGAAAGAGACGAAAAATGATGCTTTTACCAAACTTATCCCCCTAATTAACACTTCTAATACTGCACTGTAAATTTCCCGTACGCTTTACGGTTTTGTAGCGAAAGATGCTCACGCGACTCATTTAAAGCCTTTTATTCTTAACAGGTTTTCAGAAAGATACTGCTTCTGTGTTAAGTGTCATTCCGATCATCTGTGCTTCTTAAAGAAGATTACACCTCCGCCATCATTTACACCAATTACTGTCACTCTCACAAAAAGTAAGTTATCCGCTAAACAATTCTTAATATAAATATTTGACGGAAGATCTCCATTAGTTCGAAAATACCTGTTGGAAAGTGACAACAATCTTCCCACCCTGATACAGTAGATTTGTCACCCTGGCATTGAGGAAACTCTGCTACCACACCCTTCCCACAGATATTTTTACTACCCAGAATCCGGGTGGTCACGTGATCAGGTCCGACCAATGGGTCTCTCCACCCGACAATCCGCCTACAAGAAAGGAAAAGGAGAGAGAACCTGGGTACGAGGTTAACTTGAGCTTGCTAAAACGACTTCCAAAACTGATTTCTTGCGTATTTTTCTTGTCGAGGGCAAGTTGACTTAATACTAGAGATTGGTTGACGGCTTCGTCATTTTGTTGCTTTGACTATGAATGTGTAAGTGAATATGTCGAGCACGTCCTCACTGGAAAAAAAAATCGACCCAAGCAAAGCTTAAAAAGTACAAAAGGTTTTTGATATTCTTATGTTGTATGCTTTTGTTTATGCAGGTTTATGCTGCGTGAACTCCAATCTTAATACTTTCTTTTTCAGTATTAATACATACAACATAACGAAAGCAAAGTGTTTTCAAATATTTCATTATTTATGTCAAACGTTTTTGTTCGGTTGACAATGGAAATATTTTTTTCTAAGACAATGCTACATCATGCTTTGTTGTAGTTGTTGTTGTTGATTCTCTTTAAAGTTTTGAAACATCGGAGTAGGCCAAACTATCAACACACTTTGAAGTTCTCAAGTTTTCACCCTTCAACAAAGTTGGTTAAAATTAAATCATTAAATCACTTTGTCTATTGTTTCAATTACGGTGCCTGTTTGTTAAAGTGATAAAGCTTCAACATTTTTTCCTTTTAAAACTAAAATAACAGGTAATGCTTTCATTGAATTTATGGATGCAGGTAATTGTTTATATTGAGTTTAATTGTTTTCTTCGCGTTCTCTCTTTGTCGTCGTCGTAGTTTAAAGATTATTAGTTTGAGTGCATTCTCTTTTATTAAGTTAAACTTTATGGACAATTTTTTTGTACAGACTCTATTTTCTTAAAAATCGATCGTTTGGTCGACTTCTTTCATTAGAATTTTTGCCAGACATCACACATTTCTGTCATTCATTCAATCCGATTCGGACAACTGATAAAAATGTGTTCATATAACTGAGCTATAATGAAGTTGTTTTGAAACTAGGCATCGCATACAAATTATTAATAATGAAAATTTTATTGGCTAGCGATTCAAACACAGTCTTGACGTCGTTTTGCTAGTGATTATATTTTTTAATTACACCACTGTGAACTGACATGTTATAAACTGAACGAAACCTTTACTTCAAGGTTGAAAATAATGAATTGGTTTTAACATTTACTTTACCGTAAATATTTTCAAGGCTTTTATTGTCTAGCTGCTATAACTACATGAAAATAATCTAACGGCGACAATTAGATTTTTCCGTCAGTTGTTTCATTTATCATATTTTGGTTAGAAAAAAAAACACGAAGTCTTCAGAAAGTTCATGAATACAAGTCGTCGAGCTAAAGCTGAGGGCTCAGTAGCCATTACATGGTAAGTTGATGAACTATTTCTTAAAAATTTAGAAAAACAAAAAAAATTAGCGTTTTAGTTTAAATTCCATTACTGAGGTTTAAACTCTTACAGTGTTTATTCGCGGGCCTGGTGGTGAAAATTACCTTTTATCTGATCTGTTTACTAGTGATAGTGCGGAATACTTGTTACTCATTTCCGTTAATCTACAATTTTCCGTTATAATGCACGAGATGTAAGGATATATTAAAAAGCCTTTTGAACTTGTTTTACTGAGAACTTGTCGCAGCAACTTGTCTAGCAGTTTAAAATGTCGGGAATGCCCGATCTGTTTTGTTAGGGACTGTAAGGAGACTAAGATTTAATTGCAAAAGTTTCTATTTATAGATTGCGCCTTGAGTTAAAAGCGCATCCTTACCTAAGCACGCCTAGGCTGTAGCCATGATATGTTTTACTCCAGGTAGCTTCGAACTGACGACAGTCCCACGGGTTTGTCGAGTGTGCGAACAAACTGCAAGCGAATTAAAAGTAATTGGAGCCGTTTGAAAGATGACGACCAGACGGAAAGTAACAGCAAAATCAGGGAGCTTTTAAAAAGCATCCACGACGACGGCGTGGCAGCGAGCTAAAAAAGTGAATTTGCACCCTTTTATTTTTATCGCGTTTATTTAGCCTTGCTTAATTTGCCAGATGCAGGCAATTTTTTCCGGCGTTGATTTTTTAAGGACTGTATATAAGTTGAAAAAAGTAACCATGACAAAATTCGTCTCCCTATGTTCACGTCCTTTATAAAATGTGGCATTAGGAATTTTCATGCACGCCGTCGTCGTGCAGTAGACGTAAAAGAAATACTGTACGTACCAAAAAGTGTTATGCCCTGATGAACTGTCACCGCTTAAGGCCGTCGTTCGAACTATCGCGGTACTGCAAATAAAGAGTATATAGCCAGACTTGAACAGTAACGGAAACTACGTGTTACTCAACTGATTTTTTGGTACCTCTCAGTGGATTTGAACCACGCCCCAAAAAGATACATTCTGATACCTTTTCAGGGATGTTTTCCAAACTTTACGACAAGCCTCCCTGTCATTATTAGGAGCTAGAAGTGTACCCCTTCCTGGGGATCTTCCTTCCTTTTCATCTTCTTGTTTTTCTTTACCAACCTCCCCTAGGCTCGTTTGCTCGCTCCAGTCTCGACATTCTTGACCGCAACTGAAAAACTGCAATTAGTCTACTTTGAGTGTTATCAATAAGCATAAAATTTGGGCTACTTCTCAGCATAGTTCCGCACAGTTACAGACAGATACTTGACCATACTTGTTAACTGGTATTGGTAAACTACTCTTATTAGTTTATTATCATAATCAGCACAACCGGCAAATTCCAAAAGAAAGAAGATAGATTCCGTTTTTGGTTGATACATTTTAGAGTAAGCTGTTATTTGAATGATCACCGAATTGGGATTTCGACGTCCCTAACTGAATTGTGTAGTTAAACCATGTTAGTATTTGGCACAGTATCGTGTCTTTTTTACAGACTGAAAGGTCATACTGAAACTTCTTCCTAACGCGAGTTTTACTTTCAAAGTTTTCACGCACAGTTGGGACAAATCAGATCAAGTTAAGTGTTCTTAAATCTCGAAATTGGACAACATGTTCTATGAAAAAAGAAAGATGTTGAAGTGTAGCAGTATGCGACATTGGTCGCGTGCAGCCACAAGGCCAGTTTTGTTATCTTCACAGCTTCTGATAAGATTTGGTTTGCTGCACCCGTATCTTTTTATATCGACTGTGATGAATTTTCTTATTCGGAGTAACATTTTCAAAAAATGCTATCAACACTTATGGTCAAGCTGTTAATTACAGTATATTCTTATTGTCAGTCAGATAACAGATAAATCAATCAAGAATTTTCCTAACAGTTGACGTTGCAGGGGTTTCCAATCTGCACAAATAAGGATGGTGGAGTAGGAACTCTTCCTTTCGTTTTTCATTTAGATTCTAAGGAAATGCATGCGAAACGCGCCTCTGCGGCAGGTATTTGAAGTAGAATCAGTGCCACGAGTAGAATGCAAGTCTGTTGGTCTGAGAATCAGACTAGGAACTTGATCGAGCTGGTCCCCAATTTACACCTTCTATTTCGCCACCAACCATTATCACAACATGGTAGCCCCTGTTTGAATCCTACGCTAAGCCGCTCACTTGCTGGGATTTCATAAGTGTTGTGTTTGAGTTTATGATGTCCACCTCACTCCTATCTCCACTTTTGAAGGAATTCTTTATTATTATTTAGTGGGATTTTATTCACTGTGCAGCGAAAATAGGTCTATTGTAATAAAACTACTAGTTAATGCAAGTAGCGTATTTCTTTCGTAAGTACTTGAAACTTTCTTCGCAACGCTTTTAGAAATATACCTTAAAAATCAACATTGCCCTTTGTAAACGCTTAGCAACCTTCAATAAAATATGATTAAAAAATCAACAGGATGTCGATTAAGTTTCAAACTCTGAATTGTAACTTCTTTAGTTTCTACATTCTTTCGCTCTCTACTCGACCTCGGACAAATCCACTTCGGTCTGTTAGCACTTAAAAGGAATACTGATTGCCTCGCAATTGAGTGACTCTCCTTTTATTGGAAGGCGAACGTAAGTATAAAATAGCTTTTCTTTGTCGTTTCTTCTCTAAATCTTAAAAATTTTCCTTACAGCAAGAGAGATAAAAGGAAAGAGAAAGGGGCAAAAGACAGCCACAAAACGTTTTTCCTTCGTCCATTAATTTGCTAGTTGTACACCGGTTACTCTCACTTGGTTTCTAGTGTTTTAGGTATCAATGCACAATGTAAATATTTTGTAGAGCAAACCGCTTTTTGTTTGTAGAGTCAATGTCGATTCGCGACCATGTTTTGCTTTTGTGAAATAGACTAAGCTTTCAAAACACTGGGTGTTTACAGCTTGTTACTTAAGGAAAAAAGCTGCTTATTCGTTCATTAAAAGCCATCATAAGTTATTTATGTGCTTTGCGGTAAGTAGACGGAGCAAACAATCCCTACAATTGAACAAATGACGCTCCGTTCTCCTACGCATTCACTTTTCTAGTGAAGACTTTCTTATTTTCTTTTCTCAGGCATTTCTAAGCTTTCTACCACTACGGCGCCTTTTTCGGATACCTGGACTTTCACGAGGACCAAACCTACAAAATCTAGTACCAAAGTAAGTAACTCAGTACATCTTTGCTGACTCAGTGTAATACTCGTACATTTCGTTTACAAACGCGTTATAACAAGTAAAGTAAGAGAGAAAAAACTCTCGAGAATTTTTGTCCTCGTTTAGCCCTAACTATAAGAACTAAATTTTTGCTCTTTAAAGTAATTTATCTTGTAGTGAATTCTTCGATAGTTAACGTGTTGACTGATAAAACTGTGATCGAATGAAAATGATGTGGCGTCAATTATTTTCTTTTTATTGCTGATTCTTGACGCACTTAAAGGCATTGATAACTAAAAAGGATAATACATACTTTGAATACTCACGAAGTTTGAGTTTCTAAAGAAGTAAACGCAATACTCTCGGTTTTTATAATTTTTACTTAAAATAAACTGGGGTCAAGACAATTTTGAAGATGATCGATCGCTGCCTGGGATCATTTTCAGTAAGAAAAGGGAGTGAATAAATAAAGATCGTTTTTGGACTTGATAAGTTTCATGTAATTTCATTTTTTAATCCAATATGACTGTGGAGGTCAACGGCAGACCAAAAGATATATCATATTCCCATTTAGCCACCCTTCCTCCCCCTGATTCTGTCTGTGTGACCCCCCCCCCCCTGCTCAAGAATTGTCGTTTAAGCAGATCACTGCCAGTGATAAGAAGACCAATTGTCGTTCAATATGATGATGGTAGGAAACAATCTTTCTACGTACTCAAAGAATGTATGGCATATTAAGTATCTTTTATTGACCGTTCATTAACAGATAAAGGAAAACGTTCATTTTCTTTTGGTAAAAGCTCGTCTTTTGATTCCGCACAATAAGCATGTTCCCATAAAGAGTCTCTATTTCCATGCCGTTTTCGCTTTCCTAAGTCACTCTAGAGTGTGTTTTATTCGCGGTTCTTTTTGTGCATGAAATGGTTTTTAATTCATTGACCTGGTTGTTAGTGTTCAAGCAGTCTCTTGAAAACGCAGACTGAAACAACAGCGACGGATAAGAATCAACTAAACGACCAAGCCGTGACACTCGAGAATCGCTAATTTACTAATCTGCAAAATCATAAATCAGCTCGAAGTCTATCTGGATGTGAAGTACCGAGTTAATGAGTGAACAGAGGAATATGGCGTATTTTTCAGAAAACTCTCTCACATGAAGTCTGTTTCAGGCTCTCAAAGATTGAGAAGAAGATGAAGTTGAAGGTCTCCTCTCTCTCTGTCCCTCCAGTTCTCACCCTTTTTTAAAATAATATTCCTTTTTCTTCACCTTCTGACACCCTGTAACCAGGCATCATATACGGGATATATAACACTGCTGACTTTTCATTGTCGTTTTTTATCAGTCCTCCACCGTCAAGCGCGAGCAAACAGAAACAAAAAGAACAACGGAAAGAACCGAAGATGTCGCGACAACCTCCGGCAAGACGACGAGTGATCATGGACTCGGACGAAGAACTGGGTCAGAAGGGGAACTCGGGGGACAGCGAAGCAATCCGCGTAAGTTCGTGGTTTACTATAAAATACTTAGTTTTTGTTTCGCTGCTAGAAGTATAAAATGAACAAAAAGCCTTAGTTCTTGAGATTGTGTATTTAGTTACGTCAATATGTAATGTGATGCTGGGTTAGTGAGGTTGGCTATATGGTGAAAAATCAGTGTTGTCAGTTATAAACCAGAGTGATCTGAAAGCTAAAACAGAGCTGGTGATTTGTTTCCTTTCCATATTTAATTATATTTAGTTCGCGGTATTGCTGCTTCCCGAACACAATGAGTAAGTAAGAGTTTTTCGGGGAATTAGTATCCTCTTTCAGTCTTGTATGAACTAAAAATTAATCGTTATCCTTTTCTGTTGCATCCCACATTTAAAGAATCCGGTTAAAGAACAAAGTCCAAGGAAACTGTACTGAATTCCGTCACCGAAAACGAACAATATGTCTCAATTTATTGGCTGATGATTTTCTTCTTCTTCTTTAATTTCCTGTAGAAATTGTTCCGTATGTTCTCTCGAAAGCATAACCCAAACACAGCTCTTCTTCTTCGCTACGCTGTTTGTTTTTTCCTTGGAGGACTAGTTGGCCTTATTCCTTACTTAGTTTTTGTCATTGAACTCTGTAAAGGTTTGTCTCCTAGCTCTGTTTTCTACCTTCTTTACACACTGTCACTTGTTTAAACACGAAAACTGAACATTGCCTTACTGACGTGTTCTAGAGGAAAGCCACAAGGTTTTTCTCCGGATCATTCTTCCCGGTTTTTTCTTGCTGTTTTTCTGTATAATATTCAGTTTGGTTTGAAACATCTTGCCTTCAGTTTCTATCAACAGACCCATCGAGGTCTGTGAGATATGTGTGAGATAACTTTGAGTTATTATTGATAAATAAAGAATGAATGAAATTCTCTAGGTTTTCCTCTAGAAATTATTACTGATCTTTCATGGCTCGCCCAGGAAGTCCCGCGACCACACTAAAATCGGTTTACTGATTTATTTGTTTTCACCTCCACTGCTTATATTCTCAGTCGGTTGAATGCTTACTCTTTACTCCCAATTGCGTAGCACTGAACTGATCTCCAGACATCTCTCATGCATTTTAAAACTGGCGAACGCAAATGGGACGAGACAAAGTGAGGACGATCTATCGATCGTAAAACCTTTCTGTCATTCTTTGCGCTTGTTCCTTATACTCGTAAGTCTTTAAACCCCTTCCAAAAAGAAGTGGTACGAGATGATCCTAACCAACATTCCTTTCCGTGACTTTGCTTTACATTAACACTATGGCTTATATCGAAAAGTAAGTTCTGAAGAGATAGCCGGTACCTTTTCTCTTACATGGTTTCTTGTAATACTCACTCACTGTTTACAGCTAATTTAGAAGTAAGAAACGCTCATCTCCCTGAGCTTAATGGATATTCCCAAGGAAAACAAGAGCCAAGTAACAAGGCAGTCACGCCTTATAATGGAATCAACCGTGTGAGCGAATCGATAACAACAACATCTAATATTGGTATGTTTATCCTGACTTTGGTGTCGACAGTGAATAATCTAAGTTGATCTCTATCTTTCGCAGCTTTTTGTCCCGCAGTACATCGTTTTTTCGTCCGGCAGTTAGTAAAAAATCTCTTTAAATAGGAGTTTAGATCGGTTTTGATAAGCCTTATTATTACTTCATTGTTTTATGTTTTTTTTTTCAATTTTATAGATATTTTACCACTTATTGTTGACATATTGTATCGCATTTTATTGTTCATTGCATTCTTACCTTTTAAACTATCTTTAAGCGTTTGTAATATATTTGTGCAAATTTTATGTTTTACTAGCACTTGAAAATGACCTCGGAGAGGTCGAAACGTTGTGACTTTTTATCGCTAGCTTTTATCACAAAATTTAGTAGGAGGAGCAATATGAGTCTTAAGAAGTTTATGAGAAAATAATTTGCCAGTAAATTTAATGTAACAGATAGGAAATCGCTTATAATAACTCATTTTTTCTCTTTTAAGAGAACAAATTAAAACTGATTATTAGAAATCGACTTTCTTGGCTAAGATATTATCATAGTAAGATACATGGCGCTATTAGAATATTGCCTCAAGCGTCATATCACTCACTGCTTAGAACCCTATTTTTTTCCCTTTCTCTTTTTCAGGAATAAACATTACAACACCCAATGTGAGTTCAACTGGACCCACTACACCGCGCCCAACACGAGTAGTAAAAACGGAAAGAAAAGGTAAACGCAAAAATAGAAAGAAATAGGATTCAAAACTCAGTTTCTTATTTAACAGATCTAGCTCCTTGGTAGCCAACTGGTAGTGGACACAATCTCTTTTTAAGGGGGCAATCTGGTTGTTCTTCCTGGGAAACGGGGTCGATTTCAGAAGGAAATAAAAAAGGGTAAAAAAAAGTTTTCCACGGCACATAAACCAGTACTTAGTCTGCTCAAGTGAGCTCAGGGGCATTTTGTTTTGGTGGTCAACTATCTGTCCACTTATTATTCCCTTCATATCGTAATTTTTGTCAACCGCCACCGTATCCAATATTTTCCAGTTTTGCATGATTTAAACTTTCCCCACTCCATTTTTATTCTATAAATGCTTTTGAAAAATCACACATTTATTGAACCAATCAATGAAATACAGTAGACCAATCTGGCCTTTGAACGGATGCGAGGCCTGGAGGTGACTTTGTATATTTTTCAGCTGTAAACGAATGATTACATTCACTGGCTTGTTAGCTATAGGATGAGAATAATACCAATGGCACATGAAAAGCAGGAAGATTTGTAACAAGACACGAGCATCTACAGCCTTGCTTCTATTCATAGGTCAGGGGACTGCAGAAACAACTATAAAATGGCTTTTTGCATTTGAGAGTCAAGCGGGGTCCCATTCTATTGACGGGAACCGTGGTTAAGCATAAAGGTTGGGTCTAAAAGTACAAACGTTAAGTATAAAAGGTCAGGTTGTAAACAAGCGGATCAGGTATCAGTTTATGGTTGTAATACGGCTTCTGTAAAATATAGCGAGATGTACCCCACGGCTGTCAGGGGCGTAGCCAGCCCAAAGACCCCTTGGCCTGGGGCTACAAATTTTTGGTTTGATCACTCTACCGCTTGTAATAAATTATGCGTTGTTGGGGTGAGCTCTTAAAAGAACTCAAAGGGTTGGTGAGGTCAGTGCGTTACTAGTCATGCGTGCATGCAATTTTCGGGATATGTCGAAATAAAAGTCAACCAGGCCTACAACTAGTCGAAAAGCTGGCTACGCCCCTGGCTGTCAAAAAAGTTAAACAATAAAAAGGCTTTGCACAACAAACACAAGGTGCAAACAAACTACAGGTTTATACAAACGCCGAGTTCACGAGCCCAAATTTTAGAAAAAATGGCGGAGCGTATTATAGGTCCAACTTTTTCGCGCGGGAACTGTGTACGCGCGTCAAGCTCGATCGATTACAAATCCCGCGAAGGCGTAGTCTGCTACACAGCCGTTTGTAGAGTTGTCACGCAACGTTGGGTGTCGACACTAAAAACGGCTGTGTAGCAGACTAGCGAAGGCGGGAACCACCGCCATTTGGAAGGAAAGCAAGACGGTTTGCAAAAATGTACTTTATATTTTCTCCCGAGCCTGATCACTAATTGTCAAGGTAGAAGAATGGCTAAAAGCACTTGATATATTATAATTCGTGTATGAAAAATCACAAGCATAAATCTGTTTTGGTTACTTTGTTTTTCTTTTCAGCCGAAGGAACCGGTAATGACGATATCTCGCTTCAGTGTCCTGGTGCTTTAAAGATCATCCGCGTGGCCGCATTTGGAATTCCCGGCGACAACAATACCGTGAGCGACTTTGACAAGCACTGTCATGCTAATCTTGCACAAGTTGACGAAACAAACGTCTGCATCGTGAGTCTGAAACGAGTTTACAAAACCAGCTATCCTCCATTCATAAAGACAATTGTAACGTACACTTGCTTATACACAGAAGAGGTCAGCTAACAATCATCGAGAAGAGCTGGGTATACCGGGTCAAAAGATCATATTACTGAAAAATGTGTGTCATCAGAAGCTGTTTCCTGGAAATGTGTGGAAATAGTTTGTGAAGAAAGCGCACTTCGATTTTTGTACATACCTAACTTGATGAAGGAGCTAAATTTGATAGTAATAGTCTTAACAGTTATTGGATGGTATTATCAGGCCTTTACAGCTCATTCCCAGTCTCTCTTCTTTTCTTTCCAGTTTCCCCCTTTCCCGTTTAAAACCGGGAAAAACAGAGTAAAACAGAGTAGCCTTCGGAGGAGGCAAGCGCTGCATTTACAGGGGCGGATCCAGGATTTTTTTTAGGAGGGGGTGCACTCGTCTCTTGCTCTACTTCAACACCAATAAACCACATAGTTTTTTTTTTTTGCAGAATACCAGTTATATTAGAAAACCGCAGGTCATCTCAGGGGGAAGGGGGGGCACCCCTGCACCCTCCCCCTAGATCCGCCCCTGATTTAGCTAGGGTACAGATTTGAACATAGGAACATAGAGTGACTGTAGAGATTGGCTTACAGCCAGTTACAGCGAAAATACGTGGTAAGAGTTATAGACATTTCGGTGAAAATTCTAATAAAATAGTCGTTTCTACTGAAAATTTTGGGGAAAGAAAATTCAGGTAAGGATACTTGAGGGTTTGTTTAAATTACCGCAGCAGGATTAGCTCAGTTGGTAGAGCGCTTGATTGTGGAGCGGGGGCCGGGGTCTTGAAATAACTAAGAAATGAAAGTACTTCTATTGCACTGCAAGCGGGTAGGACTTTGCGTTGCCCGGATAACCAAAAATGGCGATCCCGTCCAAGCACGCATTTCGGAGACGGCGACTTCAAAAAAAACTGCACGATTATGGCTAAGCTTCTTTTTAGCCTCCTCTATCAAGACTTAAAACATAAATAAAATCAGATTCTTTCTTCTTAGAATTTACAACAACACCTCGTAGTAATTAAAGGAATTTTTACTTGGTACAGTCCTAGTTACAACTCTTTCTCTCCCGGGAAAAGTGCTGTCTTCTCCGTCCGCTTCCTCTTTCCTGCCAAAAATTCGAAATCTTCATGGAAAGAAGTAATCTTTTAGTTTTTTAGCTCTTAGGCTCGAAAAATGATTTTTCGACAGTTGACGGTTTTGTGCTTATAATGTAAAAAAATACCACTTAGCAACAGTACACATTGTTCTCGATTTTTTAAAGCCTTTCTTGATACAGAATCACACAATAAATGTGATTTATTTATAGCAAACAATCCTACTAGTTGTTTTAGTTTCCAAAGTTTGCCATTTTTCTTTTTTTTTTTTTTTCTCTTTACCTTTTTTTGCGACTTGAAAATGACAATTTTAGAACTCGCTGCCTCCCCTAAAACTGGAATGACTAGAAGCACAAACTACCGTAATTTGCGAATCAACAAAAAAGAGACAATATTTTGATCACTGTAATACTGTATTAAAAGCTAGCAAACTCTTAAACAGCGTCTTACACAATTCCGTGCCCCTAACAGTTGGAGTCCTAGGTCAATTCTACTGGTTTACCTAACCGAAAGCAAACAGGGCACCGGGTAAAACAGCTTGAGCTTGCTTGACACTTCTGACACTTTTGCATTTTTTACCATTTTAACTGGTGATCTGGTGGAAAAAATCAGTTCAATCATTGAAGCAACAAACAATGGCGCTCTTAAAAAGATTGTTGTTAATATGGATCCTACACGTTTCTCTGGATTTCTCCAACGCTGTCTTGGCAGACGATGATCGATCACAGGCTGAGGTGAATGGGAAACTTTCCTCTGATCTCCGTAGAGCTGTTAGTTTACCGCTTCTAGGAGCAGGAAAAAAGAAACTTTGCCAGGAAGGACATGGAAGTGCAATAGACGTGCCAAACCCACCAGAATTCGTTTATCGAACAGATTTTCGCCCTCCGAGCATTGTTTTCAAAAAAGGGATGGAAAGCTTAGGCAAGAATGATGGCTTACTTGATCATATGAAAGGGATATCCACTCACTACGGTCCGAAGAAAAACAGTCTTTTTGTGTCCACATCAGCTGTAGAAGCAAACTGTATAGAATGGGCAAGGGTGCAAATGAAGAAAAACAAGAATGAACGATCTATCTACTTGTACAAAATAAGAGCCAACGAAAATTATTACAGTATGGAGAAGTCACTAATGAACGCTTTTGCTGTGAGCGGTAACGCGGAATTTAAGACCCAAGCAGAGAACGTCGCTAAGTTCTATTCGGAATGGGAAGCTTGCGGAGGAGTCAAACCTGAAGAGGTTGTAAGCGAGACTGAGTATCAACGAGACCCAGCCCAACCGGCAATGTTGAAGCCAGTCCAAACTGAACCTAATCCAAAATTCTCTCAGCAGTCTACCCGTGGAAACCAGCATTCTTTTGTTCCTAAAGCACTCAGGATGAAGGTTGCGTGATTGCAGGAGCCGCGGGTGCGGATTCACGTAGGATATTTCATAGTTAAAATCCTTAGGATGTTTAGACAGTTAGTCTTACGGTCTTAAAAGGCGTTCGTGAATGCTGTCCTAGGCTATTTGGGGCAGCAAGAAGTCAACAGAACTGTTTGACAAACGTACTTTGAATTGCTGTGAGTAGCGGAATATACAGTAAATGCATGAGTATGTACCTTTGCGAACTGAGTATAAAGTAGAGTTATAAGTAGTCAATATCTCCGTCCGACGTCATACATCAGATACAAAAGCCAGTCATTTATGTGTACAATCAACAAAAAGGGATCGCTTACCACTAGAAAGAAGATAAATGGCAAGAAAAAAAGAAGAGATGACTATAGGCTGTTGTCATGTTAAATGTAATAGCTAGATACGAGGCACCCGAAGCCAAATATTGGCTTATAGCAAAACATAACGTGTTCATTCAAGATGAGGAAAATAAAAATTAAAAAACATCTTGAAAAGGAAAACTGGAGGTTGACTCTATGACGTTTGCCTAAATAAAAAGATAAAACAGATATAAGCTATGTACCATATAAAATATATAAAATAAGACATTTAAATTAAAAATTATTTACAAAATATTAATTGGATCACTAATGATCAATGATAACAATAGATGAACAAGACAAAGGGGCTCAGCGCATTTGACTAATCAATTATCACAACAACCCTAAGTTTCTCAATTTTATCATAGTTATTAGAGGAGACTGGTTATGAAAAGCGGCAAACATCAATGATAAAAACAACAGTGCTGCAGTTTATGTTCAAAGCACCGTGAAAGTGCACAATCCTTTGTTTTCTGTTGGCAAATTGTTACGGAATGAATTAATGCAACGTTTTTATTGGTCAATACAATCAAAATGATAGGAATTCTTTTGAACGTTGTGCACTTTCAGGTCCACAAAAACATATAACAAAGGAGTCTGACGGGTTTCATAACCATTCCACTCAATTAACTATGATTTTATGAACTGGTCAGCAATTACTGGATAGAGTGAGCGTTCTGATAAATAATGTAAGACGAGCTCTGCCAGGGTTAAAGAAAGCGGAACGCTCTCCGTCGGTGCCGTGAGTGATTGAGACGGCTCTCAACATATATGGAAAGACGATTTTAATATTAAAAGAGATAGTTACAATTTTCCTTAACTGAGTTTAACCAAAACTGCAAATCTTTATCTCTTTTAATGCTCCAAAGTTCTTATTCATTTTTTGCCAGACATTTTCTCTCGGTTCCTCGTCTTTTCTTCCCTAGTTTCCCTCTTTGTTTTTCTCCTCTCCTACTTCTCTTTTTCTTTCTCAGCGGTTTTACGTCTGCAATTTGATCTTTCTCCTTTCTCCGTTTAATTACAGATTTTTCTACTTTTATGCTCTATCCTTTTCACACTAAAGGTAGAAATTAATTAGAAAAGAAAACTAAGGTCATATCAAGTTGGGTACAAGATGTCCGACCAATAAGGTGATGATTCAGCTGATTCCAGCAAGATAAACTCTTAACATGTAAAATTGTTTTTCCCAACAGCGCGCGCTCGCATTGGTTACTTCGAGGTCACATGACATCTCACAATGAAACTTTTTCCCGCCAAAATCTCTGAGCACCTGTGAGCGGGCAACACTGCAAAATCTATGACGTCAGATGGTAACAGTGCACTGTTACCCGCGAATGTTGACCAACGACCACCGTTACAGCGAGGTTATTCCAGCTTCAAAATTTCCAGCTATGTAACATATCATTTAATGACTGGTCCCTCGGGAAACAGTGAATTTTGTTTCCGTCGAATGTCAATGTTTTTCTCAGCTGCGCCTTGAGAAACATTGAGGAACATTGACATCTGTTTCCCTCGGAACCAGTCATTAGCGAGCTTAAGCGACGACGACGGCGACAACAACGAGCACAGCAACAAAGCAGTAGGTTTAGATAAGCAAAACAACAACTTTGCACGTGTATCACGCATTTTGTACATTTCTTTGTCGTCAATGCACGACTATGACATTTGACTATGACTAGCCTGCGAAGCGCCAGACGTATTTCCGGTCGTCGCTTCTCGGAGGGAGAGAAGCGACGACCGGAAATGCGTCTGGCGCTTCGCAGGCTAGACTATGACGTGAAACTTCCCAATTTCACGTTCTTTGAAGAACGTGGACACAAGAGAGGAAGAGGTTCAAACCCTGTGGTCTGCTGTCGAATAACGTTCGCATTTGTTTAGAGAAAAAACGTCGATCCTTTCTGTACTCTACGTGTTACATGTAAATAAACTAAAAAGTGCCTAATTTTACTTTTTTTTTCCTCGTCTTCTTCTTTCTTGTGTGGTTCTCGAGTCGATTTATGCCCATTTAAGGGGTTTTATTTCCTATATTTAAAGGTTACGCAACAGTGCCGAAGCTGATATTTCACGGTTGCTAGTATCACTTCCTCGGGGTCCCAAGGAATGTCCGAGTTTAAAAATAAGCCGGTTTTCTTTTTTTCTGGCACAAATCGCCCTCAGGTGTCGTCAGGGAGCGCGTAAGATATAACACCAAATGTAGAATAGTTGAGCGGACCGAAGCGCATTGGTGATGTTCAGTCTTTGAAAGCTTTGAAGTTCTTTGCTTAGCTTCCGCAAGAGTATTTTATTTCCAATTATTTTAAGAACCGGGCATACAGCTGCCACACGTTTGCGTGAACGAATTCTACCCATGTCAGGAGGAGCTCTTGCCCATGTCAGCAATATATCTAAGGAGGGATTTGAAAACAGCTAATGAGGGTCTCTAGTAGTGTACAATAAATAACACACCCCTTACAGAATTGATATCTTTTTAATTCACAGAAAAGTCTGAGGAAATAATTAAATTCTTTAAGTTAAACTTATTCACCTCTATAATAACTAAGAGATCAGAAAACTAAGACTTGCACAAAAATTACTGAAGAATGGCAACATAGAATCTTCAGTTGAAATAAGCCCTCTGCATTTTTAGATCTGAAAAAAAGTTAAAGAGAGTAAAGAAAAGAAAAAGTTACAGAAGGGTTTTCTATCGGCTTTCTCTGGAAAATTTCACCTTCGACTGCCATTGCGCTTACCGAAAAAGGTTTTGACTAAGCTTGATTGTTTCAAGTAATTATAATTGGCGTTAATATTATATTGTAAGTGTAATCACAGTCAAAAATATTTATAGGAATCGCATATTGTTTCCTCGTAGCAATCAGTTTCCAGCACCTCGACTCAGTCTTAAGGTGATGTTGCACGGGACTTTTCGCAACGACGATTTTCAGCTCAACACAGCGTTGCAATGTTGGAACAGCGTTGCAGCCATTTGAAACGATGTCGCAACAATGTTGCAACGCTGTGTTGCCCCAAAAATCGTCGCTTCGAATCGTCCCGTGTAACATCACCTTTACTCTGCCTCATGGTATCTCCGTTTCTTCTCAAGCACGTGCATGACACACGAGTCGGGTGTGATCTTCTTTGATCTGACTTGAAGTGACCAATTGAACATTCAATCTTGGCAACAGTATCTCACTAGGTCGCTTAATTGAATGTGAAGTTTTTGAACAAGCAACTTCTTAAATACGCCAGTCCGCGATAAAAGCTAAAATGGAAAAACAGCTTCATTGGCTAAAGTCTTTTTTCACTTCTTTCGCTTGTTGGTTCTAAATAACATAAAAAATAAACAAGTTCGTATCTATCACTGCTAATAATAAAAGCGTTGAGAAAAAGGAGACATGAAAACTTACGTATAAAATGTTAAGAAAAATCTTGAACCTTAAGTGACATTGTTACAAAGAGTATGTCAAAATCTCTCCATTTGGATAGTACTGTTCAAATGGTCTCCCATAATACTTTTCAAGGAAGCTTCTTAGAAACCCACTGTGTGCAAAAACTACAATATTTGATTCAGGTCGGTTTTGAAGAAAATCGCGAAATCGTTCCATTCTTTCCTGAAAATGACTTCCTTTGAAGGTTTCTCCCAACTTGCATGTTCCGTTGTTTAAGACAAATTCGTAGCATTTTATTGGATCTGTTAGTTGACCCTTCAGCTTTTCATCCACATACCACCAAACTTTGGGAGGCACGTTGCTGAAATCAACTGTTGGATACATCTTGACCAGGTCTTCTTTCAGAGTTCCAATGTCACAGAGCGATTCTCCTATCTCGCGGCAAAGATGTGAAGCAACCACATTTTGATCTCCATAGGTCAGTAAACAGGTCTCGATTGCTCTGCTCAAAGGAGAAGTGATGGCGACTTCTGCATTGAGATCCTGAATTTTCTGTTGTATCGTCAACGCCTGTTTTTTGCCATAAGTGCTTAAGGGCGCATCCAAGAGAGCATCGCTCTGTAGTCCTTTGTCGAAGCGCGTCAAGTTGTGTTCGTCTTCAGCTACGTTCCAGGTAGATTGGAAGTGTCGAACAAAGTGGACGGTTTTACTCTTTGACGGCATGGCTAAGACTCGTTTCAAACGTTATTGACTGCTGCCGAGCTGAACAGAATAATGATCGAGTAAGTTAAAAGATGGAGTTAAGTATAAGAAATAAATTCGACTTTATCACGGCGGTTGTACCACGTGTGAAATCAAGTCGTGCCACTGCCGTGAAGCTCTGCTAGCGTTGCCGTGGTTCCGTAGCACGTGTTGATTTCAAACGTAGTGTTATGGCCGTGACAAAGTCGATTTATTTATTTATTCATTCAAGCGACCTAGTCAGGTAATGTTGTCAAGATCGAATGTTCAATAGGTCACTTGAAGTCAAAGTAAAAATCACACCACGACTTGTGTGCAATGCACGTGCTTGGTAAAGAAACGGAGATACATCACGCCTAGAGCTCACATGAGGCATTGCGGTTTCTAAAACCGTTTTCACCTGGGTGAGGTGGAACATCAATTCCACACGCAACAGAAGTGGCAGTCGAAGGCGAAATTTTCACAGAGGGGATAACAAACCTTTTTCTCTCTGATCTGTGGAGTTCTTTCTTTAATGGAATGTCTTTTTTTAAACATTGTTAAATAATTTTTGACAAGTTGAAATGAATTTAACTTAGAGTATTTAATTATTTAATTTTCTCGTTTTTTTCCGTCTAATTAAAAATAAATCCTGTAAGAGGTGTGTTATCAAGAACCCTTTTTCACTTTCTGATTCCAGAGGCCGAAGGTACTCCAAGTTCACGACTGCATGAGAATCTTTGTTGTATAACATACTTAATAAGTCTAGCTAATAGCTGGACTTTTGAAACGGGCCATGGATTGGAGTTAACGAATCCATGTTGGAGATTTTTCGCCCTTATGACCAGGAATAAGGCCTTGCCTGATCATGTCGTCATGAATTACAGAAAGTAACCGGCATGTAAGTCGCAAAAATAAAATGTGAATATTGACAGTCAAGAAGAGTAACAGAAGAAGTCACTTTGCTTTCGAACCTAGCGAAAAAGGAAAGAAAAGGTAAACCAACTGTTAGCATCTGAATCTTTTACTGACAAAATAAAAATGAATTTTTTTTAGTTTGAGTAAGCTATGTAATTTTAATGTTCAATGCTAAGTATTTTTTAATACAGACTGATTTGGCACTAACTTCGTTTGGGTCAAAATTTAAAAACAAAGAAAAACAAAAACTAGGGAAACAAGTCTAGGGGTAATAAGGAATTTTATTAATAAAATATCGTGTTCGTGCTCAGTACGGTACGTAAAGAAATTGCGGCAGTGCTTCTGAAATATTAGTTAATATTTATTGTACGCATGTTTTCTATTTTAAATTCTTTTTCTATTACATGGCTTGCTTGTTTTGCTGTTGTATGTATCTTGGTTGTATTAACTATGCGCTTTTTTCTTTTGTTTAATAAAGTTATAAAAAAAACCTTAACCGTAAATAGCAGAAAATGATTAAAACGTGTCCAAAACGTTGTTTCCCGGCGGAGACTGCAGCTATTTACCCGTAGGTAAAATCGCTATTGTGACCGCACTAGACTTTCTCAAAGTCCTTCGCTTCTTGTTTTTGGTTTCGGTAGTAAAACATAAAAAATTTCTACAACCCCGGACAAAACCTGTTGAGACAAATCGCGAAAATGCCTATTTTTTCCTGTCATCCCGGCAAGAACTGAAACCGCCGCCAAATGAATGCCCGATTTCCCCCCTCCCCTTATCCAAAGTTGTTTAGGATAGCATGGCAATTATACACGTGGTACACGTTGGTTTTTAGACCAAGGCAACTTTGAATAGGGGGTGGGGAGGGGGTTTACTTTTTGTGTTTAGGGGAGACGGGAGTAGGGCGCAAAAGTTAGAAAATAGATGGAATTGTCTCAACAGTTTTGTCCGGGGTTGTAGCTGGCGCTTTGCGCTCGAGAAAATTTGGAGCTCGACTTGTAGGCAAGTCTATGACAGATCCTATTACACTTGAAAGTCTCTTCGTCAGAATTAAAGGAAAGCTTTTAATATTTTTGCAACTCAACAACGCAACTTTATTTAAGCAGAAACAATTTTTCGTCAATTTTACAAAGGGTAGCTAGCAGAAATCGTTATATACACAGTTGAACCTTCCTGGGAACACGCGAAGGGGAGAGGTGGGATCCTCTCCTTTTTTCCCTTGTGCACGCGCGCGTCCTCGAAATTTTAAGCTCTCCTTATAAAATTCTCTAGCATGAGTATCACTTTATTTTGAAACAAAAACAATGGGAGCAACATTACTGGGTCTATACTGATCCACAATAAGTTGCCATCTTCTATCTTGGATTGTATTTTCCTTCATCAGATGTCAAGATACTGCCAAACAAGTGTAGTAAGCTTTAATAGAGTTAACAACAATTGGAGAACGCTCGTCGGGCCTAAAGGTGACCGCTCACGCTTAATCGGAGATTTGCTGAATTTAAAATTCTCATTTTTCTACAATTATTTCGGGACTTTGATCACTGGGCGCTTGATAGAGGGTGGCGCCAAGAGAACTTCTCTTGGTGGCCGCTTGATGGGAGTTCAAACTCCCTTGTCAAGTGTCGGCGCTGTTGAGTAGCCTTCGGATTTGTTAGGAGAAAAAGCGTCGATCCTCTCTGTACGCTTCGTATATGGAGAGATTTAAATAAACTAATAACTGTCTAATTTACTTGTTTCTTCGTCTTCTTCTTCTTCTTTCTTGTGTGCTTCGAATTCTCGACTCGATTTATGCTCATTTTAGGGCTTTTATTCCCTGTTTGTTAGAAGGTTACGCAACTGTGCCGAAGCTCGTATTTCACGATTACATTAACATTACATTAGCATTTAGTATCATTCCGCAGGATTCCAGGGAATGTCCGAGTTAAAAAATGAGCCTGTTTTCTTTTTTTCTGGCACAAATCACCCTCAGATGTCGTCAGCGTTTGCCCAAGGACGAAATGTAGAATAGGTGAGCGGACTGAAGCGCATTGGTAATGTTCAGTCTTTGTAAGCTTTGAAGTTCTTTGTTTTGCTTTGGCAAGATGTATTTCATTTCCAATTATTTTTAAGAACCGAGCATGGAGCTGCCACCTTTACGCAAACAAATTCTACCAATGTCGGGGGGAGCTCTTGCCCATTTCAGGAATATATATATAAGGAGGGATTTGAAAACAGCGAATGAGGGTCTACAGTAGTGTACAATTACACACCTCTTACAGGATTGATATCTTTTTAATTATATCGAAAAGTCTGGGGAAATAATTAAACTCTCTAAGTTTAACTTTTTCACCTCTATAATAACTAGGAGTACACAAAAATTACTGAAAAATGGCAACTAGAATATTCAATTGAAATAAGCTCTCTGCATTTTTAGATCTGAAAAAAGGTTCAAGATAGTTAAGAAAAGAAATATTTACAGATCAAAGAGCAAAAGATTTTCTATCTGCTTGCTGTGAAAAATTTCTTCTTCGGCTGCCACTTCTGCTGGAAGTGGAATTGATGTTTCTCAAGTAAATATACCGAAGGAGGTTTTGAACAAGCTTGTTTGTTTCAAGTAAATCGCGTTAATATTATATTGTTAAGTATAATCACAGTCAAAAAATATTTATAGGAATCATATATTGTTTCCTCCAGTCGTAGAAATCAGTTTGCAGCACCTCGACCGGGTCTTACTCTGCGTCACGTGGGCTGTGGGCGTGCTTCAGTTCCCTGTGGTATCTCCGTTTCTTCACAAGCACGTGCACGGCACACGAGTCGGGTGTGATCTTCTTTGCTCTGACCATAGTTAGTAGAGGGGACCCTCTACTAACTATGCTCTGACTCGGAATTAAGTGACCTATTGAACGTACGATCTTGACAACAGTATCTCACTAGGTCGCTTAATTTTATGTTAAGTTTTTGAAAAAGTAACTTTTAAAAACGCCATGATTATCAATCCGCGATAAACCGCAACAAGAGCTAAAACGAAAATCAGCTTATAATAAACAAGACAAAATCTACACAAGTCCTTTACCTGGTCCTTTATAAATAGCGTTGAGAAAAAGGAGAGATAAAAACTTACGTATATTAAAAATGTTGAGAGAATTCTTTAACCTTAAGTGACATTGTTACAAAGAGTATGTCAAAATCTCTCCATTTGGATAGTACTGTTCAAATGGTCTCCCATAATACTTTTCAAGGAAGCTTCTTAGAAACCCACTGTGTGCGAAAACTACAATATTTGATTCAGGTCGGTTTTGAAGAAAATCGTGAAATCGCTCCATTCTTTCCTGAAAATGACTTCCTTTGAAGGTTTCTCCCAACTTGCATGTTCCGTTGTTTAAGACAAATTCGTAGCATTTTATTGGATCTGTTAGTTGACCCTTCAGCTTTTCATCCACATACCACCAAACTTTGGGGGGCACATTGCTGAAATCAACTGTTGGATACATCTTGACCAGGTCTTCTTTCAGAGTTCCAATATCACAGAGCGATTCTCCTATCTCGCGGCAAAGATGTGAAGCAACCACATTTTGATCTCCATAGGTCAGTAAACAGGTCTCGATTGCTCTGCTCAAAGGAGAAGTGATGGCGACTTCTGCATTGAGATCCTGAATTTTCTGTTGTATCGTCAACGCCTGTTTTTTGCCATAAGTGCTCAAGGGCGCATCCAAGAGAGCATCGCTCTGTAGTCCTTTGTCGAAGCGCGTCAAGTTGTGTTCGTCTTCAGCTACGTTCCAGGTAGATTGGAAGTGTCGAACAAAGTGGATGGTTTTACTCTTTGACGGCATGGCTAAGACTCGTTTCAAACGTTATTAACTGCTGCCGAGCTGAACTCAAATGATCGAGGAAGTTAAAAGATGGAGTTAAGTATAAGAAATAAATTCGACTTTATCACGGCGGATGTACCACGTGTGAAATCAAGTCGTGCTACTGCCGTGAAGCTCTGCTAGCGTTGCCGTGGTTCCGTAGCACGTGTTGATTTCAAACGTAGTGTTATGGCCGTGACAAAGTCGATTTATTTATTTATTCATTCCAGCGACCCTAGTCAGGTAATGTTGTCAAGATCGAATGTTCAATAGGTCACGTGAAGTCAAAGTAAAAATCACACCACGACTTGTGTGCAATGCATGCACGTGCTTGAAAAGAAACGGAGATACATCACGCCTAGAGCTCACATGAGGCATTGTGGTTCTGGGTTTGAGGTGCTTAAAAAATTAGGATTTTCTTTCTAAAACAGTTTTCACCTGGGAGAGGTGAAACATCAATTCCACACGCAACTGAGGTGGCAGTCGAAGGCGAAATTTTCACAGAAGGGATGAACAAACGTTTTGCTCTTTGATCTGTGGATTTTCTTTCTTTTTATCTTTTGAACCTCTTCCGTCTTTAAAAACGCAGGAAGCTTATTTCGATGGAAGTCTTTTTGTTAACATTGCTCAATAATTTTTGGAAAGTTGAAACGAGTTTAACTAATAATATTTAATTATTTAATTTTCTCGTTTTTTTTTTTTCGTCTAATTAAAAATAAATCCTGTAAGAGGTGTGTTATTAAAAACCCTTTTTCACTTTCTGATTCCAGAGGCCGAAGGTACTCCAAGTTCACGAATGCATGAGAATCTTTGTTGTATAACAGACTTTATAAGTCAAGCTAATAGCTGGACTTTTGAAACGGGCCATGGAATGGAGTTAACGAATCCATGTTGGAGATTTCTCGCCCCTATGACCAGGAATCCGGCCTTGCCTGATCATGTCATCATGATTTACAGAAAGTAACATGTAAGTCCCAAAAATAAAATGTAAATATTGACAGTCAGGAAGAGCAACAGAAGAAGTCACTTTGCTTTTGAACCTAGCGAAAAAGGAAAGAAAAGATAAACCAGCTATTAGCCTCTGAATCTTTTAATGACAAAATAAAAATGAATTTTTTTCAGTCTGAGTAAGCTATGTAACTCTTAATACAGACTGATTTGGCGCTAACTGCGTTTGGGTCAAAGAAAAAAGAAAAACTAGGGAAACAAGTCTAGGATTAACAAGGAATTTTATTAATAAAATATCGTGTTCGTGCTCAGTACGGTACGTATAAAGAAATTGCGGCAGTGCTTCTGAAATATTAGTTAATATTTATTGTACGCTTGTTTTCTATTTTAAATTCTTTTTCTGTTACATGGCTTGCTTGTTTTACTATTGTATGTATCTTGGTTGTATTAACTATGCGGTTTTTCTTTTGTTTAATAAATTTATAAAAAAAACCTCAACCGTAAATAGCAGAAAATGATTAAAACGCGTTCAAAACGTTGTTTCCCGGTGGAGACTGCAGCTATTTACCCGTGGGTAAAATCGCTATTGTGACCGCACTAGACTTTCTCAAAGTCCTTTGCTTCTTGTTTTGGTTTCGGTAGTAAAACATAAAAAATTTCCAGCTGGCGCTTTGCGCTCGAGAAAATTATGAGCTCGACTTGTGGGCAAGTCTATGATAAAACCTATTAAACATGAAAGTCTCTTCATCAGAATTAAAGGAAAGTTTTTACTATTTTTGCAACTCAACAACGCAATGGGTAGCTAGCAGAAACCGTTATTATACACAGTTGAACCTTCCGAGGAACACGCAACGGGGAGAGGTGGATCCTCTTCTTTTTCCCCTTGTGCAGGTGCGCGTCCTCGAAATTTTCAGCTCTCCTTATAAAATTCTCTAGCATGAGTATCACTTTATTTTGAAACAAAAACAATGGGAGCAACATTACTGGGTCTATACTGGTCCACAATCAGTTGCCATCTTCATCAGATGTCAAGATACTGCCAAACAAGTGTAGTAAGCTTTAATAGAGTTAACAACAATTGGAGAACGCTCGTCGGGCCTAAAGGTGACCGCTCACGCTTAATCGGAGGTTTGCTGAATTTAAAATTCTTATTTTTCTACAATTATTTCGGGACTTTGATCACTGGGCGCTTGATAGAGGGTGGCGCCAAGAGAACTTCTCTTGGTGGCCGCTTGATGGGAGTTCAAACTCCCTTGTCAAGTGTCGGCGCTGTTAAGTAGCCTTCGGATTTGTTAGGAGAAAAAGCGTCGATCCTCTCTGTACGCTTCGTATATGGTGGGATTAAAATAAACTAATAACTGTCTAATTTACTTGTTTCTTCGTCTTCTTCTTTCTTGTGTGCTTCGAATTCTCGACTCGATTTATGCCCATTTTAGGGCTTTTATTCCCTGTTTATTAGAAGGTTAAGCAACTGTGACGAAGCTCGTATTACACGGTTACATTAACATTACATTAGCATTTAGTATCATTCCGCAGGATTCCAAGGAATGTCCGAGTTAAAAAATGAGCCTGTTTTCTTTTTTTCTGGCACAAATCACCCTCAGATGTCGTCAGCGTTTGCACAAGGACCTGAATATAGAATAAGTAAGCGGACTGAAGCGCATCGGTAATGTTCGATCAGTCTTTGTAAGCTTTGAAGTTCTTTGTTTAGCTTTCGCAAGATGTATTTCATTTCCAATTATTTTTAAGAACCGAGCATGGAGCTGACACCTTTACGCGAACAAATTCTGCCAATGTCGGGGGACCTCTTGCCCATGTCAGGAATATATCTAAGGAGGGATTTGCAAAAAGCGAATGAGGGTCTACACTGAGTAGTGTACAATTACACACCTCTTACAGGATTGATATCTTTTTAATTATATCGAAAAGTCTCGGGAAATAATTAACCTGTCTAAGTTTAACTTTTTCACCTCTATAATAACTAGGAGTACACAAAAATTACTGAAAAATGGCAACTAGAATATTCAACTGAAATAAGCTCTTTGCATTTTTAGATCTGAAAAAAGGTTCAAGATAGTTAAGAAAAGAAATATTTACAGATCAAAGAGCAAAAGATTTTCTATCTGCTTGCTGTGAAAAATTTCTTCTTCGGCTGCCACTTCTGCTGGAAGTGGAATTGATGTTTCTCAAGTAAATATACCGAAGGAGGTTTTGAACAAGCTTGTTTGTTTCAAGTAAATCGCGTTAATATTATATTGTTAAGTATAATCACAGTCAAAAAATATTTATAGGAATCATATATTGTTTCCTCCAGTCGTAGAAATCAGTTTGCAGCACCTCGACCGGGTCTTACTCTGCGTCACGTGAGCTGTGGGCGTGCTTCATTTCCCTGTGGTATCTCCGTTTCTTCACAAGCACGTGCACGGCACACGAGTCGGGTGTGATCTTCTTTGCTCTGTCTCGCAATTAAAGTGACCCATTGAACGTACGATCTTGACAACAGTATCTCACTAGGTCGCTTAATTTTATGTTAAGTTTTTGAACAAGTAACTTTTTAAAAACGCCTTGATTATCAATCCGCGATAATCCGCAACAAGAGCTAAAACGAAAATCAGCTTATAATAAACAAGACAAACTGTCTACACAAGTCCTTTACCTGGTCCTTTATAAATAGCGTTGAGAAAAAGGAGACATAAAAACTCACGTATATTAAAAATGTTGAGAGAATTCTTTAACCTGAAGTGACATTCTTACAAAGAGTGTGTCAAAATCTCTCCATTTGGATAGTACTGTTCAAATGGTCTCCCATAATACTTTTCAAGGAAGCTTCTTAGAAACCCACTGTGTGCGAAAACTACAATATTTGATTCAGGTCGGTTTTGAAGAAAATCGTGAAATCGTTCCATTCTTTCCTGAAAATGACTTCCTTTGAAGGTTTCTCCCAACTTGCATGTTCCGTTGTTTAAAACAAATTCATAGCATTTTATTGAATCTGTTAGTTGACCCTTCAGCTTTTCATCCACATACCACCAAACTTTGGGAGGCACATTGCTGAAATCAACTGTTGGATACATTTTGACCAGGTCTTCTTTCAGAGTTCCAATGTCACAGAGCGATTCTCCTATCTCGCGGCAAAGATGTGAAGCAACCACGTTTTGATCTCCATAGGTCAGTAAACAGGTCTCGATTGCTCTGCTCAAAGGAGAAGTGATGGCGACTTCTGCATTGAGATCCTGAATTTTCTGTTGTATCGTCAACGCCTGTTTTTTGCCATAAGTGCTTAAGGGCGCATCCAAGAGAGCATCGCTCTGTAGTCCTTTGTCGAAGCGCGTCAAGTTGTGTTCGTCTTCAGCTTCGTTCCAGGTAGATTGGAAGTGTCGAACAAAGTGGATGGTTTTACTCTTTGACGGCATGGCTAAGACTCGTTTCAAACGTTATTAACTGCTGCCGAGCTGAACTCAAATGATCGAGGAAGTTAAAAGATGGAGTTAAGTATAAGAAATAAATTCGACTTTGTCACGGCGGATGTACCACGTGTGAAATCAAGTCGTGCTACTGCCGTGAAGGACTGCAACCGTTGTCATGCTTTCTTTGGCAAACGTCATGCGTCCGCCGTGACAAAGTCGAATTATTTATTTATTCATTTAAAAAGGCTACCGGTATGTTATGTATCAGGTAGATGAAGAACCACTATGTGGATGTGCTACCTGCAAATCGTTATTTATTTATTTGTCTATTATTTTATCTATTTAATTCCTACCTTTTAAAAAAGCTAAAACTTTTTTCGCACCAATTGAATTCCTAAAATGATGGTCCAGTTTTGTTATTTACGACTGTATTTAGGCATTGAAACCGTTTCCTGCCGGTCTTTTGCAACGGATGGCAGGGATGGACATGAATTAAAACTTGAAAACGATGGGCCAACCTTTTCAAGTTTTAATGCTAATGCCTCCAAAAAAACACCAGAATAATTTACGCTACAGGAGCATTTGGTGTTTGGGTAAACTGGCTTTATGTAATGACTTCACCATAGAATTGACCTAAAACGTAATATCCTCGTGACATTTAAGGAACGTTATTCAGGTAACGTTGTCAAGATCGAAGGTTCAATGGGTCACTTCAAGTCAGAGTAAAGAAAAATCACGTCATGGCTAGTGTGTACTGCACGTGCTCGAAAAGAAACGGAGATACCACAGAGAACTGAATCACGTCTAGAGCTCAGTGAGGCATTGTGGAATTGGGTCAAAAAAAAAATACAGACCTCTCACGTGACGAGTCCATGTTGAGATTTCTCGCCCTTATATGCCGGATCATGTCATCGTGAGTTACAGAAAGTAAGTATAAATACCGGGGTAAAATGTGATTGCAGTCAAGAAGAGCAACGTACAGAAGCAGTAAATTTGTTTATAAACCTTGCGAAAAAGGAAAGGAAAGGTAAACCAACTATTAGCCTTTGAATCTTTTTATGACAAAATAAAGCTTTTTCCTGGTTGAGTAAGCTATATGAATTTAATATTTAATGCTAAGCATAGCGCTTACTGCGTTTGGGTCAAAATTAAAAAGAAAAACTAGGAAAACAAGTTTATGGCAGGGCACCAAGAAATTTTTTAAATGAAGGGCTTAATAGATCCAAGCAATATCTTCTATTCTTGTTCAGTACGGTACACCGCTAAAGAAATTGCAGCTCTTCAACTGTAAATAGCAGAAAATGGTAATATGGGAGATGTAGTGCATTCGATGTCCTAGAGTTAAAGGGCATTTTTTTAAAATAAGGTTTTGTGATTTTAATTCAATTTTATTTTTAATTATAGTTTACGTCACTACCGGATGTGACTTTGGATGGGCCATAGTACAGTCAACGGTCTTTCTAAAACGGTCACCTTTTGGACAGGTACCAATCTTAGAGAGATGTCCGTCTTACAGAGAGTCAAACAAGTAGATTAAAGAAAGTAGGGACTAGCTTTGGGTCTCCATTTTACAGAGGTGTCCGTTATGAGAGTTGTTGAATGCAGTCCCCTCCAACATCTATAGATGGGTAAAGATGGAATTGAAGATAGCTTTGCTATTGACCTTGAGAGAAGACATTTGTGAGCAGATGTCTCCGGGGGGTGGGGGGTGGGGGTTGGGTGCAGTCAACAAGCTCTATACGGGGAGGCTTCGCCCAGAGGTCCAAACTTTTTGACAGGAATGGTATCTCCTATGTACACCTTCTATTGAAAAATGGTACCCCTTTAACATGCCTATTTTGATAAGAACATGACTAAATCAGGAAGTCTTTTTGTCATTTTCGTGTAACATTTAATAAATTAAAATGATATGGCCACAAGGCACGTCTGTTGGAAACAGTTTAAACCAAGGCCCTTTTAAATACTTTTAAAAATGATAGATTTTCCTTCCCTTTCATATACTTTGCTTCGTAAATTCCCCACCCATTTATACACCTGACGCCTGCTAGGCACCCCTATTAGGTGGAGCCTCCCGGTCCCCGTATAGGCCAGAACCCCTTACTGAGTGGAGAGTTGTCTTTGTAGGGTGGCTAAATCTTGGAAGTAGAGAAGTGATTTGGATGAACCAACGGTGCAGTACAATTAGGTCAATTAAGAATTTTAGGCACAGAAGCTCCTGGAGTTAAGCAGTCAGGTGAGTAGTCTTCACTCCCGGGAGTATTCAGCAAAGTTTGTTTACGGGGAGTCCTACCCCTTACCCTTTTACAATTCATTTTTTACAGACAGCATACCTTCCATCTGAATAAGAATAAATCACTAACGGGAAGTCTTCTTGTCATTTTGTACAACGCATCATTTAATAAACTGATTAAACAGTGCAGTAGCCATAAGTTCAAAGATCATGGCTGTATGCTGACCCTGTTTTAACCCTTTAAGCCCTGATATACACCAACAAATTCTCCAAACTGACCTCCATACATTTCCTTGAAAAATTAGTTGAGAGAATTTGGTAATAGATCAAAGCATTTTCCCTGAGATGATCATTTTATTAAATCTCATAACCTTTACTTTTGCTAATGCATTGATGTTGTGAGGAGAAAACTGATGTTGGTCACTCTTGGGACTTAAAGGGTTAATAACGGGGTGTGGATCCATCAAGGTTTGTATATGCAGTTTTCTCACTCGAAGTTTTTGCGGGGTAATGACATGAATAAAAAAAATAACCAAGGAAACTGGTGGAATGTCACATCATAGCGTGTGTACAACCATTCCCTCCCCTCAAATAATATCTGTTTCTTTTTTCTTGAGGGGAGGGGACAGCTGTACACAGGCTATATACAAGACATATGAAACAAAAGGCTTTTTTTTGGGGGTGGGGGGAGGCCTTTCACCAGATAAATAGGCCATTTCCGAGTTCCAAAAAATCTCACTTTCAAAACGAGGCTAAGTGCGAAACCTTTTTTGTGAAAATGAGTTTTATTTGCATCACAATTAAAAATCATTTTCATATCAATAGCTTTGCACTTAGCATCGCTTTGAAAGTGCGATTTTTTGGAACTCGGAAATGGCCTGTTTAACAAGGTTCAAGTGATGTGCATAGTGGAAAAATTATCTGGGAGCATTATTGTTGACAACGTCTGCTGCATCAAATGCTAACAATATCAATAGAACAGCAAAATAAAACAAATTTTATTCATTAACTTTTATATTATAACAACAGTTCCATATTTTGCTCTTAAATAAAGGTTAGGCTTTTATGAATAATACAATAAAAATAAGGAATGTGGATCAAATTAACAAAATATAGTCTGTCAACAAATAAAACAAATTAAAATACAATTTAAATCTTTTCTCAGTTATTTTAAATACTACTTTTTCATATGCCATCTTATTTAAATAAATACTATGCCAGCAGATTAAAATTTATGATTTTGAGAAAAAACTACTGCCAAATTTGCATTTATCTGAATATGACCAACACCCATTGTTTTGTCACCATGCAACACCCAGAAGCTGTTTTAAATGATAAAAACGTAGAATTAGTATCACAAGTAAAATGTTTTTCTTTTTCTTGTGTGTGGTTTTCATTCATCAACAAAATGATGGAGTAGGTGTTATCCTTCACTCAACAAAACACAAAATGAAAAACTCACCAAAAAACTGCCCAGTATGCAAGCACAATGAGTACAAGAAATAAAGCCCCAAGTGACTTTTACTCTTCATCAACTTCTCTCTTTTCTTACAAGGAAATACAGACCAATTCGCATGTTCACAAAACAGGGCTGTAAAATATTAACATGAAGACTCTGACACTGCTAATTTTTTTCTTTGCACACCAGGATTTAGCATAAGCAACGCTTATTTAATAGGATAAAAAAGAGTTAAAGAAAGATCTCCAATTAACTTTAAAATAATATAAATAGATTTCCATGTCTCTTTATATTTAAAATAAAACACACTGCGTGATCTCTGGCAAATAGAAATTATATAAATTATAATGATAGTTATTTAATCATAACTCAGTGCATTTAAATCTGTGTTTATCTACAACATTATCTACACCTAGCATTTATTTATTTTTTTATTTCTATGGGAATCCCCCTATACCCATGAACGATTCTCCAAATTTCAGCTATAAGCAAAGCTTTGCAGATACCTGGAGCTTGTAAGAATTTATTTGACATCTCAACCTATTTGAGATGAACACTATGATAAATACCAGTGTAGTTTTCAGTTTTTGGTGGTTGTCTTTTAATGTTTGAACTACACTTTTGGACAATTTGGATCACAATTAACCTGAGGAACTGAACAAGTCTACAGAATTAAAAATTTCCTTATGTATATGCTTGAGACAATTCAGGGACACTTGTGCTTTCATTCTGATTCTCTCCATTGTGAGATCCTACTTCCTCTGGGCCATCTTCCTTTATACCATGTCGTGTCAACATATGTTTCTTTAGATTGTGTCCAATAATAAATTTGCTGCCACAAAGTTGGCACTGGTATGGACGCTCGCCAGTATGGCAACGAACATGTGCCTTCAGGACATTTGACCGTGCGAAAGTCTTTCCACAATAGACACACTTGAATGGCTTTACCTTTTGATGAATAGCCAGATGCTGGTTAAGATTGCCACTCAAATTAAAACCCCATCCACAGATTTTGCAAATATAGGGCCGATCTCCACTGTGAGAGCGCTTATGACGCATCATAGAGTTGGCTGAGTCAAACCGCTTATGGCAGATATCACAGCTGTATGCTTTAGGTAACATGTAGTCATCAGTGGGTTGAGAATGAGACTCCTCTGTTGATTCACTATGATCTGGAGATGAACCAACAACATTTACAACCCGTGGCATCACAGGAGGCTCCTGATGACCTGGCAGTGAGCTGGGATGGGTATCCTGTGAGCTAGTAGGCAAAACAACTGAGTAGCTGTCAGTAGGAATCCTGCGCACCATGCCACAATTTTCAGAATAGTCATTTTTTTCATTAGGGTGAAGTAAATGTATTCTATTATTCTGCTCTGAAGAGTGACTATCTGTTGTTGGCAGGAATTCATTAGGTTCTGTTTTAACCAAAACTGTGCTTTGCAGCAACACGACTGGTGATGTGTGTGAAGAGAGTGCTTCTTCGTTAGCTCTAGGTAAAACTTCCTTAATGTTACCACGTGAACTCTGGGCAATACTTGGATGATTGTGTGAAGGACTATTCTCTAAACTTACAAAGTTTGAATCAGAATCATTTTCTCCTCCACTAGTTTCCCTTGAGTCACTATGCACATCAATGATGACTGGATGGTCATCACTAACAGCAGGACTTGAACCATTAGTTGAGGAACTTTCCAAGTTTGGAAAATTAGAAATACCAGTCGCATCTTCCACTGAATAGGAGGCTGCAGCAGCACTTCCCCCATTTTCTCTGTGTTGAGCTGCTGACAAGTCCATGTTATCTGTCTCCTCCATGTGTAATGTAGGATTCCCATTTTCTGTGCTATCACATAAGCCAGGCGAGTCACCATGTTCACCAAATCTCGCCCTTTTGTCTCCTAATTGTTCATCTCTTAAGTTAGTGCCGTTTTCTCTTTGAAAAGGTATTCTGTGAATGGATTTATTAGCTAGGATTGGATTAGGGCTAGAAGAAGGAGAAACTTTACGGGGGATAACTGATTTGCGAGAGGTTGTTTTCTTCCTGCGTGACGATGCAAAGATGCTTAAATGAGAAGGTAAATGATCATTGTCACTTCTGGCTACAAGCAGTGAGCTGCCATTGCTCTCTCTTTGATAAACTAAGCTTTTTTTAGGGTTACTTTCTGGTGATATATTGACTGTTAGAGGAGTTCCATGATTTGTGTGTACCATCTGTGGTAAAGCTGACGATGTTTCGTATGAAGAGTGGATTGATGCTTGGGAATAAAATGAGTTTGAAAGATTTGAAGAATTTCCATCATGAAATGCCCCGGTGACAACTTCTTCTTTACTGGCTGGGTGACTGGAACTTTGTGAGGATGTTTCTGAATTAAAGTAAGATGAGATTCATGTTAGTGATCTATATGTCAGTAACAAAAATGATTCTTGTCAAATCCACACTTTTCTTCACTCTCCTTTGAAACAAAGGCACTTTAAAAGGGGCTATGCCAGGCTATTTGCTGAAATTTTTCATAATGGTCCAGTGTTGTTACTCAAGACTACATTTAAGCCTTGAAACTGTTGTCTGTTGCAATGGATGGTAAGAATGGGTGTGGATATTGGAAATTAATGTCATGCCTGCAAAAACCACCAAAAAATTACAGTTGTTAGTGTGCACGCAGCATTTTAAGTATGGGTAAAGGTGCCAGTTTAAATTGTTTCAGAACAGAATTGACCTGAAACAGCAATAGACTGATGATAGTTCCCCTTACCATGAGTTATCAATTCATATTTTGCTTCTTCTAGTGGAGAATGATCTAGTGTCAGCACACATGGTAATGGTTCATCTGTTTCTGGCCTCAAACCTATCACGGTTCCCTTGTTTCTAGGGTCAGCTTGATAGAGCAATTTGATGACACTCAAAGTTGTCCCTCGCTCAACTCTAAGGATGGGTTGGCCATTCTTAAGAAGTAAAACCTATGAAAAGGAACAGAACAGGTATGCTCAAACATACTAAGCAGCTGTCCATAGGGTCAGGTTATGTAGCAAGCAACTCTAAGCTGTTCAGGAAGTTAAGAAAATGAAAATTGGTAAAGTAAATACAATATAAAACCCTTAAGTGTGAACCTTCATGTCTCCATTGTATGATAAAAATCTGAGCTGGTTTTTTTTTCTTAAAAACAGCATCAAATAATAAGCTGTTTAAATAATTCTTTCAATAGTTGTTCGCTGTGATAGTATAATACAAAGCTTGCTGATAAGGTGCTGAGGCTTTACAATTTTCCTCATAAATATTGTTTTTCCTGTACTTTACAAATTCTGAATCAACGTCATGAATTTGCGGGTTACATGCATATGAGATAACCACTTACACTTTTTCCCTTTTACTTCGATAAATGTCTATAATATCGCTTGTAATATCGAACAATACTCTAAATGTACGTATATTACTGTAGATGTTTTTGAAAATTTATTACATGGACAAATGACAGTTCAGTGTAATTAAATTATCTAAAAAATGTGAAAAGCCTCGGTCTTTTACCATACATGAACATCAAGTTTATTAAAATCGAAATGGGCCACGCGTGCTGTTTATGAACAAAGAGTGAAGTGTGGGCACTGGTTTTACAGGGAAGTCAACTTATTTTGTTTCCGCGTAACTACAAAACATGTGAAGCTAGACTGCCCCAAACTTTCCGTTTCCCCTAAAATAGGCTTTCATTCCAAACGATCTTAAAATGAGAGAAAACAGAGAAACAGAGCATGCATGCACGTAAATGACAATAAGACTTTCCATTTACACATTTTGAGTTGTGAATGAAAACGTGACTGATGTCATAACGTTTGATGAATGGAAAGATTAAGTTGTTTTTAAGCTCTCGAAAACATTTCGTCTTACAAAATAAAAACAACATCATGGCTAGTTAAAAAACTGAAAAAATCGTTAGTTCTCACCTCATTTTTACGGACTTGAATACGTCCTGATTCAGACGCCATGTTAGCATATAAACTGAACAAAACATTTCCCACAATTCCGCGTAGTCTCTTCCTGGTCCGAATGAATGAGACGACAAAATGTACTTAGCGTGGAGGGGTAGGTATAGAAGATAAACACAAAAATGTGGCAAAATTAACGGTAAAAGTGCTAAATCATGATAACCTTTAAATCATTATCAAATCAGAATAGATTTGAAACTAAATTTTATGCGCTTTAATGTTTAAACCGCTATATAGGGAAAATTCAACAGAGCTTTACCGGCCCTACCCCCTGGCCGTACGCCAGTTAAAAACGAGCTGACCCTAAACGGCTTTTGTCACGGAAATCATGTCTTTCTTTTCGGAGGCAACTCATCGGTTCTTGCCAGTTCCTGAGGACAGTAGAATAGAGACAAAATCATTTTTAGATGCTGCCAGTGAAGTAGTACCCTTTTTTGGTGAGTAGCCTTTGGTAAGATACATAAGTTTCTCTAGAACAAATATGGATAGAACTTTAAGATCATGCAGCTAATCTGAATTTTGTGCATCATCATTATTTCCAGCAGTGATTACCCTTATAAAAGATTGATTTTAAACCCTGTTGTTTACTCTCTAGTATTGACTGAGAAAACGTAAGATCTGTTGTACGGAAAGATAGAAATGTCGAAAATATCGAGATCACCTAAAAAATTATGAACATGAACGAGTGGTGATGACGTGGATTCAGAATGTAAAATGCACTGCTTGGTTGTAGATGAAACCAGCGGTGTAGTGCAAAACCAACTTGGTTGAATGTGATGCTATCAGAGAGATCAGAATAATAAAGTTGAGAGTGACTGGCAAGCAAATTCTTGATCCTTGGGATTATTGGTTGATCCCTTAAGAACTTGCCTACCGGCTGTCAAGATTGTCAAGTGTGATCTATCTCTCTTCACAAAGTATTTGTGTTTGTACATGGTCATTTTCTTTAATCTATGGTAATGGGTACATACGTATGTTGTGGTTCAATTTTATCCTTGTTTTAAATTATATTTTCCCTTGATTTAAACTCATTATCATACATTAGCAAACCCCTACGTACCCTGCTACCACAGCATAGAATGGAACCACTATTTTTATATATGATGCATTCACTCACCTAAATGTGACCTTGTACCCAGATTTCTTTTGGACTTTGAAGGGGAGATCTGGTCAAATCCTATTTGAGCATGTGATGGCCTGTCAGGAATGTGACAGGCGATGAAATATTTGCATGCTTAAAATAAATCCTCAAAATGGTGGCTGTGTTTTAAACAGCAACTTTGATAGAGCTATTAGTTTTGTCTGACCAAAAGTGAGGAGAAATTATAGAGTGCCCCTTCCCCCACCCTCCACCTGGATTTAATAGATTACAATAATAATCAGCAGGAGTACCAGGAGCTAATTCAGGAAGTGCAGATCCCTTGTGCATAGATTCTTTGTATAAGGGGAGCACTGACATTTGAAATTAAATAAATAATACTTATAAATTCTGAGCTGTATATAATTTAAATACCAGGCATGTAGCAAGATTCTGAGATGATATTTTTCAATTTGCTTTACCACAACATTAATAAAAAAATTACTAATTAGTATTTTCTGTCTCATTATGTTGTTGTCCAATAGATGTTTTAGGACCTACAGCATTTGCTCCTGTTAAGTCTGATATAAATGGTAACATAAAGGTATAGTACTGCGTGGTTAAAAATTTATTTTCTTTCACCATTTGTCCAATTCAGAAGAGTAGCAAGAATACTTTATAATTTCTTTTATCATGGAGCATAAGGGATAAGCAATAAAACCTTTGCCTGCTGGTGTTTGAGTTAATGCACATCTCAGGCAACTACGTTGATGAAAAAATTGTTGAGATATTTATCAAACTGGTTGAAGTTTGGCAAACAAAACAATCTTTCCTCACCCCTCCACTCAAAGATGGGTTACAGGTAGCTTGAACAGTGACACAACATTTTTTAAAAGGGTGGGAGTGGGGAAGCTTCATTTCACCCTTTTGAAGTTAAAGTGTTAAAATGTGATAAATGTCCTTGAGGGTAAAGTATTTTCTAATTTTGTTACTGATGGTAGAACCCTTGAAATCCAAGATTTGGCCTCAGAGGCACCATACCATGGAGAGACATTCTGCCATCCTATAAATTTGTTGTTTTCTGATTTTGATCTTTTGTGTCTGTGTGTTGTTTTTAGAAACTTAGAGAGAAATTTGCACAAGATCCAGAAAAATTTAAAACATTGCAAGATATTGTTGAAAGTGAGATAGCTACAGAAACAATCACCGCCAAGAATTCTGCCACAGATGCCTTGCTTTGGCTAAAAAGGTTGGTCACAGACCTTTTACTTGTCACATATTGCAAAAGGAAGAAAATCATACCACTACTGACGTTTGGACATGGGGATGTTTTGGCTAGTGGTATTTAATGTTTTTGCTCTGATAAAGTCATGTAGCTCCCTTAAGCAGCCATCGGCTGGGAAGCAAGGAATGCAAATTTGTCTGCAACTGCATTTTATGAGGCCTTCCAAGGGGGGTAGCCTTGCTGCCATGTCGCACCCCCTTTTAATACCTATGTCACCTAACCAATGGCTGCAAATGTCACCATCATTTTTCTCCCTAAACGAAAATGTCGCTGTCCCTTCCAGGTATCTATAAAGTCTCTTATATAGTTAATTCTTTAAAATAATGGAGCTGGTGGTTGTATCATACTCAGTCTAATTTTTAAAAATGACTCCTGGGTGTAAACCTTTCACATTGACAAATCGGTTGATCAATAAAGATACCAAAGCCGTACGTGGTGCAGTTGAATTGAAAGTGTTGACCTGAGCTGAAAAAGGTGTAACAGTTTTGGTTGACAAGTGCAAATACATGCAATAAAGCTGCATTCCTAGGTATGTGGAGTTGTTGGGAGTGCATATTACAGTTAGCTTCACAATAATGATATTCAGTGCATGCTGCTCATTATTTCAGTGGAAATGACCTTCATTTATCTGAAGTAACGAATGTTGATTGGATGATACTACCTAAAACAAGTTACAAACGGGCAAAAATACCAAACCATTAGTGACCAAGATTTGCTGACCAAGAGAAGTCTTCACGCTCTTCTTGTCGCCTGCAACAAACAAAAAAACTAAAATAGTAATCCTACTACAAATAATTTAACTACCGGTAACCCTCGCTAAAGTTTTATACCCTTGCAATTATGTACACTACAGATGAATAAATTATAATAGTTATTATGATAATAATAAATCGAACATCATACAACTAAGAATATTAAGCATATGATTTTGCAGGGCGTTTTTAAAATGGTTGATTCCTTTGACCCCCTTATTTTTGTGGGTAAGGAGTTCCAGAACATGACAACAATATAAGAAGAAGATTTGTGGACCCACTCTAAATTTAAACATAGAATAGCTAATTTAGTTCCTATGCCCTGTAGAGTAAGTTAAGCTTTGGGTATTTGAGCCCCCTTGGATTGTGAGTGTCTTACCCTTAATGTTTCCTTTGGGGATTTATGAGCATCCTGAATGCGAATGCGAGAACCCCCAAGGTTCACATGTCAGGGGTATGGTTTAAAGGCCTTCATTTGGTGTTGCTAATTTCTCCATTAACTTTTCTTCTTAGTTTCCTTGCCTTACACTCACTCAGCCTTTGAAACTCATCTTTTGCTTTTTTTGTTCTCTCTCACAGAGCGCTTCAGTTCATTGTTGTGTTTCTTGAAGAGGTTCTTACAGGAGAACAGGATCT
>CALNXK010000109.1:1400000-1405000 GCA_942486035.1 Porites lobata | reverse complement strand
CGTCATATTCGTGCAGGTGATTGACAGAGGAAGATACCCGATCCCTTCACGAACGTATCCGACGCCAGACGATAATTGTAAAGGAACTGTAGCAGAAAATGTTCTTTCATTTGTGATGTTTGAAGACGCTGAGGCTCATTTTTGTGACAGTTGTAAGCGTACAGGGAGTTGCTAAGTACTCTAGTTGTGTCGACAAGTTACTATGGATGACCTAGGTATGTCTGATCGATCATATTTGTATTTTTTTGTGTAGTAATTTGGTTTGCTCATTTCATACACAGTGTTTCATGCGAAACCTGTTCGAGATTCTGATCTCCGTAATTGTCATAATTCAACCTAGCTGTTGGTTTGGTTAACCTTGTAAACAATGTAAGAATTTTTATTGGAATATTAGCTGAAAAAGTTCGTTGAAAGTTTAGTCACGTTGATTCGAAAAGTTAGAGCGCTAAATAGCTAAGGAACTTCTAACCCAGGCGAGCTGTTAAGTTAAGTCCAGGGCTCGAAATTACTAGTTTTATCGCGTTATTGTCTATTTGAGGTATTTGTTTGACCTGAAGTTCCATAGTAAACTTCTTGTATTGCGTTTGAACTCGAGAAACGCGGATATCGGCATTCCGATCTTTACCGATTTTCCTATGAAAATAAGTCTTCATAGCACAGATTCCAGCACTCAACGCTCCGTCTTCACTCTTATGTTCGTCACAACTACGGTCGATTGCAAAGTCACTGATTTTAAATAAGCCTCACACCTGGACGTCCAATGTCATTAGCGATTCGGCATATTTTAAAATTTTTTTGTCATCGCAATTGTAGCTATTTTTTATGCTGTCATTTGTGGTTTGCGAGCTGAGCGAGTGATCGCGCGCGCTCAACGCCTGTTGGTGAATTCACGCAACGAAATCAAAACATTCGTGCTCCAAACAGATGTCAATATACTCGTGAATTATTTATATCGTTTTGTGTGATTTTATTGTGCAATGGTGAGCCAAATGGTGGCTCATACATTCGACAGCATGTTTCATATGTCATCAAAGACACGCGGTAGAACGACGCATTGAATGGAATTGAAATGAAAAAATTATAAGCGCAAAGACAGACAACTTTTTCGATCGAAAAGCGATCTTGAGGAAATTTAGAATATAAGCATGCCTGGAAGGACGAGAAAACCGTCGATTGAAGAAAAACTGAGACAAAATATTGAATTTTTAGATGCACTGTTAGCGGATCTTCAAGCCACAAGCCCTACGATTTCTACATCGCCGGTTGAAGCTCGAGGAAGACAAACTACGAATGGCAGAGAGTCGCCTGAGGAACTTCCTCCTCCGCTCCCCCCTCCACCCTCCTTTGAAGCACTCGATCCTCGTGGACCAATTTCAAAGGACGATGTTTTGTTTCCCCCGCCTGTACCGTCATCAAGCTTGGGACAGAACCTTTCGGAGTTGGACAGTTTGTTAGAAAATTTGAGTAACCCATTACACTATCCTTCGCCATCTGAATCACCAGGTAAGTGGCGCTTATCGATTTTAGTAAATATATTTTTTAGAATTTTAATCTGTACATTCAGTTTGCCATAGAATCAGAGCTGGTTCCATTTTTGGGGGTATATAAATTTTTTTGGACATATAAAATGTAAAAAAAACATGAAGGTAAATTTCTATTAATCAAATGAATCAAAATATGACTGTTTTAGTAGGCGTTCTATATACATGATTAAATTCCAAACCAAGCTCAAACTGTAGCTAAGAGGAACAGTTCCCAGTGCCAAGAAATATTGCTTTAAAACGTTAAACGTGCTGAAATTTAAGATCTTGTCTGTTGAATTTAATCCGCTTTTCATGTCGGCTTGTAGTACATTTTCTTTGATTTGTATCATTTCTTTTAAAACTGTAGTTTATTGGCTTACGATGAATTTGCCTGACCGAAGAAAAGCAGGAATATTCGAAATTGTTTTCTACGTTATATCAGATGTAGAACAGGAAGAGCGTTGTGCACGCGCTTTGTTTCCATTCATTCAAGACGATTAAAACTTGCTCCCAAATTAAAGTCCGCCCACTGTAAAGTAAAGAAATTGTTTGCCCATTTTATCCACGGTGCAAATACACTTACTTCGTCTTGTCAATATTGTACAATTTGCGATTTAATGTGGGAGAAATATTCCTTTTGATTTTCCGGTACACTGTTGAATTTTTACATTTATTTCATGGCTGTTAGCATCTTTTGTGTATGCTGGTGTAAATCTGTTTAAACTTCCCCTAGTTTTTTTAATGGCAGCTGGTTCCATAGCCTTTGAAGCATAAATTTGCAAACTAAAACTTCTCTTGTAATTTACTACGAGTGCAGTCAAGAACACAACGGAGAAAAAATTGAAAAAAGTAATAACAATTTTTTTGGAGTTGCTGTAAAGTTTCAAACTTGTGATTGGTCAAAATTTGAATCTAAGTACCGCGGTAATTTTGTAAGTTGATAGCCAGTTAAAAGTCATATTTTCAAACATTCACCAAGAACATGCTTTGCAGTTACCTACACATGTAATTTTTGAAGAATAAAGTTGTAGAGAAGCCTGTGTTTGATGTTACCCCCTAGTGGGAGAATGAAAAACATGTTTCTCCACACTTTAACTTGTATTTGTAGCGTAATTTCCATATAATTTCATGCAATGATCCTCGTATTCTTGCCATTACAACCATATTTTTTTATGTGCAAATTCAGGGTTGTCAATAGTAATAGTAAATGCAAAATTGGGTATGCTAGAGCAAGAGAAGGCCATTATGCAAAATCTTTTGTTTATTAAATGCTTGTGGTTTTCAAGAGTCTCAGTAACTACAAAGGCACTAATTAAACACACCCTGATGTGAAACTCACTTTGCTCATCCTGTTTGGATTAGAAACAGTATCTTTGAACAGAATGGTTCCTGTAAGATAATACAGGGTAACTGTTGACATTTCTAATTCTTCAGCAAGACATTGAGTGTAGTGTAAGTTTCGTTAATTTCACATATGCCTCATATGTGGCCTCAGAAATTACACAAAAGTGATTTGCATAATAAAAATATGCCTTCACACACAACTAGGCCACTGCAAGGTCTGATTTGTTTTCTGTCATGAGATATCGTTTGTAAAATTTGATGTTAATCCATTTGGTTGTGAAGATTTTGCAGAAATATTTAATATGGCTTTGGAAGCTAGTCAAACCATAAAGAATGAAAACTGACCAAAGAACTGTTCAAAAGTTGAGTACTTTTGCTGCCTTCATTCTTTTTCTGGTGTATGTGCAGAAGGCAGATTTCGGGTCAAATTCACATGTTTGTTTTGCATTTTTCTTTGGCCTCTGTGACTGATTCTGAATCATGGTCATTCAGTCTTGGTTTGAAGGATTTCTTCCCTCCTGCACCCGTAAGATGTCCAAATTCTCCATGACTGTTAAAACTGATGACATCACAAGTGCAGAGGGGATATTGTTATGGGTGGTTATGTTTTTGTAATCTGGTGGTGACATGATGTTTGACCAAATTTCCACAGCTGTACACTGAATTCAAAGGCCTCATTCAAATGTCTTTGTCTAAAAGTGGAGAGAATATTATTGTCAACCTCCAGCCATTGAGCAAAGAAAGATCAGGCCCTGCCTTTAAACTTTGTAAGGAAACAGGCACCATATCAACACATAAAATAAAGCTCCATCCACAACTTACCATGAAGCACCAATTGAAGAAGGCCATTGTTTTAAAATGGAGGAGTCCATCCTTGAATTAGAATGAGGAGCCTGACCTGGGATGGTTTGCAGTTCTCTCCTGAGAGCGAGTGACCATGGGGTAACCTGTTCTCCACTGCCGTACCATGGGTAATGACTAAGATATTCAGATGAAGTATATTAATTCTGATTGAGGAAAGCTGTCATCTTGGTGAAGTCAAGCCTGTGGGTGGGAGTGAGGGTCTGAATTAGTTTATCAATCCCAACTTAGATCATCCCAACTCAATCCAGTAACCTCAACATTTTTATAGACAGATAAACTAATTTACATTGGCAGTTCAACAGCTAGTTTAAAAAAGACCTTGAACTATGACTACACATTTATAACTTTAACTGTTAAGCTGCTTACCATCCATGAATGCTGTGTGTTGAAGAGCTTTGCTAATTGCTCGTTTGAACAACCCAAGAGACTCCGCGCAACGTGCCTCGCAAGGAAGGCTATTCCTCAGTGTGGTACCACCATAACAACTAAACTGTTTTGAAATAATTTGTGTGGGGAAATCAAACTTTAAGTTTGTTCTGGGAGTCCCTCAGGTTGTAGCTTGTATTTTGGTGGGTCTGAAACACAAGTCACTTTCCTCAGGTCATAGTCAGCAAAGTACAGCTGGTCACCATGACACAGATAAATAGACAGCACCAAAAGTGTCTCCTAGTGCCAATCGTTTTACAGAATGCCCTTCTAGATCGAGGGGAATATTTGTGGTTTAGTAATTTATTGATGGAGAAGTGAATTGTACTCTTGACCTGTGGAATGTGACCTGTACTTAAGCCCCAGCTTCTTTTGAATGTTTTGTTGGTAGTCAAGATTTTTCCTTTCCAAAATTTCCAACAATTGGCCAGCATCAGTGTCAAAATCTGAGAATGTCAGAACACGGCTGCTGCAATCTTTGCAGTTGGTCTTGTAAAGTCATCCCATTTATAGGTTCCCTAAACAAGTAAGGTTGTATTAAAGCTTAAAGATGCAATGACGTCAGGTGCCTTCAAAACACCTTTTATTCGTCTGCTAATTCTGTTGCGAAACATGCATTTGAAAAAAGTGCTTACATGTAGTTTAATTTGTGGTATTTGCACAAATCAAATTGTTCCGGATTTTCTTGTGGACCCAGCATTTGTTTGAATTTCCCCTAACTGGACCTGCTGCTTCTAAAGAAAAGTGTATTTTTATGTCTTTTCTGGTTGGCCATGTATCTTGCCTTTGTATAATAAGTTTAATACAGAATCCATTAGGACATTGAGTGATTTGAATTTTCTC
>CALNXK010000109.1:1287500-1395000 GCA_942486035.1 Porites lobata | reverse complement strand
AAGGCCTTAAAGAGTGCCTAGGTCTGAAATGCAGTCAGAATACAAAGAAAAACAAGAAGATGCTAAAGGTAAGCTTCAAAGCGATATTCAATGTACATTTTGCTAATTTAGTGAGCAAAGAATATTTCTCCATACAACGTCTTATAATTTTCTTGCTGTATGAATAATTAATTAGCTAAGTAGGATAATGTTGTTCAGGGCTCTCATAGTGAGCTTGGGCTACCTGTGCTTCGAACCACCGTGTGATGTCGTGGAATGCCTGCAACATTTTAATGGCATTGTTCCCAGTGTTGGGAGTATTCTGATGAAACAAGCATCCACGGTTACCTCTTGAAAACCCCTGGAAATGCCATTTCTGAGACTCTAAATTTCAAAATGTCCCTAGATGCCTTGGCCTTCAAGAACTTGTGCCTTTGGCGTGAGTTCCAAAGCCACCCCCGAAACCCATCAAGATTTTGAAAATGGCCCTCTAGCAAAATAGCCCCCCCTCCCCCACCCCATCACAGGTAATAAACAACCAGCCCCTAAATCAATCAATTCTTCATGACCTCATAGTCAGGCTTTCATTATACAGTAGAACCTCAATTCAGGCGACACCATGGCTGCCATGAAGAGGCGGGGGCTGGGGATTTCCCCTGGCTATTATGAATTTGGCCCCCGGCTACATTCATAGGAAAATAGAAGAAAAATAGAACCAAGAGAAATCCCTAGCTGCAACGTGAAATCATAGTGACATCCCTGGGACACCCTTGAGACCAAGGTAAATGTCCCTGAAAAGAGAGGTGTCCCTTGAATGGAGTCTGGGCTGGGGTTTGGTAATAATTAACCAACAAATAAAATTTTTTTTTGTTCTTCCTTGGAATCTGCTTCAGTTATTATTTCAAGCCGCTAGAGAATGTATTAAAAATTTGTCATTGTTAGTGATATTGTGTGTTAAATTCCCACAAGTATTGGTACACCAATATATTAACGAGTTAGCAGTGATTTGTGGTGTGAAATTGGTCATTTTTCTTACTACTGTTTACGTAAACTTATCCAACCTCGTTCCCAGAGTTCTCTCCTACCCGCCCTACGGAGCGAGAGAGAGAGAGACCCTGGAAAATGCTGGTCACATGGCTCCAGAATGAAATTAATTCTGAGGGAGGAGTCCTTTGTCTCATATTTTTTTGTCTGGTTTATTCGCAACGTTCATGCAGTGATCGCAACAGCAGGATAGATTTGCTAACCCTACTAGAACTGTAACTGAAACTAAGTGAAACTTCTGCCTAAACGGAACTATCAGACAGATAAACAAGTGAATTACCGGAGAAGGGATCAAAAACTAGTGTTGTCGCTGGGTTAACCGATGACACCAATCGCTAAAAATCTACGAGCTTGAGTTATACACAAGCGAGTTAATTTTTTGAAGGTAAAATCCCTGTATCTTGCACTTCTATATTAAAAGTTTCAATGTTTGTCTGACAGCGGCTGGTAATCGGGCCAAATAAACGTACACCATTTGCGGTCTTAGCGGTTCGGCGTGACAAACCCCCGGCACAAAACATGGCAGTTAAATTGAGAGCAAGGAGTTCAGTTAATACATTTACGATCAAAGTAATATTTTAGATCTAGTGACTTCACGGAAAGCTATAGCCTAAAATGTCAGCATTTTCCACCCCCTAACCTTTGTTATGATGCGGCAATAGAAAAGTGGTAAATAGATCAAAGATAAAAATAATTATATACCAATGCAACGTGGAAGACAACAGGAAGTAGTATAAACAGAGACAAAACAGACAACATAACCTGCATAATAGTAATCTTAAAAACACATACAGATACTGTACATTTGTTTTCTAAAGTGGCCTACTCAACATAGCTACGGCAATTCAAATGTAGTGCGTTTCGGTATGAATACTACTACCAAGTAGACCAGGATACCTAAATGATTTTTGACTGCACAAACGGTGAATCCTCCTCGATTTCCATTGCATGTGCCAAATGAAAGCATCACTGATAAACATCCCATCAACATCCAGATATTCTGCAGGAAGTTACGCTTTTGCTGTCAAAGGATTTTGTGCATTATTGTCGGCGTTCAAGATCAGTTCAGGTACACAGCTTCACGGCTGCACTGACCTGTCTACGCTCTGTAGAGACAAATCTCACAGTTACCTGCCCCTCCCCCAAATCGTTTGTTTGTAATCTCCCAGATTTTGGGAGACACGTGACCAGGGTTTTCCAGGGTCTCTCTCTCTCGCTCCGGAGGTCGGGTAGGAGAGAACCCTCGGAACGGGGTTGAAACTTGTCAACCGTTTTTGTGGTCGGTCATGTTTTGAGTGCGAGTGTCGTCTGAATGGAGTGTAAACCTGTGGGTTTCAGGAGCCAGAAAAGTGTCATTTTTCTCCTGAGGCACCCCTTCCACGGAGGAACAGATATAAAGATTATGTGAACATTTTTCCAGGACCAAATAATGTGTCCCCTGAATGGAGGTGTCCCTTGAAATAGATTTGTCCCAAAGGATATGTTGTACTCTATTTACTTTATCATTAGATGGACAGAAATGTCAGATGTATTTTCAGTGGATGGTAATGTAAATATTCTTAAGCCAGTCATGTAGAACCCTAGAAAGGGGTTTTTCACCACTTTTGCTCTGACTGCTTCTTCAATCTTTGACAAATTTAGTGAATTAAAAAAGACGTTGCTTATTTTAATGATCCTTAAAAGATGAATTATTTTTGCTGTCTCATTAATTCATGTTGTTTGTATTGAACATTTGTTTATTTTAAAACCTTTTAGGTGTTGGCAAAGTAAGCCAGCTAGACTCCATGTTAGGAACACTTCAGTCTGATATGACGAGACAGGGAGTCAGCACAACAAAGAAGGGGGAATGTGCGGCCTGCAACAAACCAATCATAGGCCAAGTTTGTACGGCACTGGGTCGTACTTGGCATCCTGAGCATTTCACGTGTGTTACTTGTGAAGTACCTTTAGGTGCTGCTAACTTTTTTGAGCGGGACGGAAGGCCTTTTTGTGAAAGAGATTACCATGAACAATTTGCTCCAAGATGTGCTTACTGTAGTGGTCCTATCCTAGATGTAAGTTTTTTATTTTTCTTGTTTCTTGTTTGAAGGCATGTGCATATAGAATACAAACTTTTAAGTCTGTCTACAAAATCGTGTGGTGTGACCATTCAAATGAAATCCTGGCCCTTCAGAGGTTCATCCTTGTGGATATATTACAGGGCAAATTTGATTTCAGGTTAAAAATTGTCCTTCCTAGGTTGACTCTCAATATTTGGTTTGTCTACTAGAGCTAGGTGTCAAAGGAAATTGTGAATCAATCTAGGTTCAATCAAAATTAACCTGCAGTTTAATTTGAGCAGCAACAGATGCATGAGATTTTAGAACTTTGTCTTACAAAAGAGTTAAAATTATGAGTTATCAGTGCAAACATTTAACTTATCCTTCTTTTACAGTCCTGTGTGACAGCACTTGACCAGACTTGGCATCCAGAACACTTTGTATGTGCCAGCTGTGGCCGGCCATTTGGTGACTCTGGTTTTCATGAGAGAGATGGCAAGCCTTTCTGCCGAGAAGATTACTATGCTATGTTTGCACCTCGCTGCGGAGGCTGTGGTCAGCCTATAATGGATAACTACATCTCTGCTCTTAGTGCACACTGGCACTCAGAATGCTTTGTGTGCGCGGTGAGTTATTATGATACTTGCAGCTTTGCACTTTACCAGCAATTTTTACGTCACCTCATCAGTGTTGAAGGGACTATTTCAGGCTGGCTATTTGCAGCTATCATTGCAAGAAGCCAAAATGTGATTTGCATCCATTGAACTCCAAAAATAATGGGCCCATTTTGTTGTTAAAGACTATATGTACATTTGGACACTGGCGCTGTTTCCTCTCATATTTTGCAACAGATGGCAAGAATTCAAAATCAATTTGTTTTAAGAATCACCAGAAAATTATGATGGTTAGTGATCCCTCGTTAAAATTGTTTGATATCTCCGTCATAACTCAGCTACAGGAGCATTTTGTGTGTGGGTAAAGGCATTTATGCAACATTATTTAAGTACATGTTTTCACTTACGGCGATTAGAAACTACACCATCTCATTTATATCATCGTCAATATGCAACCTTTCGATTTTCCAGTCTTAAAGTCATAGTTTGACTCCTGTTGGGAAATCGCGGGGGTATTTTTTTCCCAAGGTGTTTGTGGCGATGGCTAAAATGAAAACAAGCATTCTCCACGTATGTATGTCTTCTTTAGTGCAGAAAGTAAAACTGGAGACCTCACCGCATTATGACGCAGAAAATTCAGCTGGAAAATTATTCGAAGTTAATCTTTGGTCTTCTCCTCGTTGCAGGAATGTCATCAAGCTTTTCCTGGAGGAAGTTTCTTTGAGCATGATGGTCGGCCGTACTGTGAGATGCACTACCATTCTCGACGTGGCACTCTGTGTTACAGCTGTCAAAAACCCATCACTGGCCGATGCATTACAGCCATGCATCGTAAATTTCACCCTGAGCACTTTGTGTGCGCATTCTGCCTTAAGCAACTTAACAAAGGCACCTTCAAAGAACAGAATGATAAACCTTATTGCCATCCATGCTTCATAAAACTCTTTGGGTAGAAAGAGGAGTCAACCGTGGTCATCAAGCTGCTGCAGCTACTTTCTATTTTATTTTGTTTTTGTTTCATTTCTGTGTGAACAGCTGTTTGTTTTCATTCGAGAATTTTGAAGAAAACAATCAAATCATAGACTCGAGGACATTTTTTCAAGGGATGCAAATAATTTTAGTATTTTCACTGTCATAGTAGCATGAGTCACTATTATGATAACCTAATGTCGAAGTGGGGACAGTGATTTCACGGTGAAAACGTGAAGTTTAGAATAATTACACAAACTTTCCTTGCTATTCCTTCCTGCTGCGGTTATGCTACTAATTTGTTACAGTGCCTCCAAAAACATACACAGATTTACAGGTCCATATTTTCTGGATGGTGGTTAGTTATGACTTCTGGGTTGCTGTTGTTAAGAGCCATTCCCTAGACATAACACCGCTTTCACGGCTGGCAATTTTTGGTTGATCCATCCGGCCAAATTGTCTAGGCACCCAAAGCAATGTGATGACAATTAATAAAAGAGGTTATCTATGAAGTTAAATTGCATGTAACTGCAAACAAAATCAGATGTTGTCACAAGACACCGTTAATGAGGTACAATCTGTATCAAAAAAGTACGTGAAAATTATTATTACAAAGAACTGTTCAAGTTTTTAAGAGAGATTCAAAGACATTTTTATGAAAACAAATTTAAGCTAAGTTTCTTGGGTTCTCATGACATGCCAACATTGACCTGTACCGGTTTTCAGTAGCCAGTGTTTGGCCGTCTGAGCTGCTAGAGAAGCAACCTGCTAGCAGAGCTTTCTTTAATTTCACTTGCTCGGTTTCAGCGCAGTCGATCGAGAATAAGATAAAAGGAGGCTCTGTTTCGTGGGGTCCTATTGATGATAATTTACGAAGATTTTCTAAAATAATGCATGTAATTATGATAATTTCAGGCCGACTGAAAATGGAGGCGGTGTGCAGTGCAAGAACCCAAATAATTTCATTGCAGTACATGTTGCTTACATGTAGTGTCAATTCTTTCAGAAGCATATGACTGCGATTATGACTGTAATTTCCCTTTGTTGCGCTTCGTTTACATTGCGATACAAGATTTTCCTAAGCGCTCACGCGACAGTCTCGCGTATCAGTAATTCCTCATTAGGAAGTAAATTGTGATTGGTTCTCCAACGGAGTCATACGCTTCAGGGTTATATGCTTCTTTTTCTTTCAATGTTAAAATATCAATTATCGTTATAATAGTTATCATTGCACTATCTTAAAAGCCGACCTCTAATATTATACCATACAGGTAAATGATTAAACGCATTTCAAAGCATACGGAAGTTGTATTCTCCTTTTTCTGCATTCATTTATTGGTGCATGGTTTTGATTATTTGCGGGAAGGGAACAACCATGGCCACGTCCATACGTATCTGTTTTTGTTTATAAACGGAGAGCTTTCCCCCGTTTCAAACAAATCCGCGTCCACACGTTGCGTTTTTGAGTCGGTTTTGCCCGTCCAAGCGAAAATTAACTGAAAACGGTATCATCTTTGATGGGAGCATGCGCACAAACTAATATCTGAGCTCGTGACTTTCGTGACCACCCTCGTAGCCAGCGTCTTCGTTCCCCTTGACCAGCGGCCTCGTCCCGTCAAGCTAGCATGCGCAGTAAGGGACAAAGACTCGAGGGCGAATTAAAAACATTTCTACAACGATCTGATGAAACCACCCCTGAAACCACCCCTTCCGTCATTTCTTATAATCCAGCATTACCTAACCTTGCGCATATCATTCACAAGCATTTTAACGTGCTGTACTCATCAGATCGTTGTTGAAATCACGGTTTTTAAAAACCTTACGTTAGTAGCTTATCGCCGTTGTAAAAATATTAGCGACATCCTTAGAGCCCAGTTAACTAACAGTACCGATACCGGTAACTCCTGACCCACCCCCGGTTCCTTTCGGTGCAACAACAGGAATTGAACATGGCTGTAATCAATACACTTTTCCTTCTACCGGTGAGACCTACCACATCAAATTTCATATCACTTGTGAAACTTTTAATGTTATCTTCTTGATTCAAGCTTTTCGAGTGTTCTCCCAACATCCCAAGTGTATACCTGCCAACTTTTTCTGAGATGTAGGCGTGAGATTTTTATCCTGGGAGTGCTGGGATTTTTGAAAACGACACGATCATTTCCGAAGATTCCCGAAGAAGTCCGAAGTCTTCCGAAGACGTCCGAAGTCTGCCGAAGGCGAAGTTATCGAGAAAACACTTATCCACAAAATCAGAGATCGCGAGGAAGGTATTGTCATTTATTCATTTTACACATGGTTTTCGTTCCTTACATGGGTCTGAGTACATATTTTTGGAAATTGTGTCAAGCAAGACGGCAACAACTCACATTTTTCAATCAGGCGTGAGAAATTGGTCCGCAGGCGTGAGCGGGCGTGAGATCGAAGTTTTCAACCCGCAGGCGTGAGACTCACGCCTAAGGCGTGAGAGTTGGCAGGTATACAAGTGGGTTATCACCTCGGTAAACCCATAGAAAGTGTGGTCTATTGCTTTTATAAAATAACTTTTAGTAGAATGGAGTCTTTTACGTAAAAAATATGGTTTTAATACCTTGATCAAGTCATGTCTTCTCTCTAAAGTCATCATAAGCCAATCATGACTCACGATTTAATAGCGCTGAACTTTCTCCAAACTCAGTTCAATCAAACAACAAACAGCAGCACTTCAAAACACGAGTTTTTGCACTCATTACATGATAACTTATGAAAGCTGTTTTACAGGAAAAGTCAACATTTATTCAAGCGAACGTATAATGAAAAAATACGTTCATGGTTTGTTTACTACTGAAGTAGAAATTAATTGAACATCAGACTGTACGCCGCTGTATTTTGTTGAGTCGATCCGTAAGAATTTCGTGCTTACAGACGGAACTGGCAGCTATTGTAATGGAGGACTTCATTCACATAGTACAAGCCGCAGTGGTTTAAGATCTGTTTTCTGGACTTTATTATGATTAAGAAATGCTGCGGTAACGACGTGGCTGCATTTGCGAAGTTGTCGCATGTAACTTTTATATGCACGGACAGCAACCGATGGAAATATGTCACTGGTGGAGAAAGGTTTCTTTGCCGTAGCCACAAATTGTCGTTAATACTTGTCGATTTGTAAAGTCAGGTGGTTTGAGGTAGGTTATGGCATCGATATCACCGAATAATTTGTGCAAATGTTGAAAAAAACCAGCCCGAAACTCTGACATCTTTCATCATCGTTGGCAGCTTGTTTACAACCTACAGCGGCCGATTTTGTACCATACCTTGATCAGAGATCTCTTTTTGGAACAATTTCTTTCATTAAGGAATTTAATTTTGACATAAAATAAATAAAGAATGCTAAAACTACCCGTTTCGTTGCTGGTTGGCACATGGTCAAGTTTTCCTGGAGACTTTCTACACCAGAAATTCACACAGTTGTTGTCTTTCTCTGCGATTTGGCATCGTCGTGAAATGTAAACTGCTTTCCAGCTTTCTACTTTATTACTTCTAAAGCTATGGCAGAAATAAAATGTGGAAACCAACGCTTTTGATATTAAGAAGGGCTGGGTAAGTAACTTGTTCTTTTTTTTAGCCTTTCTAAAATCATTGTTTGCAGATCAATAGCCGGTTTTGTTTATGGCTCGTGGTCCGGATGCCTTTTTCTATGGGTTTACCGGTATAATAAACCATAGGTTTTTGACCAATCAGATCACGCGTACTGTCTCAGTTATTTTATAAAAAAGGGTAAACCTCAGGGTGGATCCTCCCCCAATCAAACTTTGTTGAGTGCTCCCGGGTATTTATCTAAAGTCAAAAGTAAACCTAAACCATCAACAGCTGATCAAGGCGAAAGGTTTTTGAAAGTTTCATAAAAGAGTCCTAAACTTGGAAGAGTGACCACCAAATCACGCGATATCACGTGCCTCAGACTAAAGGTCTAGAGTCCAAGTGTTTAAAGTCAAAAAGAAGGAAAAAGGACAAAACCAGACACTTGGCAACGGTGTACACTTTTGAGTCTTCAAGTCTTATGTTACTTAAAATCCTCGTGTAGACGACAACTTTAAAATTTACCTAACAACAGTCAAGCAGAGACAAGCGAAAGCTAGTCGCTACCTTAACTTGTCACTGACTATCCAATGACTCAGCTAGTACTACTTGGAAGATGACAGGTCATTGACTATAGATCAAAGGCTATCGTTTATAAGTTTTGAAACTAACGATCCTCGGACTTACTTTCTTATCAACAGTCTTTTTCTATCGCTACCTACGGAGGGTCGCTTCTTTCGCGGGCACCTAAAGCATGCCGATCATGCATGTGCTCTTCCAAGTCAGGTAACAAAATCCACACCCATAGGGAAAGTTCATTTAATATGACAAGGGGGGGGGATGAAGATATTGAAACTCGAAGCTTGAAATTTTAGCAGCCCCCCTCACTAGCGGTTCAATTTTTTAGGAGCCCCCTCCTTGGTAGTCGAAAAAATTTCAGAGCCCCCCCCCTCCTCCTTCAATTCCTTTGCTCCCCTGAAAAAAGATCGCTAGACTGTATTAAATATATTTACCATTATTGTCTTCAATGGTTTATACTATGACAAACTTGAGATACAGTTGTGATACAATTTTCTAAAGCATTTTTAGGATGAACAAGAGTGTAATAATTACTGAGACTACATTTGTTATATCTGTAAACCACGTGATATAGCTGAGTTGCACAGGTCATTACAGTCAAACCAGGTGAAGCGTTCCCGTTGCTAACGAACTAATAAATTCATTAACGGAAAAATGATTTCGTTTATTGATTCAATAATCCATTCATAAAATGAACAATCCCATATTCATATTTAGCCTCGATTCCATAATCGAATGTTGATTCGATTACTGTTTTTAGAAAAACTACACTTTTTTTTTTCTCCTTTTTTTTAGAGTCGAGTTCGGGCGAGTTCTGAATTTCAAACCCAAACAAACTGTTACATGTACGTCATTTTGTTTCCAGTATTCACTGCAACGGACCTGACCTCTTAGGAAACACGATAGTGAAACTAAGGTCAGTGTATGTGCGGTGATTGGTGGATTTCGATCCCCGGCCTTTGTCAGTTTCTTTGCGTTTGCGGTCTGTCTCTTCTAGCTGTTATTTTGATTAAAGGCAATTACAAACGCAATCGTAAACGGCAGGAAAAGGGAAGCAAATACGATTGAACTCAACAGGCAAGAATAAAGAACAGGTAGATTTTGTTAATAAACCAAATCAACATTTAATTATTGAATTGAGGTCCAATTTGATTGTTGGATTATTCATTTTATGAATGGATTATTGAATCAACAAAAGAAATCATTTTTCCATTAATGAATTCATTAGTTTGCTAGTGACGGGAACGCTTGACCTGGTTTGACTGTAAATTGTTGAGTTGAAAACCATCCGATTTGTATGATGATGTCATGTGTTGGTTTTGAAGTATACAAATTTTCGGAGCCCCCCCTCCTAGCGCAACAATTTTTTCAGAGCCCCCCCTTCGGGTGTCTAAAAATTTTCGGAGCCCCCCCTCAATATCTTCATCCCCCCCCTTGTCATATTAAATGAACTTTCCCATAGTTTCGTGTACTGTTGTTGATTTAGTAACAGTACTTACTGGCTGAAACAAAAGTATTTAACTTTGAGGGTTTTCTTGGAATTGTTTTGCTTTTCGAATTTGGATGTCAAAGATCATTATAATCGTTAAAAATAAACCTTGGGTCATTTTGGGATAGCTTGTTTTATCTATCCTGATTTCCATTATTTCTTGCAAAAAGGGAAATTACTTAAACGGAGAGTTCTGTTTTTAGACCAGGGTCGCTACTTTCGCGATTTGCTAACACTTGTGAAATTTCATCCTTACTTCAAAGAGTCATCAGAGTCATTACTTTCGGGGGTCGTTACTTTCGAAACGTGACGGTATCTGCTTAAAAGTTAGGCGATATCATCATATGATCAGGTCAAGTTTCTCATTTTAACACATGTTGTCAGATCCTCAAACGGATGTACTCTGTATGTCAGTAAATTTTATCATTTGACAAATATTCGGAGCGGTAAGTTTAATAACTTCTTGTTTTGTCACCAAAAAGTTTAACACAATCTTCTTTCACGGCGTAACAGTTTCTCTAGCGGACGTTTTGTTCAAATAATGTCAAGGGAGGCTGCCAAATGGGATTGGCAGCTCCACTTCATGAGAGCCAATCAAATGTAAGATACCGTGGAATTTATCTGTGCGGTAGTGAAGAACCTGCGATTATTCTATCGCTTGTGTCTGGAGAAAGTGGAACACTGGCAGGTAAAAAGGCATTTAAATAGGAACGATCTGATGATTCTCAGAAAAAAAGTGATATTAATGGTGGTGAGCTGTGAGAGTAACCGTGGGCTGTAGTTCTTTTGTCCCTCCACCCGAACGGAGCTTGTTAGACAAGACTTCCGGAACTGTACTGGTGTTGAGAAAATAATGGGAGATTTTCTTGGTCACGCGGTTCCTGGAGCTATGCTTTTGTTATTATCGATCTGGTGGTTCATGGGCCCGCTTCTTCAAGCCCGCAAAAATTCAAAAACTCTGTCTTCCAGGCGCGGATTGCTTCGGTCGCCCGGTTCTTCATATGTTCAATTGAAATCAGAATCTCCCGTGTGGTACCCCTGTCCCGGGCGATGTTTGTCTAGAATCCCGGTGGAACCTATCATCAAAGTCCTGTCGGGCATCGTGGGCGTTGTTGGAGAACTGTTTCTTGACGGCTCGTGGATCTTGATCGACGAGAAAGGGGAATTCGTCGACGAACATATTAATAATCATAGTCACACAGTTATGTACTGTTTCTTTAGTCTTTCTGGTATAATAGATCTTGTCCTATGGCATGGTAAAACACCTTTACCACCAAGGATCGATTACATTATCCTGTCTACATGCTTTTGGATCGAGGGTTTCTTGTTTTATTTTCATCTTCGAGGACATTCAGAAATCAGTATGCGTTTACACATCATTCTTTACATTTTAATTTTCATAACTGCTTCAGTAGTTTTAGTGGAGTCATTTTTAAGGCGACATCAATTACTTTTTAGCTTAATAAGGGCTATTTTAACAGGAGTCCAAGGCAGTTGGTTCTTCCAGATCGCCTTCGTTCTCTACGGACCGAACGCATGGAAGGATAGTCCTCGCAATGTAGAATTTTTGTCGATTGCTTTCGGCTGGCATTTGTTTATTTATGTATGCGTGGCGCTTGTTCTCTTCGTCGCATGTCATCTTTGTTGCGGGAAAATTCACCCTCATCATGACGATCGTCAAGAACAGTTGCGAGATGTACTGCTCTCGGATGAGGAGGAAGAAAGTTTTCCTTTAGAATCACAGAGACAATACAATAATTCACAAGCAGAATCATAGTGCACTTGTTTATTTGCATAAACAGTATCTATGCCAGCTACTTGCCCATAGGCACAAAAAGATAGCTATCAATGGTAACACCAGGTGTTCTGTAAATAGTCCACCGAACAATCCCGCTACAACTAGCTCGAGTAATTTTCTGACTGAAAACGTTGAACACGCACTCGCGTAGCGCGAGTAAAAACTCGATACACAGTTAATGACTACATGCACGTACACAACCATTGCCGAGTTGCGGTTTAATGAGACCACTCTTCGTCAACAGAGATAACTGTTGAAGCAAAAATGGAATATATTACCCATTCATAAGGTCATATCAGTGAGAATTTTTCCGCTCTACGAAGCCGCAGGTCAATTTATGACCATAATTACAATCTGTAACGCTATAAAACAACTTAGAAAAAGACTTCACTTTTTTTTTTTGCAATAAGGTAACAAGCGAATTGCTTGAAATTTGTTTCGAAAGAATAAAAAAAATTAACAGACATATAAACTGAAATTAGGTATAATATGACAAGAAAATTTGCATGCCTTTATTGATAGATTCGAATGAATTTTAGTTTAAATTTTTAGCAGTTTGTGTACTTCACTCTACGTTTTTTCAGAATTGTAAACTGTTTATAGTTAACGTACAACATTCTGGATTATTCATTGTCAGTTTGAAGCAGATTAAAACAACAAAGACCACAAGGTATTACTTCTAACAGAAATAGACCTTTGAATAAACTAAGTATAGCATTGAGTTGATTAAAGTTGACATAGTAATATTTGACTTCCTCCCAGCTAGAACCTCCGTTCTGTCAGTATGATGGCCCTGTTGCCCAAAACAAAAGCTAAGTCCTCAAGAACTCGTTTTTACTTTTAAGTGTATCTTGATCGAAAAGCATTACAATATCATAAACATGCAAATTTGGGTCCAATTTGTTGCAAGACGCCCACAAGTCGCTATAGTTTCACGCGCGAAAAACGCTCTTAATTTGCATTTTCATAGCGTGTTCCATTATGATTAAGTTTGTATGCCCCGTGTCAAATAATCGTTGGGCGGCTTTGTTTCTTTAAAGCTTTAATTACATAGCACATAGCTTCCCTCTATTCAACGCTAATACGAACTTCATGATAACTTCATCTTCTTTTCAAATCTTGCTTACTTTTACGTCTTCAAGAAAGCTTCAAAAACGTTTATTAGTTTCGAGTGAGAAACCGGCAACAATTAATATTAAAGAACTTGAAGTACTTTGAAAAGCGATTTTTAAACACCAAAATAATTATTCAAGTTTTAATAAGAAAGGCGAAGAAAACATGATACAAGCAGATCTACTTGTCGGTCTTCTTTTCCCCGCCGATCTTTTTAAATACAAATATATATTCTTAATAGGAGTATAAATATTAAGAATGTTTTTAGGTATAATTGGCAGAAATGCCGGAGCCAAACTTGTCGAAAATGTATTTTCAGTTAACTGAACATATCACAATTTCAGAACAGAACGCAATGGGAAGGTCACAAGCATCGACTGGAAAATTATAATGTTTGTTTGAAGAACTAGTGGCCTAATAGTTTCTCACGTCGATTTCTCCAAAAGTAATAGTTCTACTATCATTTTTTGCTTTGAAAACTCCCGTCTTTATTTGACAGCTGCAAGCCAAGGATGCACAGCGTTAAGCTCTTCCGTGGAGTTTAATTTAATGGTAACATACCAGAAAAAACATTTATGTGAAATGTTCAAAAAATTCCCTTCCGTTTGTAATTTTATCTCAGTTGTAATCCTCAATTTTAGCGAAGGTAAACCTACTTCAAGAAACATAAAACTGAGGTCATGTGAGAAGAATGTATAACTTGTGTGTCAGTGCATGGATCAGGCAACACCTTGCGGTTTATCCTAAAACGATGTTTGGGGGTTTGTTGGTGCTAATTTACCCATATCACTAATCTTGCAAGTAGTTAATTTGCTAAATTCCATCAAATCCTTTAATACTCCTTTCAAATATGTTAACAATTAATGTATAAAATACCAGATAAATTTTGAGGATCTTTGATTAGTCTGTTCAAATCTGATAATTCATACAATGGAACCTCGATTTAACGAAGCGCCAAGGAAATGACAAAATTTGTTCGCTACAACGAGGTTTCGTTATATCGAGCTTGTTTTTCACGTATTTTACGATTATTGGGGTAAAGAAAATCGTTCGTTATATCGAGGACTTCCTTTTATAGAAGTTCGTTAAATCGAAATTCTACTGTAGCTAGCTGAGTATAAATCGTGCCAACTTTTTTTAGAAAATAATAAAGAGATCCAGCGAGAAGTATGTGACGCTTTTGTTTTATCAGGTTTATCTGAATCATTCGTGGTTTCAAGAGATAAAATACACCCACCCCTTTTCGGAGTATGAAACCTCGCTTAACTGCTTAATGTCGGAGCCACCGTGCAAGATGAAAACTCGTGCACTCATTTTTCAGACATACATTTCTGTGATAAATCATGAAAAAAATAATATCTCCCATAGTTTAACAGGCAACTCCGAAATACATCAGCCCTTAACTAGTGACCTCTCTGTCTTTCAGATACCCTTTGTATCATCTCTACTGTAATACGTACGCTTAAAGGAAAAGTTTATTCACAGTGTTTGCATGCATTGTATACTTAGCACAATATAGGTTTAAAAAAAAATGGAAATACTATCTTTTGATCAATCAAACTTTATCTTACTTCTTCTCGGCGTGTTCCAACACCGATGCAATTTGTCGATCTTTTATCTTTCCCTGCCGCCATTTATCTGAACGTGGTAGTGTCCAACCAGAAAGCTCTTGCTAATTTGGACACTGCACACACATGTACATTACCTCTTTTTAGCTTAATGATTACCTCTTATCGTTTTTTCTTCTTTTATTTGTAATATAACTTCTGTAAATGTCCTACATAGTTTAAAATAAGGAATCGAATTGAATTGCATCTTGTCACTGGACAATTAAAAAACTCAGTTTGATCCTTGCGCTTTCCATGGTGTACCACCACACAGGAAATTTCTTGATTTCTAGTCTAGCCAACTCTAAGCAAGAACGGTGAAAATTAGATATCATCCCATTTCTGTGAAAAAAAAATACAAACAAACAAACAAAAAGCCAAAAGAAGAAAAAGAAAACTGCTAAGCCTCGAGCTAAGGAGAGGTTTGGAAGGAATAAGGAGCACCCTGTGTCGATGTCCTGACAAGGAATTTCACGCGGCATGTGTATCTGACTACTGCGCGCCTTAATACTCGGAACCATTTATAACTTATAACGGTCTCCAGAGTAAAAACGTTCGTATGCGGAAGAAAAAATAGCCGTCCCGTGTGGACAAAACGTCAAATATATTGTGCAAATTCCTGTGCAATCGCTTAGACCTAGGTCAAACGACGTAATTCACATGTAGCGGAAACCTTCAAAACATGCCTGGGGACACCCCTCCCCCTAACATCAAACTGTAATAAGAAGCCTGGATTTTTAACCACCCGTAAGCGAACAACTCCCAGATTCAGCCTACGAGCAAGCTCTCCATTTCTAGTGGTGAGAGAACGAGCGAGCACTCAGCGAGCTGCGAAAGGCGAAGGAAAGTCAAGCAAAGGGGAGCTCTCCTTTGTTTCTATGCCCCTCGCTCACCTCGTGAGTGACTTCTCTCGCTCCAGGTCCCATTACTGAGAGCTTGCTCGAAGGCTATCCCCTTTTCGAGGTCCGCGTAAGGTAAAATGGACATCAGGCGCGGATCTAGGATAAATACTGACCGATTTCCTAAAACGAGAGCCAAAGGCGCAAGCTTCTAGTGGGGCCGCCCGGAGCATGTTCCCCCTCGAGAAGTTTTTTTGATTTAATTCCTTAAGTCCCCGATCCTGGATTTCTGAGTCATTCAGACAGGAGACTGGCCAGACGTCAACTTGGAAAGTTTTATTTTTATTAAAATTATTTATATCTAAAAAATCTGACCAATTTTTGCAAAGCGGTGGAAACCTGTTTGGATCCCCCGCTCGGACATAACGACCTCACATCGATGACGTCAGGAAAGATTCACTGAGAAAATGGCTTCGTGTGCTTTGAAACATTTCCGTGATCATTTCAGCTTGTCTGGTCATGTTAAAGTCGGGAAGTTCACGTCGAGAGAAGTCAAAATCTGGCAAATTCACGTCGTAGTTGAGCAAGGACGCAAAAAAAGAAAAAAACAAAACAAAACAAAACAAATAAACAAAAACAGGAGTGACGGACATGCAAAGTTGTTGCTTTCAATTGCTCACAGAACCCATTTGTTGCCATTTTTCCAGGGACGTTCCCGTTGTTTCGGTATGTATGGTCTTTTATATGTATTCTTCCCTAAGAGGAGGATAAAACGAATAAAAACTAAAATCTCTTTATAGGAATTCCTCGTAAATTCTATTTTTGGATCGAAAAAAGTATTGCTATAAGTTAAAATGAGTAGCGACTCTTTTCGATGTCAAATTTGTCTTGTTGGCTCCTTTTATAGCGCTTGAGATATTTCAACCTCTTACCAAAGCGGACAGCTACGCACGGTGTCCTCTTTGTAGGGGAAGTTATTCTATACTCAAAATGTCCAAACTAAGGGCTTCAGGTAAACTTTTCTTTCCTCCAACAGAATAAAGTTACCTCAATGAAACAAGCCCAAACTCACACCACCAAAGCGAATTCTGGAAAAAAATGGGGCCTCTTCTCCCTAACACTGGGAACAAAAGCCAAGCAATCATTCTTGTGGAACACGATCAAGTTCTAAAACATGCGAACTTAATACCTGGGGTATTTAATGACTTTTTTTTCCACCCTCCAGGTACCCTTAATACTTTGTCTGATTTTTCATCACATCCTAGTGTTCAAAAAATCACTGAAAAATGGCATCCTGAAAGACTGTCTTCTTTCCAACCAGTCGGCTTCGCCTTAATACAGAAAACTTTGAAAGATCTAGACTCAGGAAGTGCATGGTTAAGTTGATTAATAAACTTATTGGGAGAAGCGATCGGCCACTGGAATTGAAAAGAAGTAAAGTCTCGCGTATCTTCAGATGATGCAACAGATAAGAAAAACTATAGACCTGTTTCTGTGCTTACGACCATGGCTAAATTGTACGAAAAAGTTATTTATGTCCAATTACAGTATATGACTACACTCGACCACACTTACCCCCGAATTTGTCTGGCTTCCTTAATTAAGGGCACTCACGCTGTTCTGCGCATTTGAAGATGACCGAAGACTGGCGTATTAATCTTGCATTGACCACGGCGAAGTAGTGTTGCCATCGTCGTAGTCGATCTAAGCAAAGCGACGTTTGACTCTGTATGTCACAATCTGCTTTTTGCCAAGCCCAAGAGAACATAAAAGGACCTTTATGTTCTTTTGGCCAAGCTTAATGCGTATGAGCGAGGTGTTTAAGGCAAAGTGGTTTAAGTCGTTTAAAAAGATATTTATTATTGAACAGGAGAGGGGAAAGAAGAGAGCCTTGAGGAAAACCAGCACTGACGTCTCTTCACCGTGAAAATGCTCCTTCTATTCTTGACTGTTTGTTGTCGACCCTTAAATGTAGGCGGCTAACAAATCCAGAGCACTATCTACGATTACACCGGGATGATACCACCATGTATACTACTGATACCTCTCCAGCTGTCTTTTTTAAGAAGAATTTGTCACCAACGATGCCCCAAGCTCCTTATCGGATGGCATGGTTCAATCTAAATTATCTTACAATAAACCCAGACAAGACACAAGCTCTTGCCCTTGGTCCTATAGCTTCAAAATATGAATTTGCCTTCCGAATCGATAATGCGTCCGTATCTGTTTTTGAACACTTGACAATTTTAGGAGTAACTCTGGACAAGTTGGTTGTGGGAAAGGCGTATAGAATGAGTGGACGACAGCAGCAGTGAGAAGATCACGTCGCCTTAGCCCCTTCGAAACAATGAAAAGGCTTTACAAGGCATTTATGCTACCTCATTTCGAGCACTGCGCGCCGTTACTCTTAGGAATTGGAAAGGGCCAGTCAAAACGAAATTGGAAGACACGAATTTCTATAAATGTAATCAGAACGTTATTTAATTTGCCCAAATCGTGCTATAAAAAATAGTGATGCATCATTCAGTCCTTAGAATGACAACAGAATTTTCCTATCATTAGTCTTGTTATTTAGGTGTCTCAAAAATGATGCCCCCTAGTGTCTACAAGATATTATTACAATATACGGAAATGCGACAAGTATGATTTGCGATGCTCTGGTGGAGGTGGAGCAACAAAACAAATCTCAACATCACTGGCTTCAGAATTCTTTTAAACATGTAATAAGTCCGATCTGGAACAATTTGCCAGCAGAAGTTTATCAGTCTGAGGATACGACTTTTAAAAAAACTTTTATCCAAGTTGGAACTAGCCTGTGTACAGACGTCCCCCACTCCCTCAGATTTTTTTCTGAGGGAGGGGGGACGTCTGTACACAGGCTAAGTTGGAACTTTCCCTCGACGACATTGTAAATGCTGATGCTCATTATAAATTACAAATGAGTCAATAATATTTTTAATTGTTACTTGTATTTTATATATTTTTAGCTCCTTTTACAAAATGTATCATATTTGTAAATTTTTGTATGTAAATAATGATTATTCCGGTATTTTGTATATATTTTAATTAAATCATCCCTTTTAACATTATATATCTTTTGCAATTTATTTGACTGATCTTTTTTCACGAGCTTTTTGACTCCTGAGCTCCTCGTGGTGAAATAAAATATGCCAGTCTCTGTCTATGCCTTGCTTTTCCTCTGAGGCCTCTTCTTGAGCTGAGTTATTAGCATTTTATTTTCTCCACAGATTAAAATTTTTCTTCTGCCACAAGCTTGACCGGTATATGTGACCAATCCAAATTTCGCTGTTAGCATAGGTAACGGCACAGATCGACTTATAATGGCTAAACGTTAATCCAACGACATTTTGCGCTATGTTCTGCTATATCAACAGAGACTTAACACCCCTCTTGAGGGCTGAATGTGGACCAGGAATGGCTTGTTTTTCGTCCTTAATACAGGGGTTATTATTCTTTGTGTGTTCCTATTAGAAACTATCCAATAACTTTATCATTTACATCACTCAAATTTTCAGTTTTTAGGTTTTTTCGGTGGTACTTTGAGGTCGAGTTCTACGCGATTAACGCGACGGTTTGGCAGAGCGAGAGCTGGTACCGAAAAGGCCAAGAAGATTCCCGCCGAAAATTAAAATTCGAACATTTCTTTTGTTATTTGCCTCTCAACTTTTACGATCCCAGGTTTACATGTCGTTTTTATAACTATAACAAAACGAATATGTTCGTGGAAAAGCCTAAAGAAGAAGTATATGATGTCATAATTAACGAGGTGACTATTTCTCCGTGACTTTTAGGGGAATGAAATACGGAAAATGTTAGTTTCTTCGAACAAGTACTAGATTCAAGATGGCCGCCTTTTATTTTTGCAGCGTGTTTTAGTTCTCGTGTCGATGGATGTGGACTCGCTATGTGCATGCAAGATTCTACAGGTAAGAAACATTAAAGAATGAGCTGTTCACCTATAAACTCTTAATGGCGGCTTGTTTTGAAACGCTCGTTGAAATCTGGCGTTCAGTGCCAAGAGATATCTAGACTCAATTTCTTCAATCGCGGAGCATGAACTCGAATCTTTGTGTCGTCAGGAGAGAATCACTTGTTAGCAGAAATGAAAGGCATGATATGAGCAAATCTCTTCGACTTTTTGAGTAGTTGTTTTTCTGTTAATTGCTTAATTTTGATCAGTACTAACTGCAGCAATTTGTGAAGGGTAAATTTTGAAATTTGTACAGTTCGGGGGTGCCTGGAATAAAGCACCAAGTGATTTCTGATAAACTGCTTGATTCTTCTTGCAATTTGCCTTATATTTGTTGGTAATTCAATGGGAGAATTTCAAATTAGATCAGGGTCACCTGGATCCTTATTTCATACACCACTTCTAAGTATTAAATACTTAAATAGAAATTAAATAATAAATAATAAATTTTATTAATAAATTAATTTATTCAAGTAAGGTAATTTTTAAAATAAATGTAAATAAATAAATAAATATTGACTCAAGCCCAGAATGAAAAGATTTTCGCATAGCCACATACAGTCCAACCTTCAGCAAGCGACCACCCAAAATGTGAAGTCTTGCTGGTTGCTTACGGGAGGTGGTCGCTTATGAGCAAAGAACCACAGAAGGTCTCTTCCTATAAAATGTCTAGACACATACACTTTATGTAAGATACTTTATTGCCTGCAATTTCTAAGTTATGTTACAATGTATGTGCAGTTCCATGTTGTTACCAAAATTCTTCATGTACCCTTAGTAGCATAGTACATCAGAGATTAGACCAAAAGTGGTTGCTTACAATAAAAAACAATAAAAAGTTATTAAATTGTCAGCCCCCGAAAGTAGTCTCGGTCGCTCACAGGAGGAGGTCATTTACGAGAGTTTCCAACTGTCAAACCTTTACAGGAAAAGTTTTGGTGTTTTGGATAGGCGGTCGCTAATGAGAGGTTGTCAACATGGGGGTTTGACTGTAATGAATAAATAATGATTGTTGAGCCTAAGAATTTTAGTGGGGAGATAGTGTGGTGGTTTCTTTGAACTGGCAGCTTTGCTACCCTTAAGACCTTTAATAATGACTTTTGCCCCAGGATGTAAATGGTTACTATTGTTTTCGCAACTTCTTCCTTCTATTTACATGTATGGGAAATGCATGGCAAGACGTTGGTCCATGTCAGGTTTTGTTGACACCCCCACGGGTGGCACTCGAAGGAAACTTGGGTAGAGATGTGCCGCCAAGGTCTTCAAATCCTAACCCTGTTTAAGACAAAAATAGTTCACTTGCTAATTACTGTTTAAGACAAGAGACCTTATTACATGACCTTGATTCAAATAGTTTGTTTGAAAGTAACACCATGGAATTCGATTTATTGGGAAAAAATTATTGGTATCACACAAGTAGATCACTCATTGCCAACCTTCACATTCTTTAAAAGGCATCCAAAGACACCAAATAGTGAGATTGTATAACTTGTTTAAGCCTTAGGACCCTGTAAACAATACCCTGTTCAGTGGCACATACCTGTCTACCAGGTACGCGTAATATATAGGCTCCTGCTGTTTAGGCCAAATAAGAGATTGCCAAGGGTTGACACCACAAGTATGTTGCAGAAAAATACTTTTTACCAACTAATGGCATTTAAGAGGTAGTATTCCTAACTGACTCACATCAAACACCTGTAGCAATGCTGGTAATCTATTTACTGAATGATGGGGTTTGTTTGTTGTTTTATAGTGGCTGTTTAAATGTGACAATGTACAGTATACTATTGTTCCGGTCAGTGGCAAGGAGGATTTAGTAAGAGCTTACCATGAACACTCTGAACAGGTTTGTTAATGCAAACCATTATGATCTTCTTGCCTGCAGAAAAGTTGCACATTTGCTTAAAATCAAGAAGATGTCATTAAATTAAAACTGCTTTTAATGTATCAGTCAACAGGACAAAAAGTATTCATCTTTAGAATGGCTAAGGAGCTTTAAATTAGTTACAACTACAAATGGTTTAAATTATTTGAAGAGATTTTCTTAAAACTCAAAGAAATGTAGCAGATAACATTTTCAAATTTTTGGACTCTGCGGAAATCAACAGCTATCCTAATATATTTTTTCTGGTGTTATTGAAAACCCAGGGTCCAAGTTTTTACATAATTTGATTATACTAATTATATAAATGATAATGGTGATTGAATAAGGGTTTATACTAGACACTTCAAATGCTTCCCTTCACATGCAATATCCGTTGGACAATAACCCCCCTAACTTCTTGGTGTAAGGTACCTCGGCCCTTGAATACTTGTTAAAGAAATCAGTTATATTTTTAAATCTCATGCGAGGAGCAAAAACATGAGTAGAAGCAGTGTGTTATATTTATGACATTGTTTTTGTTTAGTTGAAGCACATTTTTCTTGTGAACTGTGGTGGAAATTTGAACATCCTTGAGATACTGGAGCCAGAGGAAGATGTCATGTTTTATATTGCTGACAGGTACTTGAAAAAGGGTTTTTCCCCCATGGGGTACTCTGGATTTCGAGTGAAGTGGACGATCGATAGAATTTCACAGGAAACTTTTTTAGATTCCCATTTGGGAATTTTATGGGACTTTTTCCCACTACTGTGAAAAACCTGGGACAGGAAATTCCTTGTATGGGAAAATATTGGGAGGTTGATGCCTCGCATGATTACACAAATGGGTTTTTTCTGGGAAAAAGGTTCCACTTTACTATGTATCCCAGGACTGGGAAATCTTGTGAATGCTTTCCCATGTTATTCCCAATCTTGGAAATATCTTGGGGATTATATTCTCATGTTGTTCACAATATTGTGAATAATATGGGAATACTCCCCCTTGTTGTCTCCATATTTGGAGTAAGATAGGGATACATTACCATATAATTCTCAAAATTGGGAATAAAATGGGGATATATTACCATGCTTTTGTAATAATTGGGAATTAACTGGTGTTATAGTACCATGTTGTTCACATAGTTGGGAATGAAATGGGGATATTTTACCATGCTTTTGTCATAATTGGGAATTAACTGGTGTTATAGTGCCATGCTCTTCACATGGTTGGGAATTAAATGGGGATATATTACCATGCTTTTGTCATAACTGGGAATTACCTGGTATTATAGCACCATGCTCTTCACATAGAACTTTGGGAAGAAAATGGGGATATATTACCTGCTTGTTTTTCTCAAAGTTGGGGATAAAAGTGGATATATATTATCATGCCTTTCTCATACTTGAGAATAAAATGGGATATACTATCATGTTATTCTCATAGTTGGGAATAAAAGGGGGATACATTACACTGTAATTCTCAAAGCTGGGAATGAATAATTATTGGGATATGTATTGCCATGGTATTCTCAAAGTTGGGAATGAAATAGAGATAACACTCCCATATCACTCTGGAGTTGAAATCTTTTTCATGGGAATACTTCCCCAAGTTGGTGATATATTTCCTAGATGTCTTAAACTTGTGAATACTATGGAAATACTCCCTCATGTTATTCCCAGAGTTGGGAAAAAATGAAGATATTTACTGATATACTCCCGAGTAATTCTCAAAGTTAAAAACTGAACTGGGACAAATAGTTGATTTGAGACATTCACAGGTGAATTTAGCTCATAATTTATTTACTGTATGTAGTCAAAGGAAAGAAAACATGTACATTTCCTCTTTGAACTCTAAAACTCAGGTTTGTGTGACCAACAATTCTAGTGACTCACTTTAATTTACAGTATTTGGTGAAACTTGACAACATACCAGACTTTTTAATGATTCTCTACCTGATATTGTTTCATTCCTTTAAAAAATTGTCTCAGTTGGAAATTTATGAACAACACACTGCCACTAGACATTATTGATGCCATGACCCAAACCCAAGACATACCACATTTCTCCTGACAGCTAGGTATCTTAATTAAGGAAATTTTAGGTTAGTAGCTCTTAGGCAAGATTGTAATAACCAGCCATAACTAAATATATGGGACTGCTTCAATGAACTCTAACATTCTCAAACAAAAGAAATATGAGGCAGTCATCTGGATTTCCGGTATCTTGAGATTGAACATATCTACAATTAGCTATCAAGATTTTTGGAGTAAAATGTTTGGATACAGATATTTCATCAGTACACATACTACAATCATCACCAAAACTGTTGGGAAGGCTGCTACTTTTAACCTCTTTTTTTCTCTCCTACCCCCCCCCCCCCTCCAACCCTGCCCCATGTTGAGCGAAAAGTTTATGTTTGTGCATGTAATAATTGTTCTGTTATATCCCAACACTGAATAGGGGGGACTGGGGGTATTTAGCAAAAGAGAAAACTCTCTTTTTTACAAGTGAAAATGGACTACTGTTAAGCTGCACAACCTTCCCAACTTAACTTTTGTCTGGGATTGTAGCTGTCATACCTGTAGAGTCAGAACTTTACTCTCAGATCGTCTAAATACACACTCAGTGTAGTGTCTGCATTTCTAACAATTGTTTTCAGGCATTTTAAGACATGATCAGATATTCTTCTGCCAACAGTTTGTACTGATCCACTGGCCCTGTGCAACTCCAGTTACTGAATCCAAAGAAACTTTGTTAACAGCTGTTCTTCCGAGTGTCTCTCGTTCATATCTACCAGGATGGTGATGCTTCTCTACAAAGAAGACTATGTCAACCACAAGTCTTTCCCAATCAATATCTAGAGCTTTGCCATACCAGATATCCCCAGGAAGCTCTCCTTGAATGAGCAACATGTCATCTTTCTGTGGGTAAACTGGAACAATGAGTTCATAAGGAAGGCTCCTCAGTTTTCTCATGTAATCAACAACAGTGGCTGTATTGTTCCCACAATCATACAGCATAACTTTTCTTGAAATATTTTCAGTGGAAAAGAAAACTGTTCTACTGTCAGGTTGCATTTCTACTTTAGGGAAACCATTCCAAAAGTTCACTGCAATGAGCCCATTGCCATCTCTCAAAAATGGCTTTACACTGCCTTCCCCAAGCAACAGACAATTTCCTCCCTCATGTCTAACAGACAAAAAATGGTGAACAGATACCACTTCTTCACTGCCTTCAAAAGTGACAATGATACTATCCTTGCTTGATAGCACCACACCTTCATGGCCGACATTGATCAAAAAACATTTCTTTGTTATTGTGGGAACAGCTGATATTTCAGTTGGAGAAAGTGACAGAGCAGCTGCAATCTTGATGTGATCGTCTCTGGTCAACTGACAAACTCTCTTTGATGAACCAAGTAACAGGGAATGCTGTCCATCCTTGCGGCATATTGCTCTAGCCATCTCCACAGAGCGCACGACACCCTATCAGTAGAAGAGATTCAAATTAAATTTGACACCTAAAGGTCCCCTTATGAAAAACAATAAAACCTTAAAATTAGAAATAGTAACAGTACTGGCAATCTAAGCAGAAAATCTTCAGTTGCAATTTTGATATAGTTGTACATTCTATACACATAGTGTAGCCTGGATTTTTCAGATCTTCCCTTCTTCTCCCTTCAAGCCCCAAATATTTTTCAGCTGCCATTATTAATTCTAGCTATATGGTGAGGTTAGGTGGCAAGCAAATAAGGTTCTTACTTGGTATGAAATGACAACTAGATGTAGGTAATAATAATCTTTGTTGTTTCATGAGGTGTTTTGACCACATAATTATCATGAATTAAGCTGACAAGCTTGTTGAATTTCCCATGTTATCTTCGATATGTCCAGGTGCATGTGTGTTACTGTTAGGTAGCTATGCCCCTGTTCTGATCTGATGCTTCAAGAGTAACTCCCCCTCCTCAGTGCCTTGGGGGCTTAATTCACTTGCCTCGCAAAACTAGCTGATTGGCAAAACCACATAAAATGAATATATATTTTTGCTGGTCATCACTTTTACCTGTAAAAATGTACCAAGTACATGTATCTTACAATCAATTTGCAAAGTGCTCTGTCTGGATTATTAATGGATTCAGCACGTCTAAGCAAATTATTACTACAATCATTATTCTTATTTTGATTGATTAAAAGTATTAAATAATTATCTTAACTCAAACTTTGTGATCACACTCACTGAATTTTATTGCTGTACATTAAGTCACCTCACCTGACTTGTATTACTTTCTTGTAGTTGACTATCATCTTCTTCTTCCAGACTTTTCAGAAACTCCCTACGGGCTTCAGCTTTAGCAAACGTTGCTTCTACACCCTTACAATTGTTGGACCTTTTGATGTAGTCTTTAACGGCCCTTTCGAAAACAGCGCACCAATAGTTATCTGTTGCGGAAAAGTTAATTATATCTTCATGGATGTGCAGCATATTGTGCACTGACACTGTACACATGTCAAGTCCTTGTGTTTCCTCAATTTTTACATTGATTCTTTGGGCCAGCTTTCTGTGCATCTCGATCATTTCATCACTCCATCCATCTCGCCCACTTGTGAAGTGAAGTTCAACAAACCTTGACACAGAGCAAACAATTTCAAGTTCTGTCAAGTTTTCCATCTTTCCTTCTACAATACATTCCAGCATTGGAAAGAAAAATTTCTGAAAGCCCTCGGCTTTCCAGTAGTTTACACCTTTACCTTCCTTTCCAACAGCAACTGGAATTCTTCCATTTTTAAGCTCATTTGTCCATGGAAAACTCTTCAGTTTTTCATCAAGGTAAGTTATGTCAATCAATTCAAGTTCTAACATCCTCTGTGTTTGGTTTTTGCATAGATTCAATAAAACTGTGTGAAAAACATCAATCAACATATGTTGCAAAATGTCAAATCCGTAAAGTGGATACAGGTATCTATGAAAAACACTTGTTCCAGTGAAACCTATCTCAGAGGACAGAGTTTTCCTCACACTTTTTCGGGTTTCATTGTCAACATCATATAGATTATCAAGTTCATGTTGAATGTTTCTCCTTGCCCATGGATAATGGCAGTGATAAAGATTGTTTCCATAGTAATGGCGATTACAGTATTCACTTTGCTGCCCAGTAACCTTGCATCTCCTACAGCCACATTTGCCTTGATTTAAAAATTTTCCAAACTCACATTGACCTGGATGGTCTGCTGTCCAACAAAGCAACAAAACTCTCACAGTTTCCACTTCACGTGGTTCATAGTCAGCTATGGTAACCCCAGGGGGATATGTTACTTCAAACCCATCAATGAAACCTTTACAGAGGTCATGCATAAGTGGTTCCAGAAATGGATCATAAGCTTCAGGCACAGATTGGGAACAGACGTGCATGGGACAAATCCCACGACATAGACTTCCTCAACATGTGTGCGATCTTCTTTACACATATTAGCAATTGAAATTTCAATCGAGCCACAGCTCCTAAGTCCTGTTTTGAAAGGCTGCCAAGCATCCCAGTGACCCACTAGGGCTACATTTAGAGGAGAACCATTTGCAGTTTTCACTTCACAAGGGACTGTCTCCATACACTCTGGGCACTTCACATAAGACAATCCACTTTCAGCCTTTTCACAACTGGCAATACTTTCCGCTGAAATCACAGCTTTACAATTGCCACATCTTCCAGGAAGAAGCCACGTCTGGTTAGGGTCAAAAAACCACTGCAGGTCTACCCATCTTTGGCCATCCCAGAACTCCTTTTTGAGGGGCCAGCTTGAAGACCTTCCAAGCCAGTGTTCTTTCTCCTTCCAATGACTCAGCATTTTTCTGCACATACTTTTTGTCTTGAACCAGTTTTTAACCTTGCTGCTTAACCCAAGATAGTAATATTTAATGTAACCACCGTTGCCACAATGAGGGCATAGTTCATCTTTGCTGCTCATGACACTCCAACTGCGACTGTAGTTATACTTAACACTTGTCTTTCCGCATCTCCGCACCTCTTTCTCTTCTCTACAGATACAAATGTAAAATTCTTTGGCATCTGAATAACCTTGTTCCTCAAGAAGCAATTGGACAGCTTTCCAGTCTTTTGGCCACAATGCCAAGAGAATATCAACATCAATGTCACTTGAAATTGATTCCAAAAGCATTGCTTTCCCATATGCAAGGATATCTTCAAATGTCTTTATCGAGGCTCCGGAATTGTCCATAATACTCAGTGCCTCAAGTACAGCCTTGACAACAAGTTTCTTCAAAGGGTTTACATTCTCAGTATTGCAGTTGTTCGACGCGTCTTTTTCAACTAAATCACTCTCAACATCAGGATTTTCATCCATTTCCAGTACCTCCAGCAAGTCAGTCCTTTCTTCGCCGATGTCCATTCCTTCTTCAGGACCATTTGTGTCCGATCCTCCACCTGAGTGGAAGTTAAACTCAACAGTGCCCGTAGCACCTGCATCTAATAATCGAGCCTCTGACCAATGCCGCAATTCTATGCTTCTTGTCGTAGCCTTTCCCTTACAACGCAAGCATCTGCAGTGCACATGTCTGTACGTTTTTTCAGAACAATTACAAGAGGAAACTTCTCCTCTAGTCCAGGTGTGAACAGCCTCAAAATCCATCTTTCTACCAACATTTTCGCTTGGCCGCCATTTTTTCAACAACCTTCTAGTTCCCAGAGCTTCGCGATTTTTCATCTCGGACCAATAAGAAAAGTTAGAATGATAGAGCGAAAAAGGCGGGAAACAGTGACCAATCAAAACACTCGACAGATGACGACAGTTCAGTATTTACGCGCGCCAACACATAGATTGGTTCTCTTTCTCCACTCCCTTCGGGCGAATGAAATCGGTAATGGCAAGCGAGTTGGTGAGCGAGAAGGAAGATAATCTTGGAAATGACAGTCTTCAAAGTTGTTCCTCTGATGACTACGAAAAAGCTATTGCTAAAGTACGCTCCCTATTCGGAGAAGCGATTCTTGTGGCTCTAGAAAGTAAGAACCGATTCATTGGCTGTTGTCTCTGCCTTTTGCAGTGGGTTATTTGTATTACATGATTTTATTATGAATTGGAAGCCGAGCTTATTACAAGTTAAGTTTGATTGCGTTCTCGTTTCACTATTACAGGAGAGGAAATCAGTGACTGGCAATTAATTACCGACTTAGCGGAAAGAGAAGCCGACGCCCCTATTTTTGCGAAATTAGGTTTCACCTACGGTAAAGCTGTGCGTTTTAAGAAAGAATTCCAAGTAACACATGGCAGACATTTCCACAAGCGGCCATCTTCCCCAGCAGTGCCTGCTTACAAGCCAACAATGGCGGACATGTCATCTATGTCGCCAGAAATGAGACAGCTTCATTTGGTCATGTAAGTTATGCATTATCTGGGTTGTTTCTATATTATAACCTGATAATAAGCAACTAACTTACATTAAATTTCTTGAAGCAAGTTTTCCTCCTCCATTGAACTCGTAGATTTTCAAGTTTTCACCATTTTGCACGCATCCTCACAGCCTTCTAGGAAAGTTATCCTGACCATTATTTCTGGGTGCGAACCATGCGAAAACAGTGCGAAAAATGCGAACTTTTAAAGGGGTACCCAAATAACCTTTTAACATCGAAACAACACAGTTTGGTAAAAGTTCAGTGTTATTCGTGGTTCATGGAACTTCTTATCTATCTAAAAGGCACATTTATCCCATATTTTATTTACAAATTCAGGAGAAAGAGGATTGGTGTACTTGCAACACAAAGATGGGGAAAGAGTTTGCCAAAGTTCAACTCACCAGAAACAAAACAACAGTTGGCAGGATTTGCTACAGAAATCACTCCTGAATGTGGGATACCTGAAATCAATTTTGGTGAAGACGGTATTGCGAGACACATTCAGACTTTCTTCAGTGAACAACGCCGTTACCAAAAGAATAAAAAAACTCAAACACCCTGGAAGGTTTGTTACATTTATTTTTTTAGTACACAGATGCAGGTAGACCAGAGTGTCAATATGTTTTCTTTTCGTTAATGGTAGGTAATGTGAGAACTGAACTGTTGTCAAAGCAAATTAAAGATAATAAGTTTAACTGTAAAAAAAGACTTATGTTTGAGTTTAATTTTAAGTTTGCCACGGGGGTTTTAAGTTGTACTTGCTTCTCTTATTCCCTTGTGTAAGTTTACAGTTAATTTGAATTTCGTTTCATGAGTTAGATTGTTTTGTAATTTTGCTTTAATGACATAACTAAAACATATCAAGTGAAACAGCATGACCAACAGACCCTGTTTTCTCTACACAATTTCAGACTGAAACTGAGTTGAAGGAGAAAAGAAAGAGGCAAAAGGTGGAAGATGTATGTATCTCTTACCAATGTTATCACTTGTTTTTGAATAATATGTTCTATATCGTTAAGCATGTGATTATGGCCAAAAAGATAATTCAATGTCTGCTTTTTCTCTGAATGTTTTCTTAGTTTTTTCCCAGGCTTGACAAGATCTCCAGTGCCAGGGGCAAATAAAGTTCCCTTATCTAGCTTTAATGTAAAGTACCTTTTAGGTATTTTTCAAATTTGTATTTGAAATTTTTATTAATTTCAGTCTGAATTGGAGTTTGTGGTGAAGAAAATCAAGAAGAAAAAAGTGGAGCAAGTATGTATCTGATAGGCCACCCCTTAAGTTTAAAATATAGGAAAATGTTACAAGATAATCTATGCTGGCTATGCATGCCCACTTATATAAGCAACGGGGAACTGAAAGCTATCCAAAGAAGTTCAACCCTCATGGCCAGATGTTTTCATGTAAACCATGAAAATTTCATGAAAACTGGGAGAACCTGTTGATATGATTTGGAAGACGGTTGCTGCAAAGAGTTCAGTTACAGGGACACTTCACTTATCATTTCTTTGTTAACTGTTTCTTTTTATAGTGTGCAAGTGGAGAAGTGACTCCAAGTAGTGCAGGCTCATCAGCAGATGATATCTCTGTTGACGGTGGTGATACTGAATCTGTCCATGAGGATGAGAACAGTGCAAGTGATCATGAATCGCCCCCGTCCACTCAAGCTAACTCAAAAGTTGCAAGTGTGGAAGAAGAGGCTTGGCAATCAAATCTGGCTATGAACCAAGCCATTGTAAAGGGTGTGTTTGGTAAACTTTTAAAGAGAGATGATATTACGCATGTCCTTAAAAAAAAGTTTGCTGTGCAGCAAAAGATGATAACTAATTTAAAGCCCACAGAGCTACTGAATGTATTAGCTAGAAAATTGGTACGCCATAATTATTGCAAATTAAAAGGAGAAGGGAAGAATAAGGAAGATATAATTGTACTCAAAGAAATTTCTTTTTTTTGAACTGCTGAGGCCTTGAAAAATACAGTGCAAGTTGTGTTGATTCTAACATTAATAATCTTGTTTCTGTTTGAATCTGTCAAATTTATAACGTTTGATGAAAGTGATTTTTAGATGATTTTGACCACTTTGTATTTGTTAAAACATATTGGGCATTAAATGAAGGCTCTGACATGTACATTTATAAGATATAAGAAGGCCAAGCTAAAATAATATTATTAGAAATTAAAAATTGATGTACTTGTTTATAAAAAATAAATGTGAATCAGTTCTTGTTACCATGCATTGTTGCAGAATGATCAACTACAGCATTATTGGGGTACAGGGCAAAGAATGCATATGGCCAGGAACGCGAGAACCCATTTACGGGGAAGTGAAAAGCCACATCGGAGAAATAACTGGGATGTTAAAACCTATGTAAGGGAAAATGCTGGGACATTAAATCCCAATGAAAGTGAAATTAATGGGATATTGATATCCCGTAAATTTCCCTTTTCAGGAAAATTGATGGAACATTAAAACCCCATGCCAGGGAAATCAGAGGGATATTAAAATCCCAAGAAAAGGAATTTATTGGGACATTGAAAACCCATGAAGGTGAAATAAGTGTGACAATTAAACCACAATTACGGGAAGTTACTGGGAAATTAAATACCCAGAACAGGGAAATTTATGGCCGCTTAATTTCCCATGTCAGGGAAAATGATGGAACATTAAAACCCCATGTCAGGGAAATCGTAGGGACATTAATATCCCAAGACAAGGAATTTATTGGGACATTGAAAACCCAAGCAAGTGAAATAAGTGGGACATTCAATACCCAAGTTACGGAAAATACTGGGACATTAAATTCCCATGTTTGGTAAAATATTGGGGCAATAAATTCCCACAACACGGAAAAACTTGGGATATTTCTGTCCCATGAATGGGTTTGGTATCATTTTCCCAAATTGGGAAATTCACAAAGAAAACACAATGAAAACCCTGTAATTACCCACTTTATTCACAAATTGGGAATTAACAAAAATTCCCTGTGTTTTTTGGGTTTGAAATTTTAGATTCTGGGATTTTTTTGGGGGGTGGGAAAATTTGGCAAGTATGTTTTTGGGTGGCTTGATTTAAGTGGGGATTTTTTGGGTATTCAACACAATCTAAGATTTGTGGTAGTGTCCGCCTTTCTTAGCTGCATACATGTATTTCTGCGAATAAAGTACAACCAAACTTGTTTTGCTTTCTGGAAACTTTTTAGGATCAAAATGCAGTATGGATTTTCTGTGGTTAATTTTTGGTCCAGGGATTTTGGGGGGGTTTGTTGGAATTATGGCACCCTAGGGATTTTTTCTGGTTTTGATTTTTTTCCCCCGTCCAATCATTCCTGTTTTTTGAAATCCAGAGAATTCCCCCCTGGGGTCTTTCCCGTGGCATTGGGATTAGATCAAACCCTCTAACCTTATCCCTGTCCCTTTGTCATTCACTGACTTACATTGCTTGATCTGATCCACATATTGTTCATGCCTCCTGCCATTTGAACTTGAGAAAACTGAGTTGTTCAAATATTTTGTGATTAAAATAAATTATATATACCATATTTTTTCAATTTATGAATGTTCTGGTACACAACAAATTACAACATTACAAACATTGAAGGGGCTACATACAACTCGATTTAGCTCTACACAACAAAAGAAACCAAAAAAAAGGCAGAAAAGGTAGATAATAACATACACTACATAGACAGAAAAAAAGAAACTTAACCTCTTTTTTGTTAGAAGCTGGTAATGTCTTCCATTTAATATAAGTCATGTTACCTAAAAAATAATTTATGCTCCACCTTATAATCAGAATGGGTTTCCCTCTACAACTGGGACAAAGGATGGTGAGAAATTTGATAAAGTTTGAAAAGGAACACATTATAATCATTAATGTCCTTGAAATGTAGCCCACGGCAATTGGCATTCCTCTCTACATGATATTATAAAGTTTTCCCTAAATTTTCTCGATATCTTCCATCTCCACCATGATTTATTAAAAAAAAAACTCTGCCTCAACATGAAATTGATGCAATTTTGATTTGATATTATATACAGTGGAATCCTGATTTTTTTAACCATCTTGGGAAAGGCAAATTGGTTTGACCGTTAACTGGAAGTTTGGTTTGATTGAAATTATTTATCAGTAATTAATAAAAATGATGGTTTGAGAAATCAAGATTCTTTTGTACAAACACCCCCTGCCCCCTAGTATCAGCCTAGGCACTGTTATCATATCCCAGGCACATCAATAAGTTAGCCTGCGTAGCAAGCGTTTCCGCGCGAGTTCGTCAAGAACGTCGGGACGAGAGCAAAAAAAAGGAATGATAAATTCGAATAATGAATAATAATGAATAATTCGATATGGAAACGCTTCCTACGCAGGCTATCAATGAGTCAATTTTCAGGGGTTGTATGGTTTGTGAGAAATTTTGGATTTGATTGGTACATAAACAAAAGCATTTACCATTTTGTTTTATGTATTAAGTCACAGACCACTGGATCTTGATAACATTTACAACCAGGATCAAGTCAAGCTGTTAATGAAGGAAGGGGAGCACCTTACAATTCCAGACTTTGATGATATCTATGTAGATTCAGAGGTAACATTTTTTTTCTTAAGTTTAGGACCAATATAATATTGTCTTGAATGAGGCTTACAGTAGTCCAGTCTTTTAACTAATTTAATCAACCTACAGGTAAGGGGTATGGGTGGGAAGGTTAATTAGATAAAATAAGTAAAATTTAATAGTAAAATAAGTAATTTTTTTCTAAAGCAATGTCATTTTATTGTGGGTGATACTAAGGGATCTCTTCATTTTTGTTATTTTAAAACTTTTAAAGCTTAACCACTTTGTATTATTGAGATGTACATGGAAGTATGTTAAGTGAGAGATCTCAGAAGTAATTTAAGAGTGAGGTGTTGGTAGGTCAGCAATTTATACAGTAATACAGTAAATGACAACTTACAGAATTTTTGCATAAACAACCTATGTTAATCTGAAAATCATTATCTCTTCATGCATGCACTAAGTACAAGGAAGAAACCCTACACTTTACCTACCCTCAAGTGGAAATGGTGTCTGACAGTGGGCTGAATGGATTAATTTGTACACAGTTACATATTTCATGCCAATACCCAGGCAGAAGTGCTCAGGCACCAACTACTGTCATGCGGTGCTGTGCCATTGCCATAAGTGTGAACATAACCTTACAGTTTCAGGGAATGTTGGCAGTGCTCAAATTGCATGGAAAAATTTCGCATTTTTTTGGTGACTTCAATGTCATATAATTTGATTTGAATGAGGTTGAGAAATGACAAAGGCTGGAAACCTAGCAGGCTGAAGATTTTATGGCGGTGATGTTTGTTCAAGCATAGCATTTACTTTACTGCACAGATTGTTATTTAAGTTATTTTATACATGTCATCATTTTGTTACATTTGTTGGTAGGATGAGTTTGAAGACTCTGATGGAGAAGGATCGGAGCCTTCTTCAAAAAGAAGAAGAACCACTGATGAGGTATAATTATATATTCCAGAGTGGGTGTTATCAACAATTGAACGATGGAGTGCTGATTAGGCTAGGCTTAGAGTATGGTTTGAGGTTAATGCCACTAATTCACTAAATAAACACAACAACAACAGACTGCTTGGACTGTCTGGCAACTGCTTGTAAGGGTAAAGACCTGGTGACGAATTCAACACTTGATTATTTTTATACTGGCTCTTTATATTATTTTAGATGGAAGCTAACTTCTTTGCTTGGTAAACTATTATGTACAGTAGTCATAATATTATTTCCCCTCATCCTCCTTTAGTGGCCAATAACAAATTATAAAAAAAAAATCTTTTTTTGCATTCTGATTTTTATATAAAATTAATTTAATTTGCATTTTTTTATGTTTTAATTTCTAATGTTTTATGTTCTCAAACTCATTATAAACAGTTCATTAACTGTAAACAAAAGAAATCATTGTTGCGATTTTTCTAAGCGATCCCTTTTAATTACAAAAGGTTATCATCAAGGTTTGTTATGATCAAGAAACCAAGTGTTTCACCTTAAAAATTCTACTGCACTGTATTTTTTGCAACCGGCTTCTTGTTGTCTGGATATGAAATGAAAACCTTCCCAGGTGTACAGATATTTATATGATGAAACGCTCCTTTGCGTGTTTGTTTTAACTACAAACATTTCCTTGTGGATGCCTTTAAGACATGGACAGGTCTGTTGGTCTTAAAGATAGAAAACATCATACAATCCCCACCTTTATAATAAGGACACCTCTGTGATGCTCTACACACATGGATTTGTCCTTTTCGGAGATGTCTTTTAGTTAATAAAAGGTTTGGTTTATCTCCTAGGACTCCCCTCTTTCCAAACGCAAGTCAAAAAGACAATGGCACCAGGACAGGTGAGAAAAGGCCTTTAAAATATTTTCGTCACATTAGAGATTGCACATCACTTGAATTTTGAGATTCTGCTTTTTTATTGATTCATTTTAACAGGCAGGAGATTCTCTACCAGTATTATGCGTATGCCTTCCATGGAAGTGCAGTAAGTATTTTCTGACAGTGTGGTTGCTAGTGGCCTTCTCACGGCTGCACGGGAGAAGGCGCCTGGCACCGAAATTTTTTCGGGATCGTTACTTGGGACGTCAGCTATCGGCCAATTTTTTCCCTGCCCTTAGAAAGGGAAGTCCCAGAAGTCTTTGCGAAAGTTACCTCGGCCCACTTTCCTTCTCGTTTCTAAAGTGGCGTATTGCACTATGGGACTGTTTTGGGGAGGAATTCAGACCCAGTTTCCCGTGAAACTTCGTAACAGCCAATCAGCCAATAAAAGAAGTTTATAGAGCTTCTTCAAACCAGTCCCAAAGAGCAACTGGACAGAGCGCCGACCCAGGTCAAGTCAAATTGGCCAATGTGAACGCTAGGATAGGTGAAAAAAGGTTCAGGCGTCGATATCGACGACTGATTGCAGCAATTAAACAGGAGCAACTCATCATTTAAAACTATCATAGCGATCGTCTTGTATTGATATGGTCACTACGCACAATTGCCCGTAATGTTTTCAGCGTTCGTAGCGATCATATATGGAAACCATAACACCAAGCAATGGTGATCATGGAACACTCATTATTCTCCGTATTTTGTAGTGTTTGTTCTTTCCGCTCTCGACAAAAATGCGCTTGAGCGAAGGGAAGAATATCACCACAGTTACATTTATTATTTTCTTTAATTCTGCATCATTGCGTTTTGTTTGTTTTTTGTAATACGCCGTCGTTTTTTCCGTTTCAGGCTTCCCTGATCATGTATGAGTTAGCCTGGAAAATGAGTAAAGACAGCAATGACTTGCTATGGTGGGCGGCAATTGGCTTAACTCATCAGTATCTCTATGAAAAGATTGACAGGTATTTGGGAAGATATTATTTTAAGGTTCACTCACACTAACCCGGATGAATATGAAAACGTGTCATTTAGTCGACCATCTGGCCTTCCATCCTAAAACGGCGTTCTTCGATCACCAAAAGTGAAGCTTCTTGAAAATTGTTTCCATACATAAAGCTTAATTTCTAATTTGAAAACGCTGCTGCATTGTTTGTGTGACGTGTTTTCTTGAAGCCCGGTTAATACGGACATCCGGATAATATGGACACTATGGCATGTCCCCTTGATGTCCGTATTAACCGGGTTCCAGTGTATTGTTTAATGCATGGAAGAAGACATCGATATTCGCACACCCGTTATAACGAAGATATTTCCCCAGTTCCTTGACACTTTGCTGCTGTATCAGGCTTTTTTAGTGTTTCATTCCGATTCAGTCGAAAGGGTTGTTGCTGTTAAAAAACCTACTTCTTCTTGTGTATTTTAGTGACAAGTATGTGTCAGATGCACAAAATCTTCATGAACATGTGATGAGACACAATCATGGGACAGACGAAAATGGAAGCTCCATCAACTGCCTGAAGATTGTATTTGATACAGAGTATCCTTTCTAACCGAAGATGATTCTCTTTGAGATAGTCGAAACTGTTTCTGCATCTGTAGTTCTCTGGAAGTAACATTGGCATCTCTTTGGAAATCTCGAAGCGTTTCGATTTAAACGTAGAAACTGCACACACAAAAAGGCTGATATTTCAGGTTTAATTTTACATAAATGACTGAATTTAGATAATTCCAAATCTCGAAATTTATGTGACATGGCACGGCTGGAAAGTTCATAATCTATAGATTAGAATAAAATAAGGCGTGGCCTTATAAAGCACACGTGCAAAAGTAAATAACGTGTAAATACCATTTGCCTTAATGGTTGGTTTTAGCCTGCGTAGCAGACGTCGAAAGGGGAAGGAGATTGGCGTTTTTCTTCCTCTCATCCTCCCCTTTTTGCGCCTGCCACACAGGCTAAATTGGTTTCTGGTGTTGTCCAAGAACAACAACAACTTTATTCTTTGTCACAGAAATACAAAAATTGGATAGTTTGCCCCACAAATAGCGGGAAAGCTAGTCGTGGCGGGGCAAGACAAGTACATGAATAACACAATTTAGTAAAAACAAAAACCTTAAACTATTAGAAAGCCTTGCAGATTGCAACTAAAAATAACTAAAAATTAAGTGATCTAATTAACACAGCACTTACTGACGTACAATGCATCAAGACAAGGAGTCACTGACTCTTAAATGATAACACAGAAAAAGAAAATCTACTCGTATCGTCAGGAACACTGCTTACGGATTAACAATGTTATTTGGGAGGGTATTGAATCAGAAGTTTTAATATTGAGCTCAAAAGGTTGTGTCCTTGATGTAGCAATCCAGACTACGCCTGTCACTGTATAGACATTGGTCACTTTTTGACAGCATCTGTCACTCACGCTACACTGCCTGCAGGTTTGTGTTCTGTAGACTGTGCCGGGATCTTAGATTGTAGGGACGTCGCGAAAATAAAACAAACCAAGCGAAAATAAGAAGCGCGCAATCTGGGGAAGGGGGCGGTGGCACTGGCGGGAAAAAATAGCACCGCCGCCCACTCTCTCTCCCTAGCGCCCGCGCGTTTTTCGCATTATTTTTTACCGCACGACAGCACTGCTATCTATGAGCCTGGACCAGGCTGACATTTCTGTTAATTTTTAATCCTAGTGCCTCCCTTTTTATGGGTTTTTGTGTGAGAGATATGAAAATTTAGTTGTAAATAAGCGGCTGGTATGCTTTAGGCTTGATTTCCACCGCTCTATCGAGTCCGGTCTGGAGGAGGGCGGTCTTACTTTCCCCAACAGCTGCTGGTAATCAAGACAGTATACTTATAATTTCGTCTATATTTATAGGCGACAGCATAGAACAACCATTCAATGCCAACATGTCTTTTCTTAGGTTCAGAGTTTGGACAATCAAGGGAAAGAAGAAACTTCATGAATTTCTTGCAGACATGGGGTAAAATTTATTATGTGTCTTCTTCTCCGGCTTTGTTCACTAGTTAAAATGGTGGAATATTGTAGTCACCAACTAGCAGTAATTCCTTAAGTGAATGAAATTTCATATAATATATGAACTGTGGGAGAAAAAGTTAATTTAAATCATAATATCCAATTTCATATCTCCATCTTCTAGGGATATATTACGAACTTATCAGGTGATCAGCTCTCAGTTTTGGCTTGATAGGTCAGGGGTAAGGACGCTGCACCGGTATCCTCCTGCAGTCATGGATTCAAATCCCGTTTAAGGCGATTTTTTTTCCTCCGTTTTTTGCAACTGCTCAATTTACTTTTATAACTGTTATGATCTTTCCCCTGAAAAGAAATTGCTAAGTTAGTATTAGTGGACCTTGCATACTCTTTTCAGATGAATACATAATTCACGATCATAGTCTTACTTCAGGGGCTTGTATCACCCCGCCATGAAAACTGCAACAAGGTTAACCCTGATTTCTGATTATTTGAGGAGACTGATTTAGTGTTTTTCTGAACTTACTTTTCCTCCAGAATCCCCCTGGTTCAGAGCCGACAAAAGTTTTATAGCATGGATTTTGATTTGAGGAACAACTTGAAGGGTTGGGTTGAAACATCAGCAGACAAGTTTGGGTAGGCACACTGAACTGTTATTTAAACGAATACCGCACATTAACTCGATTCAACGCTTCATCTCTAGAATCAACGCCGCACCCAACCAGAAGAATACGGGGTTGATAATTATTGGAGGGTTAAAGGAAAAACTTTGTACAACTGTGCACTATCTGCTTTTGACATCTTCCTGTTTTACATACCGCGGTATTATTCGCAAATGATTTATCCATATTTTATTAGTTAAGAAATGTGATTTTTAAATAAACGTCGCCCTTGAATGAACGCCGCATCGGAAACGCTGAAAATTAAATCAACGCCGTAGCGTTTAATCAAATAAAGATGGTATGGCTTTTTGGATTTACTTTACAAAAAAGCAGCATAACCGGTATTAATTATTAAAATTCTGAGTCGGAAAATGGCTGGATTTAAAATAGCAAAAATCAAAATTCATTTGATGCTTATTTTTTTGTAATGCTTTTTCAGGTTGGACGAAATGTCGTACGGATCATTCCATGTTCAATACGGATTTAAAAACAAGGTAACAGGATGAAATATTTTATGTGAATCCACGTAGCTTTACCCTCCTGGCAGAGTCGCTTCTATCTTTCCCTTATCTAGGAAAGATCGACGCGACTCTGCCAGCAGGGTAGTAGCTCTCATGCTGACATGTCAGTCCTTCAATGTATTTTTTTAATGTTGCTTGACTTTGTCATCTTTTCTCTTCAGCTGTGTGCAAGCGATGTTGTTTACGCCGTGAATTCTCTTTTGGAGGCTCCGGTATGATTTAAATCAATGCAGCTATGACTGTTTTCATTTCTTGTGCGCTGTTTAACGCATTTTAACACCACCAAGCATAAGCAAATCAGGAGTTACAACTAAAGAAAATGTTACTTTTTTTATTGTCACAGACTGAGGGAATGACAAAATGGGACAATTTCTTGGAGGCACTTGATGCTCTGTCAAGGTAAGCAGGGAAAGATCAGTCCTGATACTCAGATATCATTACAGCTAACAATAATGCGGAGTGTTAAGATGCCCGATTTTTCTGCGCTTCTGGAGTGGTGGTGGCCTTTTCGTTGGTTTCTCAAAACATAATTTATCACACGGGGAAGAAAAGAAGCCTATAATAGCATTTTGAAAATATCGTTGAGCATGTAGCAGTAGACTGTTTGCAGTTTAAACCCGTCGCCTTAAAAAAGTTAAAGTCATCCCAGCTAGTCTCCTGGTCAGCACTATCGTAAAACAACAAACAAAATATTACGCCCTTGTTTCTCTTGGCTTGCGTATACTAAAACGTTTCCCAGTGGTCCTCTGGTAACTTAAGAAGGAAAATAAGAGGTTGTTGACAATCTTAAGTTGGGAAATTTCTCTTATTGCAGTCAATTTCATCTGTTGACTGAAAATTTTGTGTGGTCTTTAATTGGGAATTCGGTTTAAAGTCCACGATCAACATGCCGTCTGTTCTTCATGCGTACCAATCAGGTGATCTTCAAATGTATCGCTATTTTTCAAAGTTGCCAGCACTAGTACAATGCTTTAAGGTTGAACTCCTTGCAAGTTGCAAAAAGTTAATTCAACTTGCATTGGTTGCTGTGTAATGTCAAAATACAGAGCTGCGGCAAAAACCGCATCTACAGTATCTCTGGGTGGAAATATTTTGCCAAGCATAGTGCTGCAACACTTGGATTATGGCGAAATGAATGGAAGGTTTCCTGAGGTCGGTTATTTGCTGTCGCAAAATTCAACCCAACAGTATTTAGGTCGCTCTGTGCTATCGTTCCGTTCTTACGTTTCCATTATTTATGCTCAGGTCCAACAGTGAAAAGCTTCAAGATGGTATTGAAATGGCAAAAAAGCAGGTACGTCTCAACTTTAGTCCAGTGTATCGAAGATTTTCCATCACGTGTAAAAAAATTCGAAATAAATAAACCTCCATTGGAAAAATCTGTCACGTGACACGCCCTCATATGAGAAGAAGGACGCGGTTCCCTTAAATACATATCGCTTATACTAAAATTTACCCTTGCATCTAAACTAAAGGACTGAGATCGATCTACTAAGCCCGTGAAAAGACATTCTCTTTTGAGCTATGCTAGCCCATCCTCATTGCGAATTACTTTGACAAAAGAGTGATTCAGTTTTAAGGTGCTTGCGCTCAAAACGTTAACTTTTGAATCCCTTACGAAGCGCAACTTCTGTCTCACTAGAAGGAGTTTATTTCTTCTGTCATGCACTAGCCCACCGAAGCAACACAGCAGTTTCTAACTCATTAATCTTATTTCAGTTGATTGCTGTTGTAAATCAAGTACGATCATTAATTGATATGCACCAAGTGATGTGCGCTGGACACTTTCTTTACTCACATCTCAGAGAGGTACTACTCAATAGCACATCTTAAAAACGATATCGGTCACTGTTAACTCGTGTTATTGACTTTATATTGAGGGCATCGCCTCGGTTGAAGAGAGATTAGAGCAGCAGCATTGTGTGAAAAAAATAACTTATACGACTGAGAAGTAGAGGTGGGTAAGGAGGAGATTGAGTAGAGCAGTGATGGCAGGCAGGCGATCTCCTCTACCCGCGGAAAATTATACAAAGAGCGTTTGTTCTTTGTTAGTCTCCATCGCAGCCGCTCGGAACGGAGTAACGCAATGCTCCCCGCGTAGGGGCGGGAGCATTGCGTGACTCCGGGCCGAGCGGCTGCGAAGGAGACTAATTCTTTGTATAATTGTCTTGAGTGGTTCCAAAATTAAAACGTCCTCTCTTAGCCTCCCGTTCTTCAAGTTGAACCCATGTAAAAAGGTCACCAGACGCGGAAGTGGAATAACGATCAGAAAAATTAGTCTGGGGAGATTCATATCAGAAACGCGAAACTGAACGGAGCCTAGGTTTATGCTATTTAAATGGCATTTTCTTACTATCTGCTAGATGGTAAGTTTTGAAAACGGAATAGGAAAACCGTGCAATACCGAGTTCATTGAGCTAAAATGTGTGACTACCTCGCTCTATTGATTTTCAGTACAAATTGCACATTACACATTACTGAGGCTTTTCCCTCCATATTTGCCGCCAAACTATCAGTAGTGTAAACCTCGTCATACTTTAACAGTTACAACTATGAACTTTTCTTGTTGTTGTAGGGCATACCTGACTTGAACATGTTCAGTAAACCAGCCGTTCTTGGAGCTTTAGCGCGATTTGTATTAAGTGCTTATGTCGCAATGGTATGTAGGCGATTTTTTTCTGTTTCAGTCGGCGTTCTTTTCTTTGTGGAATTGAAATTTGGTCGTGAAATATCCCATGATTTAATTGAACATACCGTATTTCCTCGAATAAGCGCCCGGGCGCTTACGGTATTTCAAATTTCAGCTCAAAGAATGGGCGCTTAATCGATAGGGGGTGTTTATTCGATGCAGTGAGAGGGGAGCGGGGCGCTTATTTGATATTAGCCTTGGGGTTGGGCGCTTATTTGGGAGCGAGCGCTTATTCGTCCGTCTCTGGCTACGAATGAGACTTTTTTGTTTACTATGTTCATGTGCTCTTTTTCTTTTTTTTTTTTGAAGTCAAAGAACAAGAAAGCAGCCGCTCTTCCTTTTGTTCTTGCCGCTCCTTTGGATCCAGAAAAAGGTATGGATAGTAACTACAGTAGAACCCCGGTAACTTCTTCTGTTTGTTGAGGCAACGTGGTTGATGAACTGTAGAATCACGCTGTTGCCTTCCCCATATTCATTGGTCTTTATTTAAAGATTAGTGCTATTCGCCATTCTGACAAGGAGGTCAATCTTGGACATATGGACAGAAAATTTCTATCCCCCTTCCCACAAATCAAGGACAAAAAAATGTTTTGGCCGTCTCACGCCTTCATCTTTGGCATTCTATTTTATTCTGCCTAGGATTGAAGCTCGGTGTTGTGTCGAACTGCACAATAGAAAGCTTTAGATTCTGAGAACGAGGTCGACTACGAGTACGAGACTTTCTCATTACTGAGTATTGCACACGCGTGAACCAGTGTCATTTTGGCGGGAAAACGTGATAGCCGTCGTCATTCTACTACGAGTTTTAGCGAGAATGTCGCAGCGGCGGGAACAAGTTATCAAATGTAAGAAGTTTGATAATTTTGCTATCGAGAAAGGGTTTAACCTCCTTCAGTATAAATAACTGCACTAACTTTTTCGGTGATAAAAAGTAAAATGAAACTTTCCGGGATGTCTTTTACAGTTTTTGAAAACACGCGCTAAAACTTTAAGTCAAATCTCGTCCTGACTCGTACTCGTTCTCTTCCTCAAATCTAAAGCTCTAAGTTCAAGTTCAACCTCTCTAATGGTGCTGTTTGGGAACGCATACTTCGCTTCTTTTATCGCCTATTACAAAGTTGCGCGGGAAATTGGGTCCAAATTCGTCTTACGAAACAGTCCCATAGTGCCATTCGACACAACAAAGACTCGGTCGGTCGCATGCGCTAAAGAGTAAGGGCGCTTATCAAAAGTCAGAGCTGGCCAGCCTGACCTGTCATTTTGAAAATGAAGGAGTAGTCTTTTCTCGAAATTTTCACTAAAACTATCATTTCCCTGCATAGCACGTAGAAATAAACTGATCGTGCTGAATAGTACTGATTAATAGAGGAATTCTCTTGATAACTGCATCGGTGTGGCCCGCCAGTTCTGACAAAAGGTATAAGCGCCCTTTAAATTGGAACACATGTTTTGGAGGAGGAGTAACCTAAGACTCGACTTATCCGTGCAAGAAAAACGTCTGTAAGAGCCCCGCTCAGTTCAGTTGTTGTCACTCTTTCAGGGACTTGTCTTTTAGTAGGAATTCCTCCCATCGCTGATGATTCAGGCAAAAAGTAAGTGTGCAAGTACCGTAGTATATCCTAACTAATCTACGAAGTGCCTGAATACAAACGCCGATCACTTCGACTCGTGTCACTTGAATTCGATTATAAATGCAGTGGAACTCCGTTGATATGGCCACCTATGGGCCAAAAAGAAATTGGCCTTATTAACGGGTGATGGTATTAACGAGGGTTTTTTTTTACAAGAAAATCCGGGTATGACCATTTTGCCAGGCGGCCAACAAAAGTGGCCGTAAGGCGAAGTTTCATTGTACTTAAAATGTTTTTATACAGCGTTTCAACTCTCCCGCATGTTGCGTAGAAGGAAAATTTGTGTATATTGCCAGCTCAGGCTCTATTTTTGTTTCGCTTTGTAAATAAAATTCCAGCGGGCAAGTAGTAGAGCGAATACGTAAGAGAGAATGTATGAAAACTGCTAAAATTGATCCTGAACTCAGGTCAGAATTTTAGTCAGGAGAGTCATTTGTAATATTTAACTCTTATTGTGGAAGGAACAAGATACGTAATAAGCATTGTTTTAAAATTGACCTTGAAACTCTTTTCTCAAGTCTTAACCTTCGTTATTGCTGTTTCTCTTTTAGTTTTCTTGGAAAAGCCTTTGAAATGGCTGCCAGTAAAACAAAATCACGGACAATTCACGACCACTTTGACCCAGCTGGTATGTTTAAGTCTCAATTGCAGGTTTAGTTGTATGCATGTTCATTTTAATTGACGTTTTCAACCCCCAAGCTCGCTACTACAAAGGCATGTTGCGTGGAAGACGCTCGCGACTGAGGTAAAAATTCTACTCGCGCGAATGCTAAGGGATCTAAGCTTGGGAGAGAAGAATTTCTCTTCTCGTTGGTGGCCTTTTTCAGCTGTTCAGTGACATCACCGGGACATAAACGAAACAGTAAAAAAAAGGCGCGGGGTCTTTGTTTTTTTCGCTCCGCTCTCTGAACGCCAGGGTGAAACTATTCCTGCCGCTGGGAGTTTATCCGAGCAAGTTAATAAGATGTGGGGGTCAGTAGAGCAGGTTTGACTTGACTGTATTTAAGTCATGGACTAAGTAACTGAACTCTGAAGTGCTTTGCCTTTTGACATAAGCCATTTAGTTGAAAATCTCATGCATCAACACTCAATGATTAGATTTCACCTTGTCGGGGAAATACTCACTCACATTAGAGCTTTGAAACTTGCCTTGCTGTTCTGGTCAGTTGGTAACTTGGCCCATAAGGAGATTTCACTTAGCATGTAATACCGTCTAAAGTTAGTCTCTAGTTTTCCTACTGACAGACTGTTCTTTCTTTTTTATTGTAGTGATTGAAATGAAGAGCGAAGATCGTGGAAAGTTCTTTGATGCCCTATCTGCTCTTCTAATTCCGAAATAATATTCATTGAAAGAAATGATTTTTCATCATGCCCCTTCTCGACGGCAATCTGTAAAAAATCTGTAAATATTAAAAGAATGCTTGAATGAGCGAGTAAGCTGTTTTTCATGAGGAGACGCACTTCCGAGACACCGCGGTCCATTTTCGTCCTTGCTTCATTGCTACTTTCTTAGTCATCAGAGGAATATCATTAGAGAGACTATTGATGGTCAAAAGCCACCTCAATCTCCCCTTGTATGTGAACTTCACCCGCGGCTTCTACCACTGTGAATCCATACCATCGGACACGTTAGTAATTGTGATCTCCGGGTGGGGTAGACTTTTGTGGTATACACTGAGACCAAGTCAAGTCGCTCTCCCCGAAGCCGTGTGTAAACAACTTGGGTATATAGATCGTGTAATGTGAGTGAAAAGCTCTCAAATTTTATCTTATGTACAGTTTTACAAGGAAGGTTAAATTAAAGGCTACAGGTTACCAACCATTCGTTGTGGAATTTTGAGTATTTTGTTTATCGCTTGTCAAGTCGGCTTGAGATCTATTCTTGTGATTTTACTATTTGTCTTGTTATTTGATGGCGCCAGCATCATCAGTTTAAGAAATTGTGGTACTTTCGGTCAAAACTGATTGAGAACAAAAAAAAGGCGGGAAAGCGGGATTTGAGAACCCCTATTGTGGACCCTCTCCTATAGGCAGATGACTTTCCGTGGCGCATATATTAAAGTTCAAGATAGCGCGTTCACTGAAACGTGAAAATACCTTCAGAAGTTTGTCTAATGACAAAAAGACTTCTGGCAGGAGCCCAGAGGCTACAGTCTCTGTGAAATAAGCCTAGCGTTCTCGGACGATTTAACAAATATCATAAAAGCTATCACCACCAATGAGCGCTGGTAAATTTAAGTAACTTGGAGGGAATATTTGACGATATGACAATGTTAACGCCACTGCTTTACAAAGTTTTAACACTATCATTTTTTAGAAAGGTAGCAGTCCATTGAAAACTGAACATAAGTACCACGACGCAAAGCTCTCGTTGTCAGGAAGAATTTTCTCACGGTACTCAACAAAGTTTCATGTGGGAAGGCTCCACCCGGAGGTGTAACCCCTCACTCTTCAAATCTATATTAAATACCATTTTTGACAGAAAAGGTACTCCTTTCGTATACCTTCCACTGACCAATGGTACGCCTTTCACAGACCTAGCTTAGAACGTTTCATCCCCTTTAACTGCTGTGAATTCACTGAGTTTAAAATATCAAAAAATCACAAAACCAAGAAATTGTCTCGACTTTTCAAGAAAATCTTCCATCAGCCTTTGTAGGGTTTTTTACCAACGGAAAAACAGATTTCCCTACCCTTTCATATACCTTAGGCTTGAAAAAGGTACCCCTTTCGAAATGTTACGGGCGGAGCCTCCCCTTCTAGGCCATTATAGGGAGTATCCCCTTCCCCGGTCCCCGGTGCCCGAAAGCCTGAATCTGAATGGTTCAGGTCTTTTGCGTTTCTCTAGCAATTCAAGCATCCTATTCAGGGCAGAAACGCTCCCCTAGGTTGCCCATAGAGCACCTTATCTTCAAAGGAATAAACGCTGTGCGTGGCAATGAGTTTCTTGAAAAGATATTGAGTTTTGTTTACTCTCGTCAGTATTGATCGATCAAACACTCTAATGACTCACCAAGTGGTTTGTAGCCACACTCAGAACAGTGATACTCAATTGTGTCTACGATTAATTAGTGATCGGAATACGCGGTCCTAAGCGACGAATTAAAAACTCAGCGACAAAGAAAGACTTTCCGGTCCTTATTTGACACGACAGTGGATTTGTAAAAATGACCTCCTTCTCTTACTCACTCACTGCTTTGTGGACGAAGTAGGACCGAGAACAATCGAGCCTCAAACTGGTCCCACAATGATTTTATGCATGGCTGAAATCGAATTGAAGCAGGCCAAGATTACTGTTTTATCATGGCTGTATTAATGAAGACGAAATGTAATAAGACAGGACGCTCCATTGCGCGCGCACTTTTTACTTCTGGCAAGAAGCAATCGAAGGATCTCCTTTTTTGTTTTTGAAAAAGCTCAAAATATCACAAATTTTGTCGTAGTAATGATTTTAAAATTGTTAACAAAACTTCGAGTCGTACAGTTCGGTCTGGAATCATGCTACAGTCTCACTCAAAATTGTTGGGACACTTTTGTGTCTCCTTGTCCCCTCAATGTTGGTATACAAGGTTTGGTGACTGAGCCGCGATAAACAACTTTGAGAGGGACAAGGGGAGCACGAGAAGGAAATTAACAGCGTTTGGTCTAAGTGCCCCAACTATTTTTGTCTGAGACTGTAGCTCCTGATTATAAAGACTAAACCAAATCAGACTCCCGCGGAGTTTGTTAATCACTCGTATTGGACTCAGTTCAATTACCATTTTTTAATAGTTTTAATACACCGCTCATCCTTGTTTCTTCGATGTTTGCCCACGTAGTCCCTTCATTATTTAGTAGTCTTATCAATTTTAGGGCCATCAAGCAACCAAATATTTCCCCCGAGAGTTAGTTTCCCTGGAAACTAACAATAAGGGTGGATAAAGACCTGGGGGGAGGGCACGACCGTGATATTTGGACCATATAAGTGTGTGCCGCTGTGAAAAGTAGGATTTTCAGTTCAAGCAGTCAGTAGTCTGGGAAAGGATGTAGAAATCAGAGGATTATCGTCTGAGGAATCATTTATGGCAAACTTATCTGTGGGCATGGCCGGTAGACATAGTATGAAGATTGTTGTCTAGGTAGAGATATTTTGATGCCTGGCTAAAATAGGAAGTCAATTTTCAGGGTTTGTTGGTCAGGGTTCTTGCTAGAGTACCCCTGGACAATTTAATATTCCATCTCGGCGGGGCATTCCTACTCTAAGAAATTTTTATTGAGTGCCAGGGAGCAAGCCCTCCAATCAGGGGGAGTCGCGAGACGTCACGTGTATAAGGAGTCGGGAACGCTAGACAAAGAGAAAAATTAGAAAAAACACTTTGTAAACAGCTCTCGAAATAATCGGAGGCAAGATGCAAAATTTCGAGAGACAAGCATAATTCTTATTGTGGAATGAGGACAAACTTGATAATACAAGTTGAGTTACTTTTTCGTCGGTCGTATCAGTATTAGCTCATCTGACTAAGGGATACAGGAAATCTTGTTTGATGATCCTTTCATAATTTGAAAATCTGTGAGACGTGACTAAAGGCAATAATTTCTCAGCCTTGGCATTCCATTTCTTGATATTCTGATGTCATGGACACAAGTATAGTCTATGGGACTCTGCCGATCGTGCGATAGAAAACGTTGATGTACTAGTACTGTCAGTACTATAAATTAAGGTAGAGATGTTTTCTAGTGTTGATATGTCCTTTGACAGAGTGGAAATAAGATCGTATTGATAGAAGTTTCATCACTTTCGTGATCAACGTTGTAACAACAGAAAAGATAAAAAAAAAACCTTTGACTAGCCATTTGTTATTGTTAAATCACATGTGTCAAATGATACATTTGATGACAGTAATGCCGAGTCATGGTAATTCGCTTTTATTTTTTCTGATTTTTCTACCAAATAATTTTTTCGTTGGCAAGAAGACAGTGAAATCTCAAGATTCACTTTCACAAACTTTCCAAAAGCAGAAGGGCTAATATCTGGGTAAACAATCTCGTTTATTCAAGTTCGCGCGAAAAACAATTGCATAGCACGGAACGTGCGAAAAATCAATTCATTACGCAAGCGTGCATTCAACAATAGCCAATCAGAAGTCGGCACTTTGCCAGCATTGACACGAGCTTGTGATCAGTGTTTTATTTCCACCTTTGTGACTGTTCTTTGGTGGCGCATTAAGTTGATTGAATTTTCGGTAATTGTGGTCTTTACTAGGGATTTTTCTTCATCCAGGTGATTAAGGAGAATATATTAACTCAGGCTGTTTGGATGTTACGTAAATGCACGCCGTGGATTTTTACCCCACGTCGCTTGCGGGAGTCGACAGCTTTGTTTTTGCAGACTGAGCCCGGCAGTTGACCTTTGACGAACTATTTCATGCCCGGCCGTGAGAGGGCTATCTTAACAGAAAAGGCCGGCAGCTGTTATCATCCTCAAGCCTTTCCCTTAGGTGTGAAAAATGGAAGTAAAGGTATGTCTTTCTTGTCAATTTTTGTTAGGCAAACCATGCCATCCCATACGCAGTCTCACCAAACGATAGATCCTGCAGATCTTGATCTTGACTGAAAATCGCTGATTTGTGTTGCAATCGCTGATATTTTTAAGGTGTCGTTTCGTTTCAGTGCTTAAATCTTCAAGGGCTTTAGAAAGAAACTGGCTTGTTTATATTGATGGTGGTACGTTACGGTGCTTCGTTTCACCGGCGTTTCAATAATAAATATTCTGGACATTACAAATCTAGCCTCGATACATATTTCGTAAAATTTCCTTTGTGATGAGACAAAACAAGTAAAGTTATTGGTCTCTCTAGAATTTTATAAATGCGGTAAAGAGCCAGCAGAAAGTTTAATCGAGAACAAATTGCGGACCCGCACTCGTGTTCACGTAACATAAATGAATTTAGGCTTATGCATATTAATTTGTTGAAAGTGCCAGTCTTACAAAAGAAAATAAGCTTAGATCTTGTTGTTGACCTACTAACACACGAATCTATAGCAATGATTGTGTTAATCCTTTTTTTGTCTTCACGGTTTGAGAGTTTTTCGAGAGTTCGTGCAAGTTAGGCTACTGTGTGTTCCAAGTGCCAACTCTCTTTGTGGAGCATTGAATTCAGAATAATTTTCTATGTTCTTAGTTATAATTCGCTTCATCAGGCTAGTGTCATATCTCCAGCTCACACAGCTTGTCTTGTTTTCATTTCTGTCTGCCAGAGAATGTCGCGTTGATAGATAAGCTTAATCTTTTTCCGGATAACTTAACTTTGCACGTCTTTGATTTTATTATTTAGCATTAATTGTAGACAAATGTACGTTGTAGATCCCAAGACTAAATTATTTTGTCCTCTCTCGTCCTCATAAATTTGTTTGAAAGTTCCCCCGTCAGCTCAGGCTTCTTTAAAGTTGTTCCTGACTTATGCCCACTGCAGAAAAACACTGTATTTGCTCTGTATCTGTGTGTGCTAAGTACTGTACATCAGATCAAGTGTAGATCCATAATTTGTTGATCATTGACCTTATCTATCCTTGAGTGTTGTCACATGATGTAAAGCAACTAAGGTTTGTCGTCCAATTGCTATGCACGTACATGTGTTAGTCCCTTTTAGGATATGATGTGGCAAAATAAAAAAGATCATAATTATGATACGTAATCTGATCACTTCAGACAACTGATCAGTGCACTTCTTTAAGATGGACTCGCAAAAAGAGGTGGGACATTGTGCAATATTGCTATGCACGTACATGTGTTAGTCCCTTTTAGGATATGATGTGGCAAAATAAAAAAGATCATATGTACAGAATCTGATCACTTCAGGCAACTGATCAGTGCAGTTAAACCTTAAAATGGATTCACAAAAAGAGCTGGGACATAGAACAAATTGTTTGCTGAATTGTCAATTATCCACCTGCTTGGTCAAACTAGCAGATGAGCCCCTCCCCTTCCAAATATGTTCCCCATTCACAGTGGGACAAACATAATTGGGGCCACTCAACATTCACTGGCCATTCAAAGGTCATGTTTGTAGCAAAGGAGCCTGACTTTGATAGTTTGTCGCACTGTAAATGGTGAGGACATCACAAAGTCTTTCTTTTCTTGAATTTTTAATTTTTTGCACCTTTGATTAAACTAGCTTCACCAAAGGTGAAAAGTTTCTTTTCCATTGAATCAATAATATTCTAGTGATCCCTATCTTGCACATCTCTATGAACATGGAGAATTTTTTTCCAAAGGTTAGTTCATTGAAGAAAAAACTTCTAGATCTGTTAAAGTGCCTTCGAGTTGCTCTTATTCCAGTAAATATTTGGTCTTTTTAATTGTTTTCAACCTGCAAAACAAGGAATATTATTTAAAATCAAATCTGATGGAATGTAAATATCTGGGATTGTACAATACAATGGCTAGCATTATTTGAGATCAGTGTAAGAAATTGTACCATTGTATCATATCAGAAGCCTCTGAAACCCTATCAGGTAGAAATTTTTGGTTTAAAATGCTATGCTGTTTTCATTATGCATCTATCAATGGTTTACCCAGCATGTGGGGGGGTGGGCGGTCAACCCACGGGAATTAGACTTAGTGAAGTGCACGTGGGTAGAGAGTTTGACATCCTGAACATCCCCAGGGTAGGAAATTTGACTCAGCCACCATCTTGTAAAGTGGAGGACCAGGGAATGAGTGATGAGAGGTCTGCCATCTTAGAAAATACCCAGTAATCACTGAATGAGTTTCCCACATTTTGATGTGTTCATTTCTTTGTGAAGGATGACAGAACGAGAGTTAGAAGTATCTTGTTGCTTTTTAAATTTTTGAAGTTTTTTGACAAAAAGCATTTTGTCCCTCGGCATTGAGAAGCAATACTCGCACAAAGTCTCATTTGAAAATATGCTTTCTACTTACATGTTTTCACCAGAGGCTGCCCTGCCACAAGTTTTTGATATAACGGAAAGATAAAAAACTCATACTGGACTGCAGTTACAAACACCAGCCCTTCTATTAGACATGACCCTTCTTGATGATGACATGTCATGTTCTGGCATTGCACATTTTTCATTGCTGTAAATATTGTGTGAAGCAATACAAAGGTACTCTCGGGAGTATAAAATGTGCTAGCCATGCTAAGGATCCAGCTAGAATATGTCTTCTACACTTTGGGAAATGCACAAAGTATACTGATAATATTTCTTTTTTAGAGGTAGATGGACCTATAACTGGGAGCACTTATAAGTGGGGGAGTGTATAAGTGGCAGTTTACAGTATGTGCAGTTAGAATAAAGAGAAAATAAGCTAAAAATACTATGAAACTAAACAATGCACACAGTTGCCACTACAATGAACTCCTTGAACAATAGAAAACTTTTTCCCTGTATTTGCATGGCCTGATATAAGCGCGAGAGGGGATGGGAGAATCCGAGACGGCTATGCAAACCTGAGATGAAGTCCAGGGTTTGCATAACTGTAGAGAATTCTTCCAACCTCTCTTGTGTTTATATCAGGTTATGCTGAAAAAAAATGTAACACTCTTTGTTATGACGCTGATTAAAAGAGAAATTCTCACTAGTCACGAAGTTTTGTACATGAAGTCTTGCTTGTGTAATCAGTTTTTGTTTTGCAAAAAAGAGGTGTTCCAAAATATGGATTTTTCTCACTTAAAATGTCAGCTCATGTTAAGTGAAAAAAAAATTGACACAGCATGTTTTGTAAAGATTTTCCAAGTTTCAGCCGACGAGGGAATGGGTAAATGTTACGTAAAATTGTTGAGTGTTCAACTAAAAAATTTTTTCAAATTCATGCCTGCATGATTATCATGCGAAAAGCAAAACATCTTGACGCCACAACCATGTTTACATACTCTCATGCAAACATGCCTGTCGGCCAATCAGAGTGTGAGTACTATCATAGTTATTTTATGAAGTAAGTCATAATCACATTATGATACCAAGCCCTTCTAAACTGTGAAGTTGCAAGTACATTTATGATAATTTTAATTCTGGCTAATGGATGGGCCAGGTATTAGTTCCTACTTCTGTGGTACACTCATACAGAAATTAAATAAAGCATCATAGTTTTTCAGATTGCTTGTTTTTGTTTCTTGCCTGGTTGGTTCATCAAGCATACCATACAACATAAAAAAATGCAAGACAAGACAAAGCTAAAAATTTTGACCTGTTTTCTTTTGGTAAAAATATTTTAAGTCATACTTGAACTGGAAAATTACATCACCAAGTAGAAAGAATAAGCTAAGGATATTTAATTACTTGTCTCGATATAATGAGAAACAATAATTGTTTCTCAATATATCGAGACACGTAACAATCTCTGTCGAGGGGCATTATGGGCAAACATGCAGTAATAATCAAGAAATAACTAGTTTGTGACCTGGTTTCTTTGGATTCATACCTATCTTCTACTGGATTGTACCTGCCTTTCAATGGATCAACCTCATAATGCAATATTTGTAAGCTTTATTCCATTGGTTTATTCCTCTATGGCATTTGATTAAAGGCACGAGAAATCGTCTAATTATAGAGTTATTTTTACCTGATAAAGAACTTAGGGTTATCAGTTTTGATTTTCATACCAAGAAGAGAAATTAATTATAATTTTAAAAGGAAGTTATTTGCTTTTCTTCTTCCCCAGTGCTATAAATGATTAATTTTACCACATTAGCATTAGCAAGATGAAAGCATATTTAATTTAGCTGCCTTCAATGTTTATCACATTCCAAAAATTTGCTCAGTATGTTTTGTATACATTAACTTAAAGTTTGGTTATGTCACGTGTAGTTTATGTTAAGCGTGCTTTATGATTGAGTGGCTTTCAAAGCAATTATCTTTTTTAATGTTTAATAACAGTTGCATCTGTTTCCTGGTAGAGCCAGCTATTATATATAATGTAAACAAGTCTTCACTAATTAACTCAAGTTATGCAGTCCTTAGTGACCAAGAAGCAGACAAGAATTAAAATCAAGAGTAAATCTGATTTTTACTTAATTATTTCAGCATGATGTTAATCCATTTTTTATTAATTTTCAAATCTCCATTGTCTTGTCATTAGTTCAATTTTTAAGGTTTCAATTTAACTTCCCCATGAATAACTAAAAGTAGTTTATAATTGCCAAGAGGACACTTTCCTTGAAGAAGTTTTTGAAGTCTCACTTGAAATAGATTTGTTTAGTTATAAAACTATCTAACTTTTTTAACTTTAAATTTCTTTTGTTCCTGCCAGGTGCATGTATTGGACTGAAATTGCAACTTTCACACAGATGTGTGACAGTTAATTTGCATCCCATTACAAAGATTTTTGCAGTTAGTTTTTGTCATAAATCATTCAGATTCAATGATGAAAGTGATAGAGTTTCATTTTGTTCATCTTTGTTTAAAATTTTATAGCTGACAATAGTACCTGCATGTCGTGGATTGATTTCTAAAGTCCATTTTTCTTTCTTTACTTTCCCTCCTGCCTTGCTTCATGAGCGCTTCGATCCATTCTTTTCTTATTAGTAATTATCCCAACAAGTTTGTAATTTCCTGTCCGTTAATGACAAATCAGTTCATGTTCAAAAGTTTATCTGACAGTCAAAAGCCATTAACTGCAGGCATTACTTAGCCATCATACACAAACCACAGGTAGTTGTCAAGACCTCATGTGAGGGAAATATGGTTTTTATATGCTTAACAGTTGTTAACTCACAGGTAAGAACAAGAGGCTGAAGCTATTGTGTTCAAGTTCAACTCACTCTGAACTAATAATACAGTGTTGTTTATATTATTTCGTACTGGTTTTGTTTTCAAGTTGCTCCTTGAGGTAATAACTGTGGTTATCGTTCATACATATTACTGTGTTTTTAAAAGCTACCATAACTTCTCTTCTGCCTTTAAATATGTCCAAGATGTTTTCTTCCTATTTGTTGTATTATCCAAAACAACCATATTTTTGTAGAGATGATTGGAAAGGGAATCTTAAACAGAGATTTGTAAGTGATTGTGTTGCTGTATAGTAACTTCCTCCTTCAGATTATTCAAGAGGTATCATATAGGAGGAAATAGGAAATCTAAATCTGTGGCATTTCCATGGGCAAGAAGTTTGCACTTTTGGTAGAGTTTAAAATTCTCCATAACCATTTTCTCTTCCTTTGAGTAATGTAAAATTAAGTGATTTACACACTGCATTAACTCTGCAACAGTAAACACAAGAAGCTTTCTTAGAAGTTAATAATTCACTTACTGTATTTTTGAGCTGAGTTTCCTGAAGTTCTCCTTGCATGCAGTTAAATCACAATTTCTTTGATCTTCAAAGAGTTATATGGGGTGTCAATGTTATAGATTGAGTTACAAGCATGTGGATGAGGACGAGGCTGAGTAATGATATGAAGAATTATGCAGATTGAGGAGGGTGTTTTTTTTACCTAAGCAGGTACACCGTCTGAGATGTGTATAATTCTTTACATCATGCAAAAGCCTGCAAATCCAATAATTAGTGACAGAGTACTTCATTAGTTATTTAAAATAATAATAACATTATTTCCTACTTAATCAATCTTCATAAATTTGACCTGTCTTCTTGACCATTTGTCTGGTTCTTGGAAGTTTTGTCTGTAAGTAATATTCTTCAGTAGTAGTTGTGGTACATTAAGTGGTGATTTTGCTCTCCTTGCTATATAATTATGTTTTACGCTGTAGTTTGGGGATTTTTTTCCATCTCATAATGTGTGAAATCTCTGGTTCTGCCAAAACAGCTGAGCTACCATTGCCTTCCTCTGTCCTCTTTCTTTTGATATTGGAACAATTGATGTCATTTGTAGTGATTTGGTCAAATGTCTTCCAAATTTGGTAAAAGCAGCTGCAGTTATGAAGAATTAGCCAGGGGATTTGAGCAAATCAGAAACCATAGAAATTTTTGAGAATGAATAATGGTCATACCCATCATATCCAGCTTACCTTTTGAAAGAATTATTTAAATGTTATTTTGCAATAATTGTAATAATGACAAAATTTCATGTCAAAGTCATCTGCAGAGGCCTCTTTGTGTAGTAGGGTAAGCGTGTGGGCCAGCTTTGCATCCATGATGTTTTTGTTCAATCAAATTGTGCCATGCACAAATGCATGGGATGTTTTGTTTGGTTGAATTCCATGGAGAGCATTTCATTTTGTTTGATTGTTTGTGCTTTGTAAAGAACATAATTTTGAGCGGTACACTGTACTCTATGACCAGTTGCCAGACTTAATTTTGTGTTCTTGAAAATTGAAAATCAGATACATCTGTAAGAGTAGGATGTTATCTTTTTAGCATCAGTCATTGATCAGGTTGTGGATGAAGATTATATGAAGCATATAATAATTTTATTATGTACCATTGTAAAAAAATGTTGTGTCTTTGTTCTTTCCATTTTTTTCATCGATCTACTTATTATTATAAGTAGCTGTTCATGTTGTCCTTCAGCAGCATAATTAAAAAATGTTACTGTTCTAGCGAGGCCTTAAACGGCTGTTTTAAAAGATAAAACAGCAGTTTAAGGCCTCACTAGAACAGTAACATATTTTATTATAATTAGCTTTTTTATAGTTTGTTCCCCCTTTAATTTCTCAACTATTGGGCAGTTGTCTTTTTAATGTTTCTCTGTCTGTCAGTTTGATTGCCCAGGATCAATAGTCTTTTGCTCTCAGTGTAACCTTAACAGAATTTTTACTAGCCACTGCAACTTAACTAGATTCAAATCATTTAGATTTAGTTCAGCATGAGAAACACCAGTTGACTGAAATGATAGCTTTAAATGCCAGAATATTACTATTTTTGGCATTTTGGTACATGTTCATGTATGTGGCACACTTTTTTAAAATACCTTTGTTGGAATTAAGGCTTTAAAGGATTATTTAAGATTTATCTTTAATAGAGGAAGGGTATAATCTTCCAGACAGACATCTGGCAGACAGATCAAGATATTAAATATTAATACTTTGGGTTTTAAGTAACCGTCTTTTAAAATAATATGTTGTTGTTTTAACACTTAACTTGTTGTCTGATACAATTTTATTACTTTATTTGTCCTGTCTGTTAAATTCATCAAAGTTCATAAATGCTCCATGGAAACCTAGGTCAGCTTTGTTAATTTTTTGTAGAAGTCGTTCATTATGTATTAGACTAACAGTCTTAATTCAGGTTGGGGTGAGGACTGCTTAACTTAACTGTCATCACAGTCATTTTGGTCTGAAAATAGGCTGAAATAATAAAATTAGATTAGGAACGATTGACTAAAACTTTTGGGATAAGGTCTGACAGAATGTGCAGACAAATCCCTGATTTTGATCTGAATTTGTGGGATGGGAAATATAGTATTACTGTGAATCCTGTATTACATGTACCCCCCCCCCCCTGCCCCTCCCCCTAAGTAGAAATGAAAATCATGCAGTGACTCCCAAAGCTTCATTTTTGAGCTTACTGTCTTATAGCCAATAGCTTTATGCTGTCATTGGCGTAAGAATTAATGAATAAATGAGTGATGGCAAGGTCATTTCTATAGCTCTTGTAGCGCATGGCATAAACACGTAACCTTCGGTCCAAAAGGTACCAGGTTCAATATCTGCTATTGCCCTTATCGCCCTATAGAATTATTTTTTCTTCTTCTTCTTTTTCTTGTTCGGAGTAGCATTGCTGGGTTCAAAACCTGGCATCGGCCATATTTTTTCCACGAATTCTGTAGATTCCTTTCTTCTTCTCTTTTTATGGTTAGTGGAGTACCGACTATTCATCACCAATAAGCTTGTGCCCTCTCAGAGGACTATTTTTGATGTAAAATGAACCTGTTTTAAGCTTAAACACCTCTATTAAGCCGGGGAGTTATACAAGATCCATGGGTGACTGTATATATAATGTTCCCATACATTAAACAGGTCACGCTTTCAGTCATTAACATTGACTTAATGATATTATAATATTTAACCATCCAGTGACCCTGGTTCAATTCCTTACCATGGAGTCTTGGCCACACTTAAAAATAGCCAATGGCCAATTTGTCTCCTGTCAGTTATCTTATTTGGTTTAATTGATTTCAGAGTGATGGTGTTGATGAGGAGATGAAGGATGATGTTGATTCTGTGCTGAGCTTGCTTGACAGAATAAAGAAAGAAAAGGAGAAAGCACTTCTTCAAACAGTAAGATTAAAATAATCTTTGTGTAATACATAAATAATAATAATAAAATATTAGATTATTATTATTGTTTATTATTACGCTTAGGTTATCGTAGTGTGATTAATTGAATAAAAAATAAAAATAAATAAAACTGCATTTTGCATTTCTCAGGATGCAAAGTGGTTACCCATAGATAAACCACTGACCTTACAGAGAAGAATCAACAGCAATTTTAAAGGGCAGTGCCACTTATTATTACATGCAGGGATGAAATAAAGTTCTCTCTGGTCCTCTTGCCTTGGGAAAGAGGGCTGCCACTGTAGGGTTTCTTGTTGCTGGGTCCGTGCAAATCTGTAGTCAGGGAATTAGCCATCTAGAAAGTTCCTTTGATTTTGTGTTCCTCTTATTTTCTTTGAGTCATGCTCATAGTAGTAAATCCCCAGTCCCCAGCCCTTTGTGACATGAGCCTTGTATAAGTATTGTTAACCTAATTGTGTCATGTCATTTGCAGACTAATATAATGTAAATAAGTGTATTAGTGGTGATTAATAATTGGACAATAATAATTCCTGATTACCAACAACATTGCATAAAAGAAAATTTAGTTGAATTAACAACAGTGATGTAATAAGTCAATTTACCGCCATAAAGAAATTTCAAAGCTGACATTTTAAGCACTATGTAGCCCTTCATTAGTGTGAATTGTTTCTCCTAGGGTGCTTACTATTAACGCATACCATCCAGGTTAAAATCTTGTGCATAAACATGTGAAAATTAAATTTGATGTTGTGGGAGAAGTACGGCCACAAGGCATATATAAATCAGTTCTCTAGAGTGGAAAAATAGTGTAAAAAAATTTGCATTTCCTCCATCAACAACCCAAATTTTCTGAAGCATCCTAAATACAATGTGAGTAAACCGTTTTATTCAGGTTCCAACCAAAATTTGAGATTTCTCCATGAAAATAGTAAGTACCCCTGGTTACAGGGGTCCAATTCTAAATTAATTTAGTTGTTTTCTTTAATAAATATTACCCTTTCTCTTGGCATTTTCTCAGACTGGATCAAGGCCAGTTCAAGAAAATGGAAGAATCATTCCAGGTATGGTAATCATTGTACTCAATTATTGCAGTCAATTTATATGACCAAAATTATGAGCACATTTCAATGTAAGTAATGTGTTATACTCTGTCATGCATATGATGCATGTACTATGCCTTATTTTCATACGCATCATGAAAAGATTGCCTTAGTTATAATGGGTAATCATTAGAGGTGATTGTTAAATTTAAGATAATTATTTGAAGTATTGTCCAAAAAAAAGAGGCAATTAGATAAAAGGGAAGTTATCACTTAATTTTTAATTTTTGGTATTAAGTAATATGTGTATACATGTATTAAACACATAACAGGGTGGAAAAAATGAGGTGCAGCTAGGTTTTTTTAGGTATAAGTTTAAGGGTGCATTTGATTGATTGTATTCCAGAATAAGAATACGCAAAAGTTTTGTTATAAGTCTTTTGCACCATGAGTATTTGGACCATTTAAATGCTACATACATAGAGAGGAGAAGTTGTTACATCACATTGCCATGGTAGCAAAAATTTTGGATGACAACAAACCAAAATGTCATATAAAAAGTACATTTGCACTTCTTCAAACTTCATTGATCTTATTTAATTTCATTTAATTTGTCAAAAGTTGGTGAAATTTTCTGGGTTAAATCTGAAAGGACCGTAAGTAAATTTAGGAAAAAAAAACAAAATTTTTGTGTTTTGCTCACCTACTCGATAAAGCGGGCGCGTGAAATTAGTTTCTTGTCGTATTGTTTTTTTGCTGTTCGCCGTCACCATTGCAAAAACTCCCTCTTGTTGTCATCCAGAAATTTTGCTACCATGGCAGGGTGCAAAGAAAATCGTTTTTACAGCTTGCCATTCGGGCAAGCTGAAGCTAGCATTTACTAGCCCAGATGTCATTTCAACTAGCCCCAAAAACTTTTTAACTAGCAGAATTGATTTCACAGTTCTTCTGTTATTCAAATTCCTCAAAAAACCTCACTTTCCCATTGGGCAAGTTAAAAACAGAATTCACCATCCCGATAGCAAAATCCACTAGCCCTTGGCTATCGGACAGTACTTTCTTTGCACGCTGCATGGTAACATGACGTCACACTTCTCCTCTCTATTAATATTTTATTTTAAGCAGATTTGTAAGATATTGCAAATTATACAATCAATACTAAAGCAAATGATTTGTTGAGTTTATTCCATTGATTTTTATTCCGGAATACAGTCAATCAAAAACGCCCTAAGACAGGTGTGCTGGGGGTCTGGATTTGTGACATCTCAACGTAACATTTTAAGTACGCAGTGATTTTTTATGAAATTCTGAGCTAAAATTGGCAAACATTCTTTGTAATAATATTGAGATCCAATCTCCAAACCTCCTCCTAGGATGTAATTTTTCTTTATTTCTCTTCTTGATTTGTTTTTATAAGTTTGAAAACCTTTTTTTTTTCCAGATTCAAAGGAGAATGATGTTATTGATGAGCTGCAGAAGAAACAAACTTCTATGGTGATGAATTTAAAGTCTGTGGTCAAGTCAAAGGAGTCCGGTGCAATGTCTGGCAGCTCAGGAGGCGAAACTGCACAAAGTGACTCAGGAGACAACTCTAAAAAGAGAAAACAGAATGCTTTCTTGGTGGAGGTTCAGGAAAGGGCAGAGGTAAGGAACACACTGTACAGAAACAGCTGCAAATTAATGATGAGGTACAAAAGCTAATGGTCAGAGCCACTATGTATGTTATGTTTCAATTTTGTACTTGGTTCAAAACATGTTTTGTTTGTTTCTAACACATTATCAAACGTAACCATACCAAAATTAACAATAATTATATTAATAATAAAAAAATTCAACCAATAATAAATTATTAATACATTATGTGCAGCTGTATACAATTTTCCTCTCAAAAATTGCCAAATAATTGTTTTCTGAGTTTAGTTTACTTTGTTGTTGTTTTGTTTGTTTGTTGTGTATTTGTGCCCCAGTAACACTCTCTAGAATGAACACTAAGGTAGTCCCAGATTTAAATTTATTCATCAAATTGAAATATAGAAATACGTGAAAATTCATAGCTGAACCAATGTTCAAAACTGCTTCTTAAAAAGAATCTCATAAGCAAACATATTACTCGCTTTAAATATAAGGGAGGTGCCGGACTTCCTTGGGAATTGTTATGAATGCATGCAAATTAACTAGTAGCCTGAGTATCAGGCGTTTCTGGGGAAAAAGGGAAAGATGGAAGCGAAAAAGGGAGAGAGCTGAAGAGCTTCTCCCCTTCCCCCCCTCCCCCATCTAAAATCTCCTCTCCCCTTGCCCCTTAGGAAGGCCTGATACTCAGGCTAATTAACTAGTATCCTGAAAATTGTTTTGAAAACAGCAGTGTATCTGTTACAGGTCAAATTTGATTTCAGGTTAACTTTCATTTAACCTAAGTTGATTCTCAATTTCGAATGTCTCCTAGCCCTGGAAGACAAAGGAAATTAAGAATCAACCAAGGTTAAGAAATTTTAACCTGAAATAAAATTTGACCTGTAACATATCCAACAAAGCATTTAGAGGTGAGCCTTTTGGCTGGGGCATCACTATGTGTGTTTGCAGTTATTAGTAAAAGGCGTTCTGCAGATTTTAAGGTGTTGCAGTCATGCAGACATTTTATTTGTTGTACATGCAGGTAATAAGTAAAAGTGCCAGGAAAGCGCCAGAAGCAGTTGTGTCATCAATGGGACAAAATATGGAAGAAGATCCTGATACAGTAAGTGAGCACTTAGCCACAGTCTTGGCGTTAGTGTTAGTAGATTTGGATCGTTACAGTTTTTGTTTCAGTTGTAGTGTACTTGTAGTGTACTTGGCAGTAATAACTTCAACAGAGTGAGGTTGCATTTTTGATAATGGACAGAAAAATAGAGCTCCAGACTCCCGGCCTTTATTCCCACCATGTTGCAGTAATCTTCTTAGCAAATTCAACCATCATTGTATATTTGTGTCGGGCATGGCTACATTGTAGTTTGTTGGTCATTTAATATCAGTGCTTTTCCTAACCTTTAACCTCCCTCATATCATACCCGCTGTTTCAATGGAGGCATGGGAACCATTTCATTACGGATTCCATACTTTTAAAACCTGCAAAACCACAAAGGTTGCTAGTGGAATCTACTGGGTTAAATTAAAAAAACAAAAAAACAAAAAGCAAAGCGAGCTTTTACATAGTCTTGGCATCAGTGTTAGTAGTGTGGGATTATGACAGTTTTTGTGCTGTTTGCAGTGTACTTAAGTCTTGGTAATTATAGCTTAAACAGAATAACGTTAAGGTGTTTTGTTGAAAAAGGATCTTTTTAAACAAATTAATAGAAAAGATAAGAGCTCTTGATTCCTTTATGGCCACCATGTCGTGTTAAAATTTTTAGCAAATTCGACCCCTAGACCACAATATACATGTATATAGGAATCAAGATCTGCTGATGCAAGAGAAAGAAGATTATTCACGTACGCAAATAACACCGCCATTCGGTTCTAAATTTTACCACTTCCAAAGCCAATCGTGCAGGCGCGTACACTCTATTTCAGTTCTAATTTTTTGATTTTTGATTTTTGACGAAATGTAGTGGTATGATCATTCTAATAAAACATCCTTCTCAACTCAAGGTCTTATTTCATTTTTTCCCCTCTTTTACTTACCACTTTTAAAAGTTAGTCGTTACCGTTATTGGCTGGGAATAAAACTAATGTGGGTATTCAGCATTAGAGCGGAACTATAGCAATCTGGCATATGAGCATTATTGTCACTCTGCCCCACCTTCTTATTTGTAGGAACAGTTTTTGAAGAAGATTCGAGCAGCACCTTCAGTGTCAAGTGAAAAGCAAGTGAGTTATTTCAAAACCGTGCATGCATTGTTTTCTTCCTTTTCCTGGTGTTCGTTCACTCACTCACTCACTCACTCACTCAATGTTGTCTCCGACATTTTTTTCCAGCAGACAGGAGTCGTAGAGACTAGAGAACAAAGAAGTAAATCCGCATCAGAGGTTGATTTGTCAGTAGTAGTGTCGGTAAGTAAAGCTTAGAGCCTGCCCATCACGCAGACGGTTTTCTGGCTCGTCATGAAATCCTCCCCAACGAGGGGAAAGAATGCGTTATCAAACGCTAAGAACGTCTGCGTGGGATGCTATCTAGCATGCTACCTTTTCTCTTTCTCTCTTTCTCTTTTCTCTCTCACTCGAAAGGTTGTGACACTTCACTATCTTCCAGTTTACACTCTGCTCCCCTCTCCAAAGTGTATGCCATTTTTACTTACAAAATAGTTATTTTCCTTTCCCTTTTTCCTTGACATGTACAAACTTCCACCCTCTTCCCCGTCCTTCCCCGCTGTATTAAGGACGTAGGATTTGTTAGCTTTCAATGCGCGTCTTTAAATTTTAACTACAACTTAATTTTCAATTTCTGCTCATAACGGTAATGATTCTGATACTCAACGATGGAAAATGTGTGCCGTTTTGTTCCTCTCGTCCAGTGGCCTTTTATTTTGCGTCCATTAGATAACACGCACTTAAAGCTTATTTTTGAAATGTTAGTTCAGCGTATTTTAAATGTTACTTACGTATATAAACATAAAAAGTATCGTTTCTCTTCGTTACAGACTTCGTCGCAGCTGAATTTGGAGCCTCAAAAGTCCAAAATTCCACTCGGGAGATCAGGATCGTTGAAGGGACGTAGGAAACCCACGGCAGCCGCCAGGCGAAAGAGTCTGAAGTCAGGAGTAACAGACGACTGGGACGATACAAATGCTATAAGTGAAGAAGATGACTCGTAAGTCGCTAAAAACCAACTACTTTCTCTTTTGTGGAGGCTTGCTTAGCAGCACGGCGTAGCAGTCGTTTCCTGGTGCGAGGGAGCATGGACCCAAGGAAATGACTCATCGCACCGCATGTTTCCTCGCGCCTCATGCGCTTTAGAAAGAAAAGGGCTGCTACGCTGATAGGTTTTCCCTTTATGCCATTGTTTTGGTGGCTGGAACTAAAGTGTGGTAGTTTGGGCTTTCCAAGAGCGATACTCTTTACTCGAGCCGACAGACTTCTTATACCCCCGAAACATGTTAGTGCATGTGAATATCACGTGTCGTATAAACTTGCTTTGCTTGTACGGGTGGGTTCTACAGCTACTGGTCAGGTGCAGCTACCTGTCAGGTGTTGAGAGTTTTGATTGTGAGGCTTTCTTCCTTGTAGAATGGACGAAGATGAAACCGGAGTGGGTTTGTCAGGCGGGAACTTCATCATAAAGGACCCTCCTCAGATGGGTGCAGGTGGTGAAGTAAAACCACGAACCAAGCCTAAGCCAAAGGTTAAGAGTCAGACGGTGGCAGGAATAGCGCTACCGGGACTCGCTCAGGCTTTAAGCAAGAAAAACCTCCATGAAGACGATGTGGTAAGTTGAATTTTAAAATATCTTCTTGTTTGTTTGTTAGTTGGTTGGTTCTTTTCTTACATGTAGTTTTAAGTCCGTAAGCACTTGTAATTACTTGCGGTTGTTAAAGGCTGTGCGTAGTTTCTCCACGCTACGATGTTAATCAGTTTAGGGCCTGCTGCCTTAAAAAACAAAATGTAATTTTAATTCTATCTTCTTGATTAAGAATTACAATAATCCATTCCACCCTAGCCTGAGTAGAGGTGGCCGAAATTCAGGCGTATTCCACTGAGCACTGTTTTTGTCTTATTTCTGTGGTTCTTGCAAGAGAAGAAAAAGTCTGATAAATCGACAGTAGATGTAAGACACACAAATTTCGTGGAATATTTGGTTTTGTTTAATTCCCATTTTCGGCAAGTACTTTTCTGGCATGACACTTTCTGCTCTATTAAATACTTACTCTTGTAATACAAGAGTAAATGGCCGCTTATTGTACAACGTTTCCTGTTTCTGCAAATCGTACAAATTCCTTTTATTGATTGCTTCGAAATAAACTTAATAGCCTGCGAACGGCAGACGTTTCTCCTCGCTCATCGCCGCTGAGGGATGATGACGTCTGCCGTTCGCAGGCTATAAACTTAATGACCACAACGTTATGATATTCATTCCCAAAATGGACCGTTTGAGAACTATTTCCAAAAGCGCAGTGCTCAAGTTCTACGAAAGCACTTTCGGAAAGAGCACCGAAGAAGCATAATATTGCATGTTATTTATTTTCTTCAGCGTCCTCAGGTTAGTGCGGCAGAAATCGTCCGTGCAGCTGCTGAGAACAAAAAGAATCGAGTAGTCAAGGAAGAAAGAGTGGAGAAAGAACCGGAAAAACCAGCTTGGTTGGTAGAAGCCGAGGCGAGGAGGAAACTTCATGAACAACGGAGACACAATAGAGCAAAACAACACGAAGAAATGGACAACGATAAAACGGCGGAAAGTAAACTTTTGAATGGTGTTGTTTTAAGTCCAGTTACTCAGAGATCCGAACGATTCACTAATAAAACAGAAAACAATGGAACTAGTTTGCCTCACAATGTCATGGTCCGTCCTGTTCGGAAACCCGATCCAGTGCCGACGAGATCCGAAGATGACAGCGATGTTAGTCGGAATGCATTAAACGTCCGCCTACGTTCTGTGCCTAAACAAGGCATTTCAGCCACTGACAGCGACAATGACAAAGAGAACGATAGTATCAAACCTCATAATGTTCACTTACGCCCTATACCGAAGCCAGAACCTGCAGTTAACAATGACTCAACTGAGGATATGCGGGGAAGATTTCAACCCGTGCGTTTGAAACCACTTTTTTATCCAACTGCGCCCACAACTCAGAGGTCCCAAAAAGTTGCGGATTCTGAAGTAGCACCATCCTTAAAATCAGCAGGGACATTATCTGCGGGTCCTGCAGTTGAAGCGTCCGAAGTCGTTCCGATGGCGGTACGAACATCTTCCGAAGTAACGGCTTCCAGTACATTACCTATCAAACCAGTAACGCAATCCTTTTTGCAGACGGTTTCTTCATCTCGTGTTCATGTAAACGACGATGCGTCGGTACATGCCGCCGTGGAAGAGGCAAAATCATCCCCCGAGTTTCACGTCGTTCGTGCTCTTTCGGCGATTACCTCGGAAAAGCGGACGATGAAACGATCAGAACCGAAGGTTGTCGAAGCCTCCTCGCGTCCAAGAGGCGGCTCCATAGTTACGGTCTCGTCTAATTATGTGAGTGCACCGCAAAAGATGGCACCTAAGAAGAAACCAAAACCAGCAAACAGATCCAAAACAGTGACTGTAACCGCATCAGAGGTACCGGATCCTTTAACAGTTAGGAGGAAGAGCGTTGAATTAGTTCATGCCAAAGTAGAAGGTATGGGCACCTGGGCAACCTCAACTGGTGTATCGGTTGGTGACCCTGTGTCACACAATGTGAAGTCACACGGTGATCTGTGGAGAGTCAGGCACGGAAGTGACTCGCGTGACAGGGCAGATACGTTTGATTCGGCCTACAGACCTACCTATACAGGGGAGGTGTTACCGAAATGGAAGATTGACCTTATTCAGAGGAAGAAGAACGTTACAACAAGGCCAGGTATGGGAGTTACTTTTAAATTTTATCGACTGGAAAAATAAGCCTACGAAAATGAGACTACAACCTTCAGAGTCATCAAAATAGTTATTTTATAAACGTAAGCCGTTGCAAATTTTGGGTCGCCTGTATGTTTTCCAAGTTTTAGTACCGGCGATACAGCTTCGTTCCCAGTCCTATCTCTTTGTTATGTAAAGTAACCTGGCATGTTCAATCGATAAAATTGATAATCGATAGACTTCGATAACAATCGATAGTAACTGATTAATTATATCGGAAATTGATAGAAATCGATAAAAGAATTTCTTGTGAGTAATTGTTATTTATCAATTTTTCATTTAGTTTTATCAATAGGCGACGTTGTTATACAGACTTCGCAAGCGACTTTGAAATCTATATTTAAAGGGCAACAATCAAACCTTGAGTAGCGGACACAATTTTTAAATGCATAAACTAAAGATAAAGTAGTAAGTTTTAAGCGATTCTATAACGATCGATAAATCCGATATGTTATAACCTGCGATCAAGTCTTCTTTTTTTGGACAAGAGTGATGGCTCCAAAGAAAAAAAGGAAGGAAGGCCGCCTGATCACAGGTTAATAATGAGACCTTCTTAGCGTGTGAGTATTGATTTCTATCGATTGGTTTTTCGATATCGGTTTCACGATTGAACGTGCTGGGAAAGTAAGAACTTATTGGGGTAGTTATAAGAGTCTCAGGATGGACGACAGTGCCGGCAGTAGGAGGTACTCGCCGATTTTCATCTCGGAGTTCATTTGACGCAATGTGTTAACATTTAATTTGCCCCACTTAGCGACTGGGGTAGATTCTGGTGTTGAGATGTTTTAAACAGGTTTTTTCCCGCCCTTTTACCCGGTACCAGCTCCATATTTTCCCGCGGCTGTCAGAGTTTGACCTGCAAATGCTGGTTATCTTGAGTGTTTAGTTTACCATTTGTAAGGAAAAACCCGTCCCTCTTTGAGCGAAAAAACTATTATTTCAAGGGACGCGCCAAAGAAGTCTGCTAGAGACGTCAAGTGGGCGTGGTTCGATAGATGGAAGAAAAAATTTTCCGCGCATTTAAATCGGATTGGAAAGAGAAGAATACTTTTAAGGTTTTCTATCTTTCCCGCAGAGTGAGTTGTATCAGTTGACATTCCAAACTTTCAGTTCCTTCTTGAGAATGCTTAACGTTTTTTTGCGGTTTTGCCATTTTTTGTCTTTTTTTTTTAGATCGTCCACAACCGACAAATACTTTTAACTCGGTTGTAGTACCACAGTGGAAGAAAGAACTCGCGGAAAGACGAAAAAATCGGCCCGAAACTATTAATGGCGTACAAATGTCCAACAAAGAAAACGAGCCCAAGACGTCACCTGAAATACCGCAGTGGAAGAAAGAAATTGTCGAAAGGAGGAAACGCCGAGAGACATCACCAGTCAGAGTGCATGACAAAATTGATCGGTCTCCGCAGACGCCTGAGTGGAAACAAAGGTTGTCGAACAACCGCCGAACCCAACCGATTGTTATTCCGAGAGGCCCATCGGAAGATTCCGGGGACCAGGTTCCAAGTTTCATGAAGGAGTTCGAGAAGAAAAAGAGAACTTTTCCTCGAGGTAATGAAATGAATGTAAAGCCAGTACCTTTCCCAGCTTCCCGGAGATCTAATTTATCAGTGTTAATACTGAGACGAAGAAGTAACTAAGGCTTGATAGCTTGGTTGGATCGTTTGTCTCGCCTTTTAACGGAGTTGAACGCGCCCAAGCTTTCGTCACGTACCATTCTTCACCCATGGACAAAGTACCGTAAACTTCCTCTTTTAAGCCCTAGGCTTATGTAACTTCGTAAAGGGTTTAGGAGGGCTTATAAGCGGAGGGGCTTATATCGGGGGGGGGGGGGGGCTGCTTAAGCGTTCAAAAAAACGCTACATAGCAGTGCTGATCAAAATACAGTGAAACCTGAATTAAGCGGACACCCTCGGGGAATGCAGTGTAGGGTGTCCGCCTAATACAGGTTTCGATAGGTAATGTCATATGAGGTGTCAAATGCCATTCAAATGAACAGTGGAAACGTTTAGAATATTCCCAGAGACTATGACGATATACGATTGCATTAATTTCTTTATTAAAGTGGACCAATTGATCATAGTACCAAAAACATAGATTGCAACTCAAATTTGAAGAAATCAGATGAGTGAAACAAGTTCTATAGAAACAAAACGAAATAGAAAACAATACAGTATTGTGAAACTAATCAAATAAGTTCGTCAAGTCACGTTTTTTAATGTAAAAATAAAAAAATTTGTCGGTGGCAATCTTTCGTATTTCCGGCGTCTGGCATGTTTAATTACAAGTGTCTTAACACAGGTGGTCAACAATAGAAATGACCATTTCAGGTACTTTTTAGCTGTCCGCGTCCTCTTAATAGAGGTGTCCGCTTAATAAAGGTTTCATTTAAAGTAAATAGGGAAAATAAATTTGGGGACTTCGGCTACTTTCCGCTTAATAGAGGCTGTCAGCTTAATACCGTGTCCGCTTAATACAGGTATCATTGTACTTTTTTTAAGCTTCAAAACCTCGTCACAAATCGAATTCATTACATTAAAAGCTAGAGGGGGGTGTTTTATTCCGTGGGGGTTATGATCGGAGATATTTTTTTGTTTACTGGTAGTTGGGTCTATAACGGGGGAGCCTCATAAGCGGAAGTTTACGGTATGTTGTAAAGTCGCTTTGATTCTTTTCAAAACAGAAATTAAAGAAATTACCTGTTTTCCAATAATTATTATTTTTTCACGGACTTGGTACGAATGTTCTTTCACTCTTACTTTCTGTTCCAGAACTATTACCAAAAGTTGTGGTAGACGTTTTTCAACCCAGCGAAAGTTGACAAGCTTTGTTAGTAAATGGCTCTGTAGCTTCGATTGAATAGACATACTGTATTCTCGCGACCTTTTTCAGCATTAACGTCACCATACATCTCAGCTAATTTAGATTTTACTAGTTGAGTTTAACGGAACAGTTGGGTCGAATGACTTGTTTTCGTATTTTTCACACTTTTACTCTAAAATATCGCCAACATTTCATTGCAACTAAAAATGCCTCAGTTAGTTCACACTGTACAGCGATAAGTGCCACTGGAAAGTACTGTTTAGTAGCTCTTGAATGGTTGCATTTAGTGTTTTATTCATAGTGATGGCTAGAACCACGTTGTTCAGCGCCGAGGAAAAGCGTTTTGTGTAGTTTAAAGGTCTTCCCCCGTTATTAAATTTTTGCCCACAATCACGTCGCTCTTTGTAGCAAATATTTACGTTTAGTCCGGTCGGAGTCAAGTTTTTTGGCAACGCCCAAGCGGAAATATCCGTTTCCGTCACCAATTAGTGGTCAGCAGAATCGTCTGTAAGAGCAGGCGTTTCCTACCCCGTACAACATTGTACGGCAAGAAAAGTAGTCAGTCAGCCTTGATGCAAACAGACCGTCTGTCAGCGTTGATGTAGTATGTTTGGTGCCTTGGATTCTGAGTTACTGTCACACTAATCAAATTTAACCCTTTGTTATTTGCTTTGCAGGAGGAAGCAATGCAAGTTACGTATGACAGAAAAAAAGTTCCGGTTCGTTCGTTATTGAAAGATTTTTTAATATATCAACCCTTCCACTTTAGAAAACGTCGAACTCATTTTGATTAGAAATATTAATGAGACAAACAGGGTTTTTGTCTTAGAATGTTTATACAAGTTTTACTGCGGGAAACTGTGTTATTCCGAAAATTTTTGCTCATGCAAGGCACTGTACAATTTTGATGCACTAGATTTTTTAGCTACTTTATAGTGCCAGATTTAATGAGAGAGATTTTGTGGCTTGGGTAGAGGGGTAAACAATCATTGGATTCTATTCATTATTTAATTACTCAAATTGAATCACCTGAAAGACTTTGCTGAATATGTTATTGTATTTTTGTAACAGGAAATTGCGTTCCTTTATTTTTAAAATTATTGTTCTCTTGGTTTTATTTAATTAGATGAGTAAGTCATGGATCGATGTTATAAATTAGACCCTGTTTACATGGAGTGGGGGACCCCGGTCTAGTGGGGTAGGTTTCTTTTGTTTTGTGTCCCTTAGAGCGTGAAAACAAAAGAAACCAACCCCACTAGACCGGGGTCCCCCACTCCATGTAAACAGGCCCTTAGTTGAATTGTCTAAAAGTGGACTGCTGAAACTTTTTGTACCGTGATTAGTGATGACATTTTTAGCATACCATTATAAAGAAAAAAAAAGGGTCTCTTATCTGTCATGTTTGCATAATTTTGTGTTTACTGCGGTCGACCCCCCAAAAAAACGTTTCGAAAACCAATGCGTGCCAAGTTTTGTGTTGCGAGCCAATCATAGCTTTGGGGTGTCAGTTTCGCGTTTGCTAACCTAGATTTTCCGCGCTTTTTTGCTTTTTCCTGAGGTGCGATTGGTTTCTTTGATTGTTGAATTGAGTTCGTTTCTGCAATTCATATATCATGATATATCTTGGACATGCTGTCTACCGCACATTCAAAGACGCATTATTACTGTGGATGTCAAGTGTTTGTGAGAAAAAAGAGTAGTGCTAATTTCTGGTCATTTTAAGTCTTACATTTTTGTCGATCTGTTTCGCTTTATCTTATAATCTCAAATCCTGATAATTTCCTCGTAATTTCGTTTCTTATAAATTATAAATATCTTTTATATCTCCTGTGAGTGATTTAAAGGAAAATTTGGAAATAAACAACACTTGTTTAATAAGAAGCGGCTGTTTTTGTGTTTAGTTGTATAGCTCATAATCCACAGTCTAAGCGGGCAATTCTCCATATGAACATCTTGTTTGCCCCCCAAAACAAACGGCCATTGCTATGTAGAAGCAGGAGTTTGATAGAAAGTTTAGACCTTAAAACTTCCTTATTAATGTGAGATAAATGTAATTAATCTCATAACATGAGATTCTGTAGCCAGTCAGCAAAGGCCTTGTTACAAACGATGAAATGCCAGCGACCGTAACGCTCGCGGAAAGTATCGAGTCGGCAAGTCCAAAATACCAATCGAGCTTACTCTCCTTTGCCTCTAGACCAAGAAGCTATACAACGCGAATTCGAAGGCAGAGCAAATTTTTAGTGATACCGTATCGCGCGGGGGTTATTTTGGCGGATTTTTTTTTCTTCACTTCCTTGTTTGCACTTTAGTATTCTTAGAAAATGAATATTGCACGGGAGGGGAGAGTAGGGTTATTACGGGCTTTCTAGAGAGGGAGGCGCTAAAACAAAAGAAGTTTTTAAATCGTTGAACTGAAACCTTTCATGGGATTATTTTATGGTTGGTTTAAATTAGATTTTCCTTTGCTTCAGACTTAACAAGCACTATCATTCTACCTTACCGAAAACCAAGGAAGGTAGAGGCGTCCACGTAGATAAAATTAAACCACCGCCTCGACTGAGGTTTGAGTGACGCCGAATTTTTGCGACTTATGTCTCGATGTTTCACTTTCTCGAGACAGGTTCGAAACACGGATCATGTGACGTGCTTTTCTAGCTTCCTCATCTCAATAAGCTTATAATCTGTTGACAAATTAACAAAACTGTCATAAATTCACATTGAGCCTTATAATAGACTATAACACAGAGGCCGTCAACTCAATTGTCCACATGGAATTAAACTTCTCAAACAAAAGTACCTCAATTTTGTAAGATTAGAGCCCAGGATAAGGAACAGTTTCGAGTAACTTATTCTAATTTCAGTTCGAAACCACGTTGTTAACTTCCAATAATGATATGGAAAAAACTAATGGATTGAAAAGCGATGTAAGAAGCCAAAGTTTTCATACCCTGTTAAAAGGCGAACTGAACGGCTTGTGGCAAATATTCCTTTCCGTAACTTCACTAGTCGATAATGTTCAAGCTTATAGCGTGCCTCCTCACGATTTTGTTTGCTTTCAACTGCCGTGCAAACACAATTTTAGAGGAACCACTGGAAAGTTTGTTCCAAGACGATAACAGAGGTGAGTTTTAAATGAAGCAATCGGTACCGAAAGCCACTGTGCCGGCCGGCGGCCGCCATGCATGGTCTCGGACTCTTATTTTATATGCAATATTCCCTAACTTCTACAAATCGAGCTTAAGATTTAAAGATGAGAAGGGAAGTCTGACGAAAGTTTCAGAGTCCCACACCACAAGGCTGACTGCGGAAGGTTTCGAGTCATGGACGGATCAATATCTGCTACCATTCAGAAATTCTAACAAATTTATTCACATTTGAGAAATACTGAACAAAACCCAGCCTGAGAAAACAGCTGACATTTGGCGACACCACCACTGGTTTTCCCGCCAAATGACGTCTGAGAAACGAGCGCAGAAATTCCATATTCCCATATCTTGTTAGTGCTTCTGATTGGTTGAATCAAATTTCCCACGCGGCAGGTAAACCAGAAGCACTACCCAGATCTTGATAGTGACGCTTCATCAGTACGGGATTTCTGCGCTCGTTTATCAGACGTCACTTGGCGAGGAAACCAATGGTAGCGTCGCCAAAAATGTCGGCTGTTTTCTCAGCCTAAACAAAACCGGGTTCCAAAAACGCTAGGATTAAACGTATTTTGGCTCCACTACACACAAAACAACACTTGGAGGTATGGGCGCGTCGGTCAGCCAGGCCCATGAAACACTTTGTTAACGGACGTGAAAAACTCCACTAAACGGTGACTAAATCAAACCCCCCTAACCGCGATCCCTCGCGCGCCTCACTAGAACCCAGCTTTCCGTTCCGTGCCGGTAAAATACTATAATTTATGTCAATTGTAATTTACACAAATTACATTTATCGCCCCTTGTAAGGGAATCCAGGACAGTCTCAGATTCTGGATTCCACTCTTTGTCAGCAGAACTTGGATTCTGGATTCAAGTCGTTAGTGGGATTCCGGACTCGTTGAGCTGTAACCCAGGTTTTCACATTCCAAAAGCAAAACTTTGCCGGATTCCGGAATCCCTTACACGAGCGAGTTTTATCACTCTGATAAACTACGTAGCAAGCGTTTCCGTGTGGTTTCGGAACAAAGAAAGACCGAGGAACGACGAGGAACTGGATTTTCGGTTTTGGCTGCGGTCTTTGACACTCGTTCCTGGTTATTTGCTCCGAAACGGCATGGAAACGCTTGCTACGCAGGTTAGCACTCTGATTTTACAGCTAGTCCCCGACTCTTTTAATACTTCTCCCCTCTTTACTACTTTCTTCTGTTTCTTAGCAGACGAAACTGGGGCAGCAGATAGCAGTCGAAGACGTTATTGTGGTGGAATAACTTACAATCCATCATTTAAAATCTGCTGTGGCGGTACTGTACAATTAAAGTTTGGAACCAGGCCAAGGTGTTGTGGAACCAAAGCATATGACACAAGTATCCAAATGTGCTGTGGCCGCACTTCCGTTCAATATAAGTTATACCGGATGAGTCCAAGGTGCTGTGGGACCAGGGCTTATGACACCTCGTATCAAATGTGCTGTGACGGTATTTCCGTACAATTTAGGTTCGGAAGTACTCCAAGGTGTTGTGGGACCAAAGGCTATGATGCCCGTTCGCGCAAGTGCTGTAAAAATTGGCTCGGCAATAAGTGGGTGTGTGGCATGGGTGATGCTGACCAGCCTCTCATCTCAAAATGAAACTCATTTGGGCTAGTGAAAAGTGACTCTAGAAGAAAAAGCCATTTGCACTAAAAATGGTCGGTAATATTTGATTTCAATATCATGCTTTTGTTCAGAGTAAGCCTTAATGAAGATTAAAACAAATGTAATCATTTGCTCTTAAGTGTCCGCTCATATTAAAAAAGACAAATATTATATTTCTATTAGTTGTAATGATATATACGAACCAGTATCAAGTTGTTTAGAGTATAAGCAAGTAAAACTTACCTGTACCAGGAAACTCTATCTGTCTTAATCTGGATAAAAAACAAAATAATTGAAAAAAGTTGTACGGAAAACGTCGCAGCAAATAAATTGCAGTTTATATCCGGTTCTGTAATGAATTCAACAAGGGCGAACTTAATTAAGTTACCAGATGCAGAGCGCATAAATATTATGATCTTGCAATGGACCTTATATATGCGTATTAAAGTCGAGTCATACCCCAAATACCCGATTGGATTCCAAACAAGATACACGAATACGTGTAGTGTTGACTTACCTTTACTACTACCGATTATAGTGGGTGTGTCACTTGGCAGGAATTCAAGAGCCAGACGCCGCTTGATCAATAGACAACACAATACCAAGAGAAGAAGATGCCAATACTCTACAAATATCTTTTCTAAGAACACCCAAAAAAACAAAGAAGTGAATAAAAAGCCTCCGCCAAAATATTCCCCACGCGATAATTGTCTCTCACTGAAGTGAGTATATTTTTCTCGCCCCTCAATTGTCTTGCGGGTCTATTCAGTTTTCAAGTTTACTTAACTTTGCCTTCAGCTAAAATTTCCTCTTCCTTCGGAGTCGAATTCGCTTTATTATGATCTGGTAATCAACAAAAGCCTCTTGGTCTTCCTGTCATATATATATATGTGTGTATAAACTATAGTGTGAGCTCTGTCGATATTCTACCCGTACCTAATTACGGTGGCCCAGAAGGCTCAAACATGAACAAAAAAGAAACGCAAATAAAAAAGGAAAATGCAAAAAAGACAAATATTTAAAACAAAAACGCAAACAAAAAAGCAAAACGCAATTATAAAAGAAAAACGGAAGTAAACAAGAAACGTGAAGGTCCTGAGTTCTCGCAAGCCGCCGCCACCAGTAGTAGTTTTGATACAGATGCAATGGGCCTATTTCGTGACTACGGTCTCAGCAAACGTGGCGTGGACGTTAGCGATCACGAAGTTAAAGAAATCGCGCAAAGGGAAATATCTGGTTCCGACGAACTTCGAGGTTACAGAGCAGTGTGGCACTCCCCAAGATTGGTAGTGGTCGTGGTAGTGTACGGTGGCCTAGCTTAAATACAAACAGAAAAGAAACTGCAAATAAAAAAAAGGAAAACGAAAATCAAACAAAAGAAAACGCAAATAAAAAAGGAAAATGTTTTCAGCCTTCTGGGCCACCGTAAAACTCAGACACTATAAAAACATAAGAATGTTCGAGGGAGTGAAGCAGTCAGTGACTGAGAATCAGAGGAGAGCATATTCAGTATACCAACAATGGTCAAGCTAGCATTTGCATTTATTGCAGCTGTGGTCTTGTGTTTTTGCGGCAGCTATTCGCTGACAGATTTAAAATACGGAAATTTAAAGGACCAAAGAAGCCGTAGTGAAGCCCCTCATGAGGAGGATGCTGAATTCCAAGATGATAACTTCAAAGATTACGATGGCTCGAAAGAGGAGCAATGTTAGTTCACGGTGCTTAATTAATTCAGTTTCTCTTCAGAAAAATAGAAGCTTCAACGCACCATCACGAGTACGATACTGGTGCAAAATTCTTCTTCTGCCTCTTTTCTCGTGTATGCATTTTGTTGACGTTTTGCTATGGCCTGAGACTTAAGTCGTCTTTGTTTTATTCGCCACTAGATGACATGACAACAGAAAGCAGGCAACGTCGATTTATTAGCGCCAGATGTGGAGGAAAAACCTACAACCCGACATTTCGTATGTGCTGTGGCGGTACAATACAAGTCAGGTCGGGAATACGACCCGCGTGTTGCGGGACTCGAGCTTACGATGCTAGTTTCAGGATCTGCTGTGGTGGCACTGTACAAGTCAGGTCGGGAATCAGACCCGCGTGTTGCGGGACTCGAGCTTACGATGCTAGTTTCAGGATCTGCTGTGGTGGCACTGTACAAGTCAGGTCGGGAATCAGACCCGCGTGTTGCGGGACCCAAGCTTACGATGCTAGTTTCAGGATCTGCTGTGGTGGCACTGTACAAGTCAGGTCGGGAATCAGACCCGCGTGTTGCGGGACCCAAGCTTACGATGCTAGTTTCAGGATGTGCTGTGGTGGTATTGTAAAATTCAGATGCTGACCAGTCTCAAGTGAAAATAGTAGTGATGATAATGATGATGATGATGATAAAGTTAAAGATAAAGATAAAAACAATAAAGATAATAATAATAGTGAAAATAATAACGTAATAATCATAAGACAACATTTCAAGAGGCAGTAGTGATCTGTGCTTTAAATAACCATATTCTGTCTGGAGTCATGAGAAATCAAATAAAAAAGGAAGACGCCCTTAAAATTGTCCTGGCTGCGCTTCTAATTTACAAGGAAACTGGTGTCAGTTCAGTCTCTCGCAGTAGTTTTCCATTATCGAGGACTAAAAATGTTAAACCCCCCTCCACGCAAAAAAGTGTATAGACTTGCTCGAAACTGACGAGACTATATGTTCCAAAATTATAAGGAGTCTTAAAATGAGATTAATAATTTAAAAATTCTTAACAGTAAAGAATACAAAAGGCAACAGCTAAAAAAGCATCAACTTTTCACTGCTGATGTTGACGCTGGCTTAACTAAGGTCTTGAATAAACAAAGTTTCTTTTATCTTACAATGATAATCTGTTTTGCCAGATGCTAAGATTTCAAAGTGATCCTATTTAATGTTATGTCCGGTGGCAGTGATATGGTCAGCAATAGCTGAAGACTGATCATTTTTCTGTTAGGGACTTGAAGTGTTCAATCTTACTGTCATGGAGCCGTCGCTTAGTTTTACCAATGTAAATATCATTACAATCCCAACAGCAAGCTTTGTAAATGACTTTGGATCTTTGAGAGCGATTAACGCGGTCCTTGTATGGAAAGAAATATTTAATACGGCAAGCGTTTCGAAAAAATTAATTATCTTTAAATTAACACAGGAGTAAATCTAGTAAATACAGGATTTTAGGCGTTTAGAAATTTGGTTGCTTTGAAGACCTAAATAAGGTAACAAAATAATAACTTCCTTCTAACGACCCATAGGAACAAGAACATCTCGCTTGTTTCGGTTTCGTTCCAACGCATCATTGACGTGGAAGTTTATTATTCCTTGAGGGTAACCATTCTGAAGAAGTTTTCTTTAATAGATCACCCAGGGCAGATTGTAGCAAAGAAAAAGAGGAGCAAATTTGGTAGCAACGATAATTCACAGTGCGGATTAAGTTTAATAATATGTATTTTCAGTATTTGCGAGGAGAAAGAGTCCCATTTAGTATACTGAAAGACTTGTGAATGTCTTTTCCGGGTAGACAGATATCATAAAGATGGTGTTGGGGCCGCGTTTTACTAGGATATCGAAAAACGGAATTTCTTTGTGATGTTCAAATTCAATGGTAAACTCAATATTGTTGTGACGACTGTTTAAATACTGTAAAAAACTCATTAGCAAAGTTTTTGTTGTTAAACATGATGGTAAAAGTGTCATCAACGTACGGAAACCAAAGTGAAGGCCATGATTACCGAATTTCCAAAGGCCTAAAATCCTGTATTTACCAGTTTTACTCTTGTGTTAATTTAAAAAGGGAGGAGTAGAGGTGATTTTCCCCTCAAAACAACTGCCATATCTAAAACAGGCTCTTTCTTTCCAATTTTTCAAAACACCACCTTTAAATCGCATCCCAAAGATCTAAAGTCATTTACAAAGCTTGTTGTTGGGATCGTAATGACTTTTACATTGGTGAAACTAAGAGACGGTTCCATGTTAGCAAGACTGAACACTTCAAGTCCCCAACAGAAAATGATCACCCTTCAGCTATTGCTGACTATATCACTGCCACCGGACATAACATTAAATGGGATCACTTTGAAATCTTAGCATCTGGCAAAACATATTATCATTGCAGTGAGATAAAAGAAACATTGTTTATTCAAGACCTTTATTAAGCCAGCGTCAACATGCATCAGCAGTGAAAAGTTGATGCTTTTTAAGCTGTTGCCTTTTGTATTCATTACTGTTAAGAATTTTTAAATTCCTAATCTCATCTCCAGACCCCTTGTAACGGTCGGTTAAGATCACTTTTGAAAATGTATGTTAAATAGCATACTACATACACATCATCACATAAAAATGCGAAAACTCACAATGTTTATCACCGCTGTTTGTGTTTTATTTTTTTATCTAACTACGATGGCCCAAGAACTGAAAAGTTTTATAATATAATTTATAATGGTAATTGAATTGAAGGGAGTGCAATATAGTCTGACATCATACGAAGTTCAATTACCAGTTTGTTACAATATATTTATTTGATCTGGTAGCCTGTTTCAGGTTGAAAATCAAAAACAAAAAGGCTTATACGTCTCATTTTGTACCCGACACAGACACGATGCAATATAGAGCGAAAATGGTGCGATTTAAAACAGAAATGATGCGATTTAGAACCAGATGTGATTCGTGAATAGATCACACTGCTGAGAGCCAATCAGATTGCAGGAATCACCAGTGATTTCAAAATGGTATAATAAATGGTGAAAAGTTATAGAATACCTAAAAAAAACAAAGAGAAAAGAATTGTCCAAATCTCCACCGCTGTCAAAAATTAATTTGAATGCCCCCTAGTCAGTTACAGTACCACATTCCAAAACTAGTCGTGCAGAGGGAAGGTATAATTCCAAGACAGAAACGTGATATTTACCATATGAGGTCATAGCCTATAAACGTCTTGCTTTGCAATTATTTATGCGATCAATCTGGCGGCAAAGATTCCTTCCAGCGGAGTTTGGACAGCTGTCACTTGGCTATTTCTGACCAATGAAATTCAAAATGCTCATAACGCACATGAGAAAACTCAAAATGTTCGTAGCTATTCTCAATTTGTGCATGATTGTGGCTATTTAGTCAAGATTGTCGATGTCTAGCCCTAAACCTTTTGCCAACCACTTTCCATATGATTTGCATGATCACTAAAAGGGTAAAAACTGCCTGAGAGACCACAAGTTGCGAAAGCCTTTTCCTTGAGAAAATCCTTGAATCCCATTAGATTGGCTACACAATGATTAGTGAAAAATAAGGCAGTTAATGCAACGATCAAATTTGAGGAAATTGTAATGGTTATGATTAAAGGAGAATTCGGTTTCGAGTAACTTAACTTAGGTTTAACCCTAACCCTTGACTAATTCTAATTTCAGTTCGAAACCACGCTATTAACTTCCGATAATGATATTGTGACAGGGTCAATTTTGGTGTTTTAAATGCTTTTTGACAGTAATTCAGTTTTTTTTTCTTAAAAATCGCAAAGTAATTTAAGTTTGTGAAAGATTTGAACCCAGCAGGAACCATTTCATAAGTAGGTTGAGTTTGATCGTCCGGGTGAACGTAGTCGTGAATAGGACTGTTTTTGTTGACAGTGACCAAGAGCGAAAGTTCTATGTGGGTCTAGTCAAGATTGTCGATGTCTAACCCTAAACCTTTTGCCAACCAGTTTCCATATGATTTGCATGATCACTAAAAGGATAAAAACTGCCTGAGAGACCACAAGTTGCGAAAGCTTTTTCCTTGAGAAATATGAGCTAAGTCAGTTCTTGGAGGCCGCCACCACAACAAATAGACTTGACGCGTGTCTGATTCTGCCATAAATTTTCAGATGACGTTAAAATACGGTATCAACAAGCAGGAAAAATAACTTGCGCTTAGTAAATAGAACTCAGTGTATAAATGCCTTAAATTGTGGGAAAGACGCGAAAGTGAAAGGTACGCGAAAAGAGGGGCGGACCCGACACTATAAAAGCATCAGAATGTTCAAGGGAGTGAAGCAGTCAGTGACTGAGAATCAGAGGAGAGCATAATCAGTATACCAACAATGGTCAAGCTAACATTTGCATTTATTGCAGCTGTAGTCTTGTGTTTTTGCGGTAGCCATGCTGCGAACTTACTTCCGGAAGAACTAGATTCGCTGACAGATTTCAAATATGGAAATTTAAAGGACCAAAGAAGCCGTAGTGAAGCCCCTCATGAGGAGGATGCTGAATTCCAAGATGATAACTTCAAAGATTACGATGGCTCGAAAGAGGAGCAAGGTTAGTTCACGGTGCTTAATTAATTCAGTTTCTCTTTTGAAAAATACAAGCTTCAACGCACCATCACGAGTACGATACTGGTACAAAATTCTTCTTCTACCTCTTTTCTTGAGTATGCATTTTCTTGACGTTTTGCTATGGCCTGGGACTTAAGTCGTTTTTGTTTTATTCGCCACTTGATCACATGACAACAGAAAGCAGGCAACGTCGATTTATTAGCGCCAGATGTGGAGGAACAACTTATAACCCTACATTTCGTATGTGCTGTGGCGGTACAATACAAGTCAGGTCGGGAATACGACCTGCGTGTTGCGGGACTCAAGCTTACGATCCTAATTTCAGGATCTGCTGTGGTGGTACTGTACAAGACAGGTCGGGAATAAAACCCGCGTGTTGCGGGACCCAAGCGTACAATGCTAATTTCAGGATCTGCTGTGGCGGTATTGTAAAATTCAGATGCTGACCAGTCTCAAGTGAAAATAGTATAGTGATGATGATGATAAAGTTAAAGATAAAGATAAAAACATTCGCCCAGGGGCGAAATCCCGAGGAGGCACCCTAGTAACTCGCGCGTATATTAAGGACAGTACTTACAGTTCAAATATACGGTCAGTATACTAGAAAAAATCTCGATTTGCTCGAACAGGGGCCGCGAGGAATCGGTAGGTAATGATGACGTTTCTATTGTTTGCGCCTGCAAGTACGAAATGGTTAGGATGACGTAAAGACAGAAAATCCCAAAGGGACCGCTCAGGTAGATTTTGTGACATTTATTGTGCAGTCATACTTCGATACTCTTTTGCGTTACGCAGTGACATTCTGTGGAGCAGTTGTTTTGAAAGTTATGGACCAAAAGACACTCGTTAAGCGCAGATGAAGTTATAAGGTGCGTTTAACTGTGTATATATAAACACTTGGAAAGTTTGCTAGACAAGAGTTCACAAATCTTTGATTTATATTGGAAACCTTGCCAGACACTCTTTTTCTCTCTTTGACCGGAATAAGACTCAGCCCCAAACAAGCAAGACGAGTGAACAACGGCTAGCTTATCACCAGCAGATTGATGGACAATTACAGAAATGCACCGACAATCAAATTCTGTGCTGACTTATTCCCCACTTACAGATGCCCTTCCGTTATAAAGTTTCAAATAAGACTAGAATGCGCGAGCGTGAATCGATCAAACATCCTTTTTAATAATTTCTAAGGCTTACTTTCCAGTAAATAAAATGAACTGAATGTAAAAAGTGAAAGAGAAACAGCGAAAAATTCAACTTCTAAGTAGATCTTTTCTTATGGTTTAGAATAAAATATTGTCGAAACTGTTTTGATCAAATTTGTGTAAATCGAGCGGAAACTAGGCATGGAACCTTGCGTTTCCTGTATTTATCTCACCTATTGTATGGAATATGTGTGAAAATCTTCATTATGAATCGGTATATTTCAAAGAGCTACACAACGAGCAAGAATACTATTGACCGACAATATACAGAACGGGGGCAGCTGTAGTGTCAACTATTACTAGTAATAATGATAATAATAACGTAACAATCATAAGACAATATTTCAAGAAGCAGCAGTGTTCTGTGCTTTAAATAATCATATTCTGTCTATTGTCATGAGAAATCAAATAAAAAAGTAAGACACCCTTGAAATTGTCCTGGCTGCGCTTCTAATTTACAAGGAAACTGGTGTCAGTTCAGTCTCTCGCAGTAGTTTTCCATTATCGAGGACTAAAAATATTAAACCCCCCTCCTCGCAAAAAAGTGTATAGACTTAATCGAACGAAAAGAATGTAATTTATCAAAAATACAACAAAAACAGCGGTGATAAACATCGTGGTTTTCGCATTTTTATAAACTTGACGTTTAGTATGCTATTCAACATACATTTTCAAAAGTGATCTTAAGTGACCGTTAAAGAAAATGACGAGACTATATATTCCAAAATTACAAGGGGTCTTAGTCACTTTCTATTTTTATGAATTGTCCAGTTTCGAGTTCGCTATGACCGCTGAATTAAAGAAGTGAAGACGCATTTTTTACAGGCTTAGCCTCCATCTGAAGTAATATATTCACAAATTCCAACGAGAAAAAGACCTATTTATTACTCTGTCTATTGTGCATATTAAAATTTTAAACACTTACTTGCCGGAATTTCTGAATATTTTACTAACCCTGTATAAATGTGCCGTTAATGTTTGCATTCAGCGGTAATTTTTAATTCGAAACTGGACCATTGACCCATTTTTTGGATTGAATGAAGAACACTTTACTTTTCATCTGCAGTACAAACATTCTGGTGCGTTTGCTAACTGTAAATATGAAGAACAGTCTTACCCCAAAAAATCAGAAAATGTTCGACTCCATTCTAGTAACTCTATTGAAAATGCGATCCCACTAGAGTCAATCCAGCCTTGAAAATGCGACCCCATCCAGCGGCACATTCCCATTAGCCTCCTATAAGGCAGTACCCCCCCCCCAGGTCAAATCGTCGATTTTTTTAGGCGAAATGGTCGCATATCAAACAATTGTTTTGTGTGGTCACGTTACTAGCGAGCTTAGTGTAACCACAATGACGACGAAAACGGGAAAATAAGCAAAGTAAACAAAAACTCTGAAAGTGCAGCACATTTGCGATCTTCGACACTTTGATTTCGTCCATAATACCCATACAGAGGATCAACCACTTGAAATACACAGTTAAAAAATGCACTAATTCGAGGTTTGGCTATGAATTTGTCCAGCTCAGCCTCAACCTCGTATTGTTGTGAGTGATGACTGGAACGAGATGTGTTGATTGTTTGCAATTGTTATAACAACAGGGTAATGTGTAGTCTAGTGTAGCTATTAGAGAGATGAGGCACTACGTTTACCCAAACAACAGGGATGGGCGTCGTGGTCAAATTTCCTTTCATTTTTCACGTGCTCATTTGTTAATATATATTTTTTTAATATTTAGAGATTGCATTCTGATTGATTCTCTGAACGAGCCATTTGCACGATGACGACATTATACAACAACGACCAAAATACTTTAGTGTTTTGCTTTCTTGTGCAAATTAGGGGATTTGTTATTTAAACCTCGCTGGGATTACCAAATTTAAATATGAAAGGGAAGACGAAAAGGATTCTGGTCGTAGTAGTGAAGTGACGCCATCGTGCAAATAACTTATTTTCTTATTCTTTCATTTTAAAAGTAGTTCAATAAAATTTCATTCTTAACCGAAATAAGCTGGGCTAGAAATAGCACTCTCAGATTTGGGCTTTTTAGGTGCTACTTATTAAAGAAGCACTGGAGTTAGTGTGGAGTCCCAATAGCAGATGGCTCCCAATAAGTGGTGGAACAAAAAGAAACGAAACTTCGAATTCGTGGAATTTCTTATTGCGAAATTTCTTTGGGAGGGTTTGCTCTCCTCACCACTGGAAACTCGGCTAATATATCGTTATCTTTCTTAATTTGTCCAGCCAGTGTCTGTTGATTAATGCGCGATATAAGAAATCGAAAGGTACCCAGTAACAGTTTAAACCTATTAAGCGATATTACTAGTATTCATTCTTACAGCACTCGGTCTTCCTCCATCAAATACCTTCTATATTAAGAAATCTAGGCTAGATATCCAAAAGGGAGCTTTTTCAAGAGTAGGAGCTAAAATTTGGAATGAGATACCAGCATCATTCAGAGAGAGCTCCCAAAAAAACCCTTCAAAACGAAACTTCAGTCTTTTCCTTGTTGATATCCTAATAGAACATGATTGCTATATTGATATTTCCCAAATTACCTCTGCTGATCTGAAAACGCATAAATAGAACTTTTAAAAGTTGCTTCATTCAAACGTAAGTTAATGAAACTGAACTTGTAATGTATCTCATGTAAACTACCAAAAATTCTTTAAGTAATTAAGTCTCCTTTTGTAATTTTAGTAAATATTCTCATTGTAATGTTTTAGTGTGACTGTTCCGCCCAGATTTGCAACTGCTATTTGCGGACCAGTCTCATTTACATTTACCATTTAGGTCTGTCACTCAATTCTGAGCATTTTAGACAGCTCTAAAAAAAAGTGACTGAAATGGCGCTTATGAGCGTAGAATAATAAAAGTGTTAATAAATGTTTGAAATTGCATTTTTAAAAGCAGCCAGTGAGTTGGACAATTCTATTTTCCTTGGCAGTTTATTCCATTCTGTAATTGTCCTTGGGTAGAAGGAATACTTGTAGTAATCCCTAATGGCTGTCGGCAGTGCGTGAGAGTACTCTAAGGAGCGAGTTGAGTACGAATGGCCAGCGGATTCAGAGTTTGGCATCTTCGTGAGAGATTAGCCTGTATTGCATGCATTTTACACAGCATAGATAGGCGTGCTGTGGTTCTTTGTGTTGTGTTGTATATTTGCAAATATTTCTTCAAATAAAATTGGCTAAGTTGAAGTTGAAGGAGGCCGGGAGTTGGGGGATTATTGAAGACGGGGAACGTGTATTAAAAACTGGATAGGCAACCCTTAGTAATTCATTTTATTTCATAAACAGTATTACTGAATAGTCAGTGAACAATATTGGGTGAAAACAACAGTGATTCTTTACTTGTAATGTAAAATGAGTTTTGCAAGAAAACTAGAGCTACCGTACCCACTACACTGAAATTGACAATCAGCTTGAAAACAAAACTAAAATGGAGATTCTTTTCCAGTCGTACACTACGTATTCACGATACATCGAACGATATGATTCGCTTACACCAGAGGAGGCTCCTGGCCGTCGTGCAAAGCCACCCTCCCTCACCCCCTCCTCCCGACACTCCCACACACCTGCTGCGTGAAAAGAAAATGAGACTCCGGGAACGAGATTGTTGCACGTCCCTTGAAGCATGAGAGGATGGGGACAAGAGATACCCCGGGAACGAGGTTGATTTAGAGCATAATGACTATGACGTCATGTTCCTAGATGAGATACAGCATGAGAAACTACAATTTTACATCAGTTTGAGTTTCTGTTTCTGAGTCAGGAGCCGATTCTGTTTTGTGTTCCTTGTTTGGGGTTTTGTATTTCCATTTAGAGATTTATGTATCTGTTTCGGGTTTTGGGTTTTCGATTTTGCTTGTATGCTTTTTTTTTAGGGTTTTACATCAACGAAAACTTTCAGTTTTTTTTAAATTGTATGATTCTATTTTGTATTTTGTGATTCTGGTTCTTGTGCTTCCGTTTTGGAATCTATGTTTCTGTTTTGGATTGGTTTTTCTTTTTGGGTTTTGTGGTATGTATTTTCCTTATCGGCCACCATATATTTGACCGCCGTTTATCTGTAAATCTATCCACTAGAGGAAACTTAACTCGGTTAAGCATTTCTTGACAATTCAGATAGGAAAAAGGCTCAGTTATCTCAGAATCAGTAAGCAGGTATCTCATATGTCATATGTGCTTTATTTTTTGCTTCTCTTGTTTAATTTAAAAGTAATTAACTTGTGATTTAGACCAGTTTATGACAGTCAATCACAGTATATGTTGCTATGTTTTGTTAAGGGTCCTGACGCGAATTCTGTTTTAGTCCATGGTGAAGGCGAATGTGATGGACTAATGTCTATACAATAGGGAATGATGAGGAAGGAGGGTGCATTGATATGTACTCTGCTCGTCACTTTTTTTGCCTTATTACTTTTTATATAAATGATGTCTCTTTATAATTACAAATGCGTTTTCGTTGTTCTGATACTTCTGACAAGATGATGGGTATGTTGGATCTTTAATAGAGTTTGCATGTTAAGCTTTAAAAGTTTGCTTGCATCACCTTTTCTTGTAAAATTCCTCTTACACAGTAGATATTAGAATTGTTAATGTTTTGTGCAAGTGATTTCGTTGATTATCTTTACACATTTTTTAATACACGTAAAATTGTCCTTCTTTCAGGAAGAGATAGATACAGGAAAATTATACATCTCATTCAGAGGTACATTTGTCCAGTTGGAAGGTTCCAGATCCTCAATACGGTTTCCTTTAGTCTTCTTTCATCTAGAACTGGATGGTAAGTTTTTAATGATCAAAATTTATTTCTGAAAGAAGTGGTTTTAGTCGTTTTATGCTGAACGTGACTGAGTACTATTATATTAGTAACATAGCATTTCTCCTTCTAGTGAGGGCGTGTCCTAGCTCTATGTAGATTATTAAGTCAGGAAATCAAGGCATAAGGCCCTATTATTGTTCGGTTTAAATTACATGAGAAGAAAACAGCTTTACAAACCTAGGAAACATCTAAAGTCAGTGAGTTTAAATGACTATTCTCATGCTACAAACGTGGTATATATCAATGAAAATTTTACATATTCAAGGCGCAAGTTTTTTGCTAAAGTTAGAAAATTGAGAATGATAATCATTGGCATAGTGCCTGGACTTTGGACGGCAAGATATTTGTTGAGAAGTTCACGGGAAGAACCCAGCCAAAAATAATACATGCCGAAGGAGATCTTAACAGAATTAGCTAATTTTGCCTTTTTCTTTCTTCGTTTTTTTCGACTCGGTTACTAAACCCCGATGCTAATTTGCTCCCCAAAATAAGAATCACTTCTCTTCAATTACAATATCATTTAAATTGCTCGCTTTCTTCCCCTTACACATTGCTACCTTTTTCAGTCTAAAATTTACATTCTCATATTAATTTTAATTAGCGGAGAGAATGGTAGGAGGGCGTCGCTTTTTCTCTAATTGCGATTGAATACTACGCTGTTTTGCATCTTTGCATTTAACCTTCCTATTCCTTCCTATACAATAAGCTGTTCTACAGGGTGTTTCAAAAGTTCGTTCCGACTTTTTATTCGCTCCCCTAGTAAATTTCACTAATTATTAAAAAAAACCTTTTGTAAAACTTAGTATGTTATTCATTATTCATTTAACATTGAATAACTAAAATATTAGAAACCAGAATGTCTTCTTGAATGTTTTCTGATATTTTCTAAGCGGTGAGGTATAGCATGTACGAGCTCCCAAAGCGTGTCCAAAGTCACATTCTTCCAGGCGAAGCGTAGTCACTGTCTTAGCTTGTCCAGTGTGTTGGGGGCTTGATCTTTGTATCGGTCTCGTCTACGATAATCCAGATGGTCTTTAGGGGGGTCAAATCACGTGAGTTTGCCGGCCGGTCCTCCTTTGGTATAAAGTTTACAAATCCTTCTGACACATGCTTGCATGAAGTGTGCACCGCCTTTTTCAAAGCAAGGCTTTCCAACCTTTTTTGGTAACTTATATCCATACCGTTGTGCTCGAAACTGTGATCGATTATGTGAAGTTGAATTTTTTTTACTTTTCTGTTTTTTGGAATTATTACACATATACTTACAACTTTTTCGTTAATAGTTCTCACACAGTTTGTGAAAAAAACGGCCATCCACTCCTTGGTTGTCTTCTAAGGTCTTTACTTTTGACCACTCGCTCGATCATCGTTCATCGTTCAGATTTCTTCAACAATTTGGCAATTTTTTTTAACTGAATGGCCAGAAGACCATAAAAATAGATGCCTGGGCTCTAGCACAAACAGTGTAGACCTTCATTTTCACGAAGGAGTAGAGAAAATAAAAGAAAACGTTAAAAATACCAAAATAGAAAACCTACAAAATGGGCAGGAAAAGTATGGCCGGAAAAACCTCGCGTACGTGTACAGTTAGGGCAAAAATTAAAAAAAATTATAATTTCTTCAAATGTTAGTTTGAGATTGCTTTGAACGGTTATTGAGATAAATTTCTTACCTGAGTCAGTTTACATTTGCCTAAAGAAGCATTAAATGCTTTGCACAAAATACAATTTACAATCGGAACGAACTTTTGAAACACCCTGTACAGCTTAATTTATGTTTTAATTTTTGTTTTAAAATTGTGGAGGAGGAGGGAAATAAAAATGAAAAGGGAGAGGGTAAGTACAATATTCTGCGCAGTGTAAAAAGAAAAAAAGATGGCTTGCCTTCTAGAATCTTGAATCTAATCTTTTTGCAATTCTTTGAATAAAGGGTCAATAAGTTCATTTCTGGTGTCTTAGTTTTTATAATAATACATCAAGGCTCTCCTTTGAGGTTTTTAGTGTAGAGCTGAACTAATTTGTGTGGAACGGTGGGCTTGTTACCTCGCGCGCATAATTAACTGACCAACGGCGCGTGAAACGCTGATACTTCAGTAGTTTTTAAAAACAAGAAAACGGTTTTGCAATAGTCAGACAAAATTGAAATAAAGAGTTTCCAGCTCCTTTTTGTGTGTGTGTTTTGTTTATATATATCCTATTTTTGGTGCTAAATAAGAAGAAGCAAACCGTTTCTTGCGTTGCTAGGAAATCGCTTCTCTCACTCCTACTTTTTTCATAGACGTTCAAACCTGGCTAAAGTTACTTTTTCCCGGACAAGTCTAGGCAAACCTATTGTGCCTACTGCAGTAGAGAGACGGTCATTAGTTAACCTATTCTTGGGTTGCACGTGACGTCACCAAAAATCAAACTAGGAAACTATCGATTCTTCTGAGTTTCTACTTTCACGAGGTATTACAGTATCTAAACACCTGTACATAAACAAATTTTTGGTTCCAAAGGGTTCTTCGTTTTGCGAGAGAGGACGCTTGAATTTCCAGGCTTTTGCTTGACGGGGCATTTAGATGGCGGCCGGGAAAGCTCTTATGTGGGTTAAAAACATTACCGATTTTGGGAGATGTTGCAATCTAAACATTCCTTGTCTCAGAAGAAATATTACTGTAATCTTTATGAGTTCCTCAAGCGAAGAATTCACGCATTAGTAGGAAAACTCGAAAACAGATGTTTCTGTTAGTATCCGGCGGCCATATTGGTGTTCCTGAAAGGGACACCAACATGGCGTTTCCATACAAAGCCTTATAAATCTAGGTAAACCGTTTTTCCCAATATCTCGCATTTGAAATATTTCACAGACCTGATTCTTGGCAAGGGTTTTTGTATATTTATCTTTTTTCATTTCCCAGATTCTAGTCCTTCTGTACTGAATGGTTTGCATTTTTATTTTTCATTGCGTGACAGTGCAAGCCGAGAATACCGAATTAGTATGCATGACTAGGCGCTTAATTAATATGCAGGAAGGCACTTTTCCCTGGGTTATAACAATGGGTGACGTCATAGACTCGACCCTTGTGCATATCAATGATTTACCTCGACCTAACTCGACACTAAACAGGGGTAAAATGCTGAAGCATAACTACTTGCACAGTGTGGAACACATCATAGTAAACCTGAAAATGAATGCGTAAAGATGCCAGAAATACATGGAACTGCCTGAAGGCGGTTTTGCTGAATATATCGGGGCCTCAATAAATCAATTAAACGGAGGAAGCTGTTTCGGTGGCTCTATCTGAATAGATTTGATATTATTTTTTGCCCCCGCAGGGATTTCGCCCAGAAGGCGAAATCCCGTGGAGGCACTCTAGTGACTCGCGCGTATATTAAGGGAAGTACTTACAGTTGAAATATACAGTCATACAGTCAATATAGAAAAAATCTCGATTTGCTTGAACAGGGGCCGCGAGGAATCGGTAGGTAATGATGACGTTTCTATTGTTTGCGCCCGCAAGTACGAAATGGTTAGGATGACGTAAAGACAGAACATCCCCAAGGGACCGCTTAGGTAGATTTTTGTGACATTTATTTCATTGTGCAGTCATACTTCGACACTCTTTTGCGTTACGTGTTATCAGTGACATTCTGTGGAGCAGTTGTTTCAGTGAAAGTTATGGACCAAAATTTTAACGACACTCGTTAAGCGCAGAAGAAGTTATAAGGTGCGTATAACTGTGTATATATAAACACTTGGAGAGTTTGCCAGACACGAGTTCACAAATCTTTCATTGGAAACCTTGCCAGACACTCTTTCTCTCTCTTTGACCGGAATAAGACTCAGCCCCAAACAAGCAAGACGAGTGAACAACGGCTAGCTTCTCACTAGCAGAACGATGGACGATTACAGAAATTCGCCGACAATCAAATTCTGTGCTGACTTATTCCTTGCTCACAGATGTCCTTCCGCTATAAAGTTTAAAATAAGAATAGAATGTGCGAGTGTGAATTGATCAAACGTGACTTTAATTTCTAGGGCTTCCTTTCCGGCAAATAAAATGAACTGAAGGTAAAAAATGAAAGAGAAATAGCGAAAAATTCAACTTCTAATTAAATATTTTCTTATGGTTTAGAATAAATTATTCTCGAAACTGAGAATGTTTTGATCAAAGCCAGAAACTGTGCATGGAACCTTGCGTTTCCTGTATTTATCTCACCTATTTTATGGAATATTTGTGAAAATCTTCCTTATGAATCGGTATATTTCAAAGAGCTACATAACGAGCAAGAATGCTATTAACCGACAATATACAGAGCGGGGGCAGCTGTAGTGTCAACTATTACAACCCAGTAAGGGCGCAATGATATTGTTTAAGCCCAGGGGCACCCAACGACAATTTTCGGAAAAATATCTGTTCGGAAGACGATTTGAGATTTAGAATTTTCGGAACATTTGTTGTAACATTTCTTGCTTGCCTGCTTCTCCTAGGATTTTCGAACATCTAAAATATGGTATAATTGCCTATTTTTAACGGATTTTTACCCTAAAAAGGTCACCTAGAATTTTCGTTAGCCTTTTTTCTGACTGAAATTTTCGAAAAGGTAAGTTTCGATCCCTATAATTTTCGGATCACTAGACTTTCAGCTAGGAAATCCGAACAGATGAAAAATTTTTAGGGGATAAAAATATGCTTATATCTACCGTTTAAATACCAAAATACGTTTAACAATGCTATGTTTTAGTGGTTTTGAACTATATTCTCGTTGGGTGCCCCTGTAAGCCTTCCCTAAACGTTGATATTCTGGAAATCACTACGCACAAAAATGGACGTTTTCTCGTCGCGAACATAAATATTAATCAAGATGATTTGTGTCTAGTTAAATTAAAATATGATGCTCCCAATGACCAAAACCAGCAAGTTAACTTTTTTGACAAAATCATCAATACCATTCGCCGTAGTAGTACTAACTACATTTTACTTGGCGGTGACTTTAACTGTCCTTTGGCAGAGGTCGAGAAAGTAGGTGGTAGGGACAAACTCCATAAGAAACTTGAAGGACCATCTAAACAATCCACGACGTCTGGAGAACTCAACACCTGTGGGTCCTGTATAAGAGGCGTTATTCTTGGGCGAATGGCTCAGGAAAGATTAAATGTCGACTAGACTGCTGGCTAATTTTTACCCTAAAAAGGTCATCTAGAATTTTCGGGAGCCTTTTTTCTGGCTGAAATTTTCGAAAAGGTAAGTTTTGACCCCTATAATTTTTGGATCACTACACAGCTAGGAAAACCGAACGGATAAAAAATTTTTAAGGGATACAAATATGCCAATATCCACCGTTTAAATACTAAAATACGTTTGACAATGCTACGTTTAAGAGGTTTTGAACTATATTCTCGTTGGGTGCCCCTGTAATTTCGAAATAATTACTAACACGCGTTACTGAAAAGGACATCAGCGCTTTAATATCATGACTCAGATCACACGCCCGCCTGTTACCATCTCGTTGACACCAGAACATCAAAGCGCACCTAGAGGACCAGGGTTTTGGAAGTTTAATAATTCTCTCCTTGAGAATGAAGAATTCGTTACAAAATTGAAGTTTTTAATCCAAAATGCTAAAGAAAAGTACATTAGGAATTAAATTACTGATAAAAGGCTCTTTTGGGAAATGGTAAAAATGGAGATTAGGATTTTCTCCATTCGATTTGCTAAAAGAAACGCTGAGGAAAAAAGAGATATGGAATTCGAACTTCTCCAAAAACTCCAAGATCTAAATGCTCGTATTGTTGCTGCTCCAGAAGGAAATCCTCTAGCGAATGAGGCAAAAAAAATTAAATTAGATCAAATGGCCGAGGAGAAAACCAGAGGTTGTATTATCAGAAGCCGAGCTCGATAGTATGAATCAGGAGAAATATGTAATATTTATTTTCTCAACCTTTCGAAAAGAAGTTACAACAAAAGACACATAAGGGAAGGTACGTTTTTTATTGGGGGGTGGGGGTGGGTCGGAGCTTCGTAGGGGAGGATCCTTCGTAAGTTTTTTACAAATTGGGGAGGGTGAAACCCGTTTTATTCTCAGCCGGGGGAGGGTCACAGTTTTGGCAAGAAAAAATTACTCCGTGTCGCCTCTGTTTTGTATATACAAGCAAAGCTACCAGTCAAGATTAATCTAAATTATTTAGAGGTGTCGAAATATTTATATATCAAAAAACTATCTTCTCCCAACGAACATAATTGTCTCTCTCAAGCCGTGTCCGCTTTCGCCCATCAGTTTGATGTTTCCGCGCGGGGTTCTGTGATTTATTGCTTTCAAAGCTTCGCGAACTGGCGCTTTGTTTCAGTCACGAAACAGTGGCAAAAGCGTTCCCTCAAGGGATAATTGGTTCAAAAGAACGGGTAGAATTTTTGCAGAATACTATTTGAGAATTCAGTATATTCGCCCTTTGCATGGGTTCGGGAAGCACCCTAGGTCTTCATCTTTCCACTTCTCTGGACTTGCACTTTCACTTGTTCTCGCAGCTGATGTGCCACCAATAGAGTCAGAGGATTAGCGGGCACCCTTTTTAAAATGGCGAGTCGGCAAACAGCCACACAAGTTGCTCCATCTGACCTCACGAAATCCTCGCATTCACCACAAGCACATTTCCCTCTTTCCATTCCTCGTACATCCTTGCCCATTTTTAAGTTTTCACCCTACAATCACTCGCCACGCAATTAACTACTTTGTGCGCAGATGAACGTAGTTATATCAGTAACACTTCCAGTTTGTTATTTTCACTTCCGGTTATTTTTGTCTTGGATAGGTGGGGGGGGGTCAGATGTTTTTGTTTGGGTATTTCTGAAGGGTCATGCATCAATCCATTCCAGGAAGTGGGAGCCCCCCCCCCAATAAAAAACGTACCTTCTCTAAAATGTCCTCCGCAGGGTCTACAATAGGACTCGAAAACTATCTGGAATGAAATGAAGAATTACTACCAACAATTATATACTTCTCAGGGTCAAACCTCTCCTGACCTACTATCAGCCTTTCTTAATTCTGGACCTTTACCAAGACTAGACGATGCCTCACAAAGTACCCCTCAGTGTTAATGAAATCAAAGAGGAAATACTTTGGAATAACCGCTTTATTAAGATCGGCCAAGAGTTCCATTATGGCTCTTGGATAGACTGAAAGACGGTTTTTTTGTAAAGCATGAGTTAGTAAAGGCATTTTAAGAATCAAAAATATCCTCAATATGCTCACGATAACGTCCTATCTTTCCAAGACCTTAAAGATACTTTCGACGTTCCTTGTACCTTTCTTGATTACGTTGCTCTTCTTGCATCGATTCTAAACGATTGGAAAAATGCTATCTCACATGGCAATCAGGCACACACCGACGAACCAACGGCGACACTACTTTAACCGATAGAAATGTTTCAGCAGAAATATGCTCGACTTAAATGTTTGCTGAGAAGTCTTTCTGCCCTCCATTAATTGAATCCTATTTAAGAGAACAAACATTCACTCCTAGTGCCGTATATGAGCTTCCGTTCAAAATCACCATTGAAAATAAGCTAAGAAGTTTTCAGTTCAAACTCATCCACAATATTCTTCCAACCAACCAACCAACGCCTTTGGAAAATGAATGTTAAATCTTCTCCAAAATGCAAACAATGTGAGGCTCCCTGTGAAACTATGAGCCATATATTTTACGAGTGTCCCGCAATCAAAATTTTGTTGGGGAAAAGTCATAGATTGGTGGAATCGTAAACGTTCTGAAAACATAAATCCCAATTTAGTTCTTTAAGGATACTAACCTGAATCTAACAGCTTTCATACTTTTAACAATTATCTCTTATAATTAATTGCTAGAGTTACGTTTACTTAGCTAGAAACAAGTTTGAGACCCCAAAACTGGTGGTTTTCATTGTTCTCCTAGAAATTCAAATCCAGTGCGAAAGAGAAATTGCAATAACAAACGAAAATCTTGACAAATACAGAAATAAGTGGACCACCCAGGACCCTGTGCATTTCTGATTAGTGTTGATTTATAGTAATTTAGCAAACGCGCGCTATTATTATTTTTGAACTTTATTTGTTTGTTGTTTTTTTTTTACTTTTCTCCTCCTTTTTGTTTCGGGTTTATTTTTTATTTAAACGATGTTAAATAAATAAATTTAAAAAATAAATATATAAATAAAAAATAAGGCCTCAAATTTTAGTCTCTCAAATGAGTTTTATTTATATTAACCTCTACCTCATTATAGTCTATTCTGTTTCACCTTGGGCAAAATGGAGATTAAAACGCCGTTAGCCCCATCTTAGTCACTTTTTTAGTGAGAGCTGAGTTACCTCAGTTGGCAAGGTTCGAGACGTTCAATTTGCGCCATCAGGTCCCAACAAAGGAAGGAGTTACCTAAGTAGGCCGCTTTCTATTTATGTATCTATCCTATATTGAATGAAGAACACTTTACTTTTCAACTTTTTCACCTACAGTACAAACATTCTGGCACGTTTGCTAACCGTAAATATGAAGAACTGTCTTACCCCCAAAATCAGAAAATGTGTGCTAGTAACTCTATTGAAAATGCGACCCCAATACATTCAATCAAGTTGTGAAAATGCGACTTCATCCGGCGGCACATCCCAATTAGCCTCTTATAAGGAAGTCCCCCCCTCCCCTGGGGCTTATGATTTCTTTTTAGCGCTAAAAATCGGATATAAACAAAACATACACTTAAAAAGTGGAGCTGAAAACTCTTTATTTCAATTTTGACTGACTATTACAAAAAACATTTTGTCCGTTCTATCCTCGAGGAAAAGACTAGCTATTGTCTTGCTTCACGCGCTATTAGTCAGTTAATGATGCGAGTTAGCAAGCCCACATTTGCATAAAAATTGGCTCAGCTCTACAATAAAAACCCCAAGGGAGAACCTTGACTTATTATTATAAAAAAAACAGTAAATAACCTAAAAAGGATTAATTGAAACACGCAACTAATAAATGGTCGCAATAAAACCAGACACGTTTCTTTTAAAGACACAAGAAATCAACTTTTCGATCCTTTAATAACTGCAAACAATAAAATACTCAGTGATTATAAAGAAATCTATTAAACAGACCAAATAAGGAAAATCTTGCTCTTTTTTTACACAATGCAAAATTTTTTGCTTATCTCTCCCCTCCTCATTTTTTTGGTTTCCTTTTGTTTCCCTCCTCCTCCTCATACGTTTGAAGAGTTGATACCCTCTCAGGTATACGCTTTTAGTATTTTTGAATACTCAGATTGCTATAATTTTAATAAAAATAATAGAGTTTAGCTTATGACAAGTTATTAATACGAAAACTTTTAGCAACGTGTTTTTCTGATGATTGTTTAATTGATGGGTGACTCTTAAGAATCTCAGCTTCGACCCATTTACCTCTTGCGAAATCGACACCGGAGCGTGAAACGGTCGTCTTCGTTTTTGCTTAGAAACAGACATTTCGACGAGTAAGCTATATCACGAGAGGATAAAGGGGCTAAGCGAATGAATCCCCTATATAGGCCCTCTACCCATCGTAATCCCTCTAAAGACATTTTTAGACCTTCTCTGAGGTCTGTTGTTCCCAAGGGGGTTGAGGAGAGGAGGGAGGAGGAGGTGCGCGTGCGAAACAGCCTGGATGGCTTTGAAGAAACATGTTTGTAAAGAAGTAGAGAAAAAAAGAAGGAAAATCGGCTAAGAAAAAAAAAGACAGTGGTTGAAATCAACGGAAATACATATATCCTATATCTATCTACCGCAACCCCCTAACCCCCACCCGCCCTCCCCCCCGTCCCTTCACATTTTTCATATATAGAGTAGAGTCCAGAGTCCAGGGTCCAGTCCTGCTTTTAAGCCTATGCCAAAGCCTCATGACCTCTCAATGGCAATGTATGACTCCACAGAGACTCGTTAAAGCGACCAAATTGAGATTTTCTCAGTGAAAAAATAAAATACCTCATGCACTGCACAACTTAGGAGTTAAAAAGAAAAAAAGGAAAACCGTTGTTGTTTTGAAGCACACTCTAAGGCGGTCACGTTTCACACTATCATTAGCTTATGGGTCGTGTTTAGCCTGTCAACACTTCATTTCAAACTTAATTTGCTTTGTGAATCTTTTGACCGTTTTCTGTTTCTCGATGCTCATGCCAACTTTGATACATGCTCAAATAAAGAAAATATTCTCAAAAAACGATTAGCATTTCGCTTTAAGAGAGGATAACTCTCGCACTCCCGACATGCTTTTGCAATTTTCTTACTCCACGAAACTTCCACGCAACGCGCGAGGAAATATTATCCGCGGGAAAACCGATACGTTCCAAAAATAACGTTAGAGGGATTACCATGGGTAGAGGGCCTATATGGGGGATTAATTCTCTTAGCATCTTTATCCTCTCTTGACTATATGGCGTTTGTATAGTTACTAAAGTCTATTAAACAGTACGTAAATGGACATGCAACGAATCAGACTTTTTCGGCATATCCGAATTTCATTCGATATTCACACAGATCTACTCTTAAAAAGTCAGAGATCGTCTAAAAGCTCAACAGAGCTTGCTTGATCTTCTGCCTTGTAATAATGTACTAGTTTATGCGTATGAATATGTATGGTAAATAAAGGCACTTCTTCTCGTAAATGTATTTCTAAGATTTGTGCTGCTTCTTGTCTACCCCCATGTAGCTCTAAAAAATTTGCTATGGAAAAAGAGGAAACAGAAGTCAAGAAAGAATGATGCAACGATAAAAAAACATTTCTTTATACACCAAGCATCCGGACCTTCAAGAAGAGATAAAACTTGCTTTATTAGAACTTTGAAGTATAAAAAATGACAAAAAATATAGATGACCTCGAAAAGCATCTTACAAAAGCGAAAAAAAAAAACAACAGAACAGAGGAAGCATATACTTATAACAGCCTCGGCAACGCTTATTTCACCCTTAACGAATTCCAAAGAGCAATAAATTACCACAACCAACACCTGAGCATTGCCCAGGAAGTCGGCGACAGGGCTGGAGAAGGACGTGCCTATGGCAATCTCGGCAATGCTTATCAATTCCTCGGCAAATTTCAAGAAGCAATAAATTACCACAACAAAGACCTGAGCATTGCCCAGGAAGTCGGCGACAGGGCGGGAGAAGGAGGTGCCTATGGCAATCTCGGCAATGCTTATCAATCCCTCGGCAAATTTCAAGAAGCAATAAATTACCACAACCAACACCTGAGGATTGCCCAGGAAGTCAGTGACAGGGCCGGAGAAGGAGGTGCCTATGGCAATCTCGGCAATGCTTATCACTCCCTTGGCAAATTCCAAAAAGCAATAAATTACCACAACCAACGCCTGAGCATTGCCCAGGAAGTCAGCGACAGGGCCGGAGAAGGATGTGCCTATGGCAATCTCGGCAATGCTTATCGCTCCCTCGGCAAATTCCAAGAAGCAATAAATTACCACAACCAAGACCTGAGCATTGCCCAGGAAGTCGGCGACAGGGCCGGAGAAGGACGTGCCTATGGCAATCTCGGCAATGCTTATGACTCCCTCGGCAAATTTCAAGAAGCAATAAATTACCACAACCAACACCTGAGCATTGCCCAGGAAGTCAGCGACAGGGCCGGAGAAGGACGTGCCTATTGCAATCTCGGCAATGCTTATTGCTCCGTCGGAAAATTCCAACAAGCAATAAATTACCACAAGCAACGCCTGAGCATTGCCCAGGAAGTCAGCGACAGGGCCGGAGAAGGACGTGCCTATGGCAATCTCGGCAATGCTTATCAATCCCTCGGCAAATTCCAAGAAGCAATAAATTACCACAACCAAGACCTGAGCATTGCCCAGGAAGTCAGCGACAGGGCCGGAAAAGGACGTGCTTATTGCAATCTCGGCAATGCTTATCAATCCCTCGGCAAATTTCAAGAAGCAATTAATTACCACAACCAAAACCTGAGCATTGCCCAGGAAGTCGGCGACAGGGCCGGAGAAGGAAGTGCCTATGGCAATCTCGGCAATGCTTATGACTCCCTCGGCAAATTTCAAGAAGCAATAAATTACCACAACAAAGACCTGAGCATTGCCCAGGAAGTCGGCGACAGGGCCGGAGAAGGAGGTGCCTATGGCAATCTCGGCAATGCTTATCAATCCCTCGGCAAATTTCAAGAAGCAATAAATTACCACAACCAACACCTGAGCATTGCCCAGGAAGTCAGTGACAGGGCCGGAGAAGGAGGTGCCTATGGCAATCTCGGCAATGCTTATCAATCCCTCGGCAAATTTCAAGAAGCAATAAATTACCACAACCAACACCTGAGCATTGCCCAGGAAGTCGGCGACAGGGCCGGAGAAGGAAGTGCCTATGGCAATCTCGGCAATGCTTATGACTCCCTCGGCAAATTCCAAGAAGCAATAAATTACCACAACCAAGACCTGAGCATTGCCCAGGAAGTCGGCGACAGGGCCGGAGAAGGACGTGCCTATGGCAATCTCGGCAATGCTTATCAATCCCTCGGCAAATTTCAAGAAGCAATAAATTACCACAACCAACACCTGAGCATTGCCCAGGAAGTCAGCGACAGGGCCGGAGAAGGACGTGCCTATGGCAATCTCGGCAATGCTTATCAATCCCTCGGCAAATTTCAAGAAGCAATAAATTACCACAACCAACACCTGAGCATTGCCCAGGAAGTCAGCGACAGGGCCGGAGAAGGAGGTGCCTATGGCAATCTCGGCAATGCTTATCACTCCCTCGGCAAATTTCAAGAAGCAATAAATTACCACAACAAACACCTGAGCATTGCCCAGGAAGTCGGCGACAGGGCCGGAGAAGGACGTGCCTATTGCAATCTCGGCAAAGCTTATCACTCCCTCGACAACTTCCCGCAAGCTTGGGTGTATTACAACCAAGTCCTGAGCATTGCCCAGGAAGTCGGTGACAGGGCCGAAGTAGGAACTGCCTATGGCTGTCTGAGCAATTTTCACCACTCCCTTGGCAACTTTCAACAAGCAATAGAGTATCAAAAGAAACGCCTGAGCATTGCCAAGGAAGTCTGCGACAGAGAGGGAGAAGGACTTGCCTATCGCAGTCTCGGCATGGCTTATGAGTCTCTTGAAGAGTTTCAACAAGCAATATATTACCTAAGGCAATATCGGAGCATTGCTGAGGAAGTCGGTAACAAGTTCCTTGAAGGAGACTCATATTTCAAGCTGGGTGTTTGTCTTTTTGCGTTAGGTTGTTGGAATGAAGCTTTATTTCATTTTATCACCAGCGTAGAAATCCTTGATGCTATTAGGGCCAGTTGCATTTCGGAAGATGTACTGAAAATAAGTTTTCGTAATCGTAAGCTTTGTGAAGGTGCCTACAGTTGTTTATGGCAAGTTCTAGTAATGCTTCAATTGACCGATGAGGCTTTATACGCTGCCGAGAAGGGACGAGCACAGGCCTTAGTAGATGCGTTAAAAATAACCTATGGCTTAACATCACTTTCTCTCAAGTCAAATCAATCTGAAGAAGAACTCAAAATCATTCTAAAGAAGATATCTGTTTCGACAGTTTTTGTGGCAGTTCAAAAAGAAACAATCAATATGTGGGTCCTGAGGAAGGAAAGGAAAGCTATTTTTAGGCAAGCGGATCTTAAAGTTGAAAGTGGGCACGAAGACTATTTTGCTGTACTTTTAGAAACTACCTTGAAAAACATTAGGGCTGGCGTCAATGTTCGGTGCGAGAATCGGTCATTGGATGAGCGAAAGGATAACCAAACTTCCAGCACTGAAAAGGATGATCAAACATCGGCGCTGTCGCACGATACTATCGACTGTTTCAAGCCACTGTATAATGCAGTCATTGGTCCCATTGAAGACTTGCTTGATGGTGATGAACTCATTGTAGTCCCTGATGGCGCTTTGTCCTTAGCTCCGTGGGCCGCGCTAAGTGAATCTTTGAGGATCCGCACAGTTCCCTCACTGACAAGTCTGAAATTCATCATAGATTCTCCAGATGAATACCACTGTAAAAGTGGCGCCCTGCTTGTTGGAGATCCATGTCTGAAGAAAGTTACAAATAAAGGGGGTCATCCTATTTATGATCAACTGAAATACGGAAAAAAGGAAGTGGAGATGATTGGAGAAATTCTGAAGTGCCAACCACTGACGGGAGAAGCAGCGACCAAAAAAGAAGTTCTTCGCAGAATAAATTCAGTTGCTTTGGTTCACATTGCAGCACACGGAAGTAAAGAAACTGGTGAAATTGCTTTGGCTCCAGACCCTTGCTGGGAATCCAAGATTCCTGAGGAGGAATATTTTTTGAGAATGTCTGATATACAAGCTGTTAAACTGAGAGCCAAGCTGGTTGTCCTTAGTTGCTGTCATAGTGGTCAAGGAGAGGTCTCGTCTGAGGGTGTCGTCGGTATTGCTCGGGCTTTCTTGTTTGCTGGTGCTCGTTCCGTGGTGGCGACACTCTGGGCAATTAATGACGAAACAACCCTGGAGTTTATGAAAAGTTTTTACCAACACCTGAGGGGTGGAGAAAGTGCTAGTTCTGCTCTTCAGAGGGCCATGAAGTGTCTCCGGGACTCGGACAAGTTTTCTGCCCCAAAGTACTGGGCTCCATTTGTACTGATTGGTGATGACGTTACGATTGAATTTGATGAAAGTAACCGCGAAAGTCGTAAGTAGAAGAAGTTTTTCTTTTTTAAATTTTTGATTTTCATTGTCTCGAATCCCAAAAACATAAGTTGTAAAAATAAGAATCAAAAAGCATCTTTTAAAAATATTTAAGATAATTGGCAGTTTCGTTTGTAACTAGAAAAGCAAGTGGAAATGTTGAAAAATAAGATTGCAATGGGTGGCTACTGTTCGATTGCTATGGATTCACTCAATACGATTCTATTCGTTACAAACTGTTAAAAAATTAATAAAACATTGAAGACAAACTTCAATGTTCTTAAAGAATCTGATCACTCACTTTGCATTGCAGGCGTATGTTGTTGTTATCCTGAGAAGATTATAATACATTCCGTTATTGGGTCAAAGATGACAATTCAGGCAAGACATCAGCGAGAGAAAATAGCTCCAATATTTCACAAATGCCAGTTTCAAAGAAAATTCAGTTAATAACAGTGAAAAAATTTTTGTGGACTATAGGGAGCCTCAATGCAAATACCGTAAACTGCCACTTTTAAGCCCCTCCCCACCCCCAGCCCCACCGCCACTCCAGTTATACGACCATCTGCCTGTAAACAAAAAAAGTACATCGATTACAAGCCCCCTCCAAATGTGTGGAACTGAATTTGATTTATTATGGCGTTTTGAACCTTAATTAAAGACAGCAAATACAAAAAGTACTTTGATCAGCATCGCTATAGCTTATCTCGAAGCGCTTTCTCTATTCCGGTTATAATCCCCCTTGGATATAAGCCTCTCCGTTCTATAAGCTCTTCTAAAACCCCTTGCGAAGATGGTTACTTCAACCTATTTAGCGGCGATGTTCATAAAAGATGATAATCAAACAACTGTCTTCGTTTTTTGGTTGGTAGATTTGGAGGTCAGCTGTTTTTTATAATAAAAGAGATTTGCTTATACATCTTCGGACAGCTGAATGAACGCTAAAGGTTTTGCAATGAGCTCCAGTCAAAGTTTGATTTTACTCTGTACAAGGCTCTTATTTTATTTTATCGAGAATGGGAAATAAAATGATTTATCAGTTGGATGACTCATGAAAACATCACGAAAATCCTCTCGGTTAATCTATAAGTGTTCAAATTTTGCCTTGTTTTGCTGTCAAGTTTCAAATTCATTTCGTCCTTGACATCGTGCACTAATTGAAGGCGTTATTTTTCTGAGGTGTATTAATGCGGTATATGTTATTTTCTTCAGTTACAGGGGACGCTGATATGTGATGTCAGAAAACTTCTGAAAGAGTGTCTGTGTTTACACATACAAAAAAGGCTTCCCGTTTAAGAGACTGTGGGATACCAAAAGCACATTTTTCTGCCAGATGGGATTTTACTATCGATAGGCCATTTTCACAATAACGTCATTTTACTACTACTGCCAGAATCCTTCAGGGTTTTGCCCTGTTGGCAAATTAGGGCTTTTGTTGTTTAAACCTCGCTAGGATTAGTAAGAATGACCGTGATGAAAGGGAAAACAAAGAATAGGATTCTGGTCGAAGTAATAAAATCACGTCATCGTGTAAATGGCCTATTTTAATTAATATTCAATAACAGTAGAATATGAGACCGTAAAAGCCTTTTTCAACTTTAAAAAAAGGTTTAGTGTAACCACAACAACTTAAGACTGATGGAACGAAGTAGCATTTAATAAATAGGTAAACAGCAGTTTTTGACATGTGCTGCTTTTCGTTTCATGTAAGGGAATCCAAGACAGTCTTGGATTCTGGATTCCACGTCGTGGATTCCTGATTCCAGGCACCAGATTCCAGTTTTTTCTAGTTGAACGTTGAATTGGATTCCAATCCTTAGTAGGATTCCGGATTCGTTGAGCTTTATTCCGCATTCCAAAGCCCAGGATTCCAGATTCCACAAGCAAACATTTCACGGATTCCGGAACCCGGATTCCCTCACATATATCGTCAATAATCGTTTGACCCCAATGCAAGAGTCATGTTGATCATAATCATCAGTAGATGAACAAGAAAGTGTAGTCGTGAAAAGGACTATTGATGAAAGTGACTGATCATCAAAGTGAATTGCATATTGTCAAACTTTGGCCCTGATTTGTCAACAAAGTCGTGATGTCATTGGTCGTCAGTCAATAACACCAAAATACTATTGTTCTAGAAGACTGTCAGTTCGAATGGTGAGTTTCGATCCGATCCGCCTTCTTTCACTTTGACATCTGTCACTTTATAGTTAGTCCAACTTTCGGGTTTTTTTCAGTCAGTTTGTTCAATATTTTGACTTTCGATTAATGTTTGTCTTTGTCACGTTTTACTGGAAGGCATAAGATAAGCTAAGATAGTCAGTCCAAACTAAGGATGGAGGGTATCCGAAAACAAGTTTTTTTTTTTTTAAAACTCTAACCAACAGCGTTAAATATGCACTGAACACGCGGCATAACTTTTTAAGGCCATGTCCACACTAATGCATTATAAGTCAAAACACCTCCGGTTTTGGCGATCACGAAAACGGCAACGAAACTATGGATGTCCATACTTGCGTTTAAGTTTCGTTTTCTACAGTCAGTACTAAACTAGGCAAAACATATATCTGGAGACAAATGTGTTCGCTCGCAGGGTATTCTAAAGGGCGTGTTGAGCTGTGAAGTCAGCGCATTCGTAAACCTCCGTTTTTGCTCTTTATACAGCCGTTGACCTCCATTTTGAAAAGTCTCCACCTTTGAGGCCGTTTTATGAAAACAACGGCTTTTTTTTTCGTTTTAGTGTGGACGAAAAGCCAAAACGCATTAAAGGTAGGCGTTTCGAAACAAATATGCACTAGTGGGAAGCCGCCATAGATTATTTAGTGAGTCTGTAAATCGAGCGCACATTATTCGTGTACTACGACGTGAGTGCAGTATGATTTTTAATTGTTGATAACCCATGTATGAGCTGTGGTTCAGAATAGTTGCAATACCTTTAGCGTGCCATTAATTTAATGCTAATTGTGATTGTTGTTTTACTGAGTTATCAAACAGATCAGTTTCAGATCGCTTGTCCACAACGTGCTGTGGTTTGGTACTAAGAAACAACAGCAATCGTTCAACTATGACTGCTTTAAAATCGGACGGGTGTTTTGTTTCCTGTACTATCGAGTTTTTCCAGGCTATAGATTTAAAGCATAGCCTCGGGTATTCATATAACGTCACATTAGGACGTAACTACTTTTAACTGCTTAGGCTTAATCTTAGCGCGTTGCGTAGCACACAAGTTACACGTTACAGTGTACCATAGCTTGGTAATGTTGTATTAATTTAACCTGAATGAAAGGAGACGTTAAGTGCAATTGTTGATCTCAATGATTTCAAAAAATATTTCAAAAAGCCACTTATCCTTTACACTTCCTCGACAGAGGCCCTGAAGGCATCGTCGATTAGGGATGGTTTTTTTCCTTTTAGTTTGTCGTCAATTCTCACCCTGGGTACCAGCTTAGTAGCTAGTAGCTTATTTAACTTTTTTTTTTTCAGAAAGAATTCTGGTAATTTTGAGAGCTATAAGGAAAATGCATTCACTAGTAATAGCTGTCGCTAAGTGCCAACCAGAAAATATTTTTCCTATACGCGTGCGCTGTTCAATTTGTTTAGAAATGTCATGAATTACCGTAAGTTACGAGAAATAGTTTGAACTCAATTCGTTTGCATAAGCGAAAATTACCTTGAAAATAGTGAACTAAGCCGTTCTACTACATAAAGAATTTGAAATCCCGTCTTTACCTGGCACAGTTTTTGAGATATTGAAGTTCGTGTTTTTGTCCGAATGCACTCACAGATCATTTTGCGTAAAACTTAGTGGCCTTTTAAGTGAACTCAGAATCCTCGAAAAATCATAATGCAAGTACGAACTGATTACGTACACTAAAAGGTCAAGCAACCCTGTTAGCTCAAGACAAACCGGTAATGCCAAATTCTATCAACTACGGGCTCCGATATCTTGAATCCCTAAAATGTACTTTTATCAGTCCAGCTAAAAATCTATTCAGAACTTAAGGACTTTAATATGCAACCTGAGTGGATCCTTTTTAAAAAAAAGAAAGAAAAGAAAAAAAGGAAAAAAACATCTTTGCTTCTTGAAGATTGAAGGAGACTGTGGTCGCAGGGTAGGCTCCATGTCAAAGTCACACTCATTCACTATGTAGTTTCACTACCCTTTCCTCTTGCTGTAGCGTTAGCCGAGTACACGTGCACTCTAAGGTCTTTTATAAATATATCGCGTGTTGCCTGTGCGATAATTCGTCTACCGAATTTCCAAAAAGGGAAATGAATAAATAACAAAACCCGTAAGCTTACAGCATAAATTAACCTGAGGCTATGCCAGCATTTAATAGTCTGTTCAGGGGTTCACAGTAGACAAGTTTTTGAGCGACGCAAGGCAACCGGAAGTACACCTTTTGTATTCTTGGGCAAAATTTCGGACAAATCGTCTGTATGAGAGAAAACGCCCTTGGCATTTCAAACTTGGCAGCGCCAAAGCATGCTAAAGAAAATACGTCTCACTTCCGGTTGACGCGCGTCGCTCAAAACGCCCTTGCTTAAGCTCCCTGATAGCGTCCGTCCACACGTGAATGATCGTAAGTGGATATTCTTGTACAGTGTAAACAGTCGCATTTGCGGACAGTTTGAACCCTTTCGTGATTTCTTTTTAGTACCATGCTCAAGCTATAGACCAAACGTATCCTTCTGGAATTGAGGTTACGCAAGGTATCTACGGCCTGGTCCATCCCGACGAGATTTTGGTTGATCGTTATCTGCATAATAGCGCATTTTCTGGCCACCACCGAAATCCCCAGTTCCCTCGCATTATGTTACTACTCAGTTCCACAACTACATGAACACTTAAATGAAAATATCTACACTTAGGGAGCGTTTTTCTGGGAAAATCCAAATCCGGGTTTCCGAATCCAAAAACGGATTTTTCGGTTTTTTTTTAGCAAATCCAAAAACGGATCATGAATCCATAAAATCCACACTCAGGGTGGATTCTTCGGATCAAATATATATCCAGATTTTTGAGATTCAAAATCTGAGCGTTTTTTTGGGAAAGGATTTGAAAAAAGTATTTTTGACTAGTGGTTTTTCAAAAAAAAAAATTGTACGCATCAGATGCCGTACATGTGTGACATTCTAACTAAACCTATGTTGGTGGGACCTTATTAATTTTGAGCCATTAGTGACATATCATTACATGCATGTTTGTCATCTATTCAATTTATTGGTAAACTGTTTTTAAACCCTTACTTGTCACGTTTTTGGTAGGTATGTAATGTCTGCTTACGCCGGTTTATTTTCCAAGTAATTAAAAAAAAAACAATTCATCGGCTTCAGTTTTAAATTCTTATAATTTTACTATCCTAAGGAGTGCATTCTATTTGAGAAACGTTTGTGTTTCAAACCGAAATACATTGTAAATACATTTCGTATATTCATTCCTAGCTCATGTTGCTTTTTCTTCTTGTCTTCGTCGTGAGGATCCGTTTGTTGTTTTTTTTTTCAACGAGGAGCACGAGGACATTCCGTTGCCATGATCCTTTTTCGGATCTTCCGTTTTTTTGGTAGTGAAGAATCCGTATGATCTGAGATCACAAATCCGTTTTGGGGTTCTCCCAGAAAAACGCACCCTTAGTGTTGGTTGTATAGTTTGGACAACAAACGGGTGTTGAACTTTCCCTCCAAATTATTTTTGGACTCGCCCCAACTCTCTGTCAGTTTCAACGTCCTCGTTCGCGCAGCAAAATACGCCTCCCTTGCAAGCTAATTGACAGCACGACACGAAAACTCCTCTTTTGATGCATCATATCGGGCATGACGCAATGGAACTAAGGTCGGTCAAATTTCTTCTTTTTTTTTTTATAAACACTCTTTTAAAAATGCAAATGTTACGTTGCAGCCGGCGGCCCACGCATCGTCTAGACCAGCAGCACCAGGCGCCATTCTTGACACCTTTCCCTGCGGAGTAAGCTAACGAATTAAATGATTTCTTCACTTCACTTCCGTCGGCAGTATTACTGCTCAAAAAGCCAGGGACTTATCTTTACATCATGGACTTAATGAAAATTTGGATGTGCCGACTCCTTTACACATATCCACCGACGTTAGCCCCGAATTATTCGTTCTCCATCAAGTCACGGAAAATCAGGTAGAAAGGGTGATTAGAAGCCTACCATCTAACAAAGCTCCTGGAATGGACAAGATATCTTCTAGAATTCTTAAAGACAGTTTACCCAGTACGCTAACAACAATTACCCACATTGTGAATAACTCCTTTGTTACCAAC